>CM067516.1:3372657-3422122 GCA_034509495.1 Acestrorhynchus altus | reverse complement strand
AAGAAAACTAAAACATAAATAAAAAGAATATATAATATAGAGACTATGTTACAATATACTATATATATATATATATATATATATATATATATATATATATAAATAGTGCATGTAGGAAAAGTAGAAAAAGAGTCCATTAAGAGGGGGTATTGCACATTATTATCGTTATTACACTTAAACTGTATTGCATTGTTATTATTGCACTTGTACTATGTATTGTACCAAGTCCAGATGTGTTGTGGTTGTGGGCTGTGAGATACTGGTTGGTTCCTACCCCTTCCCATCCTCCATCCTCCTGTTAGCACTCCTTCCCCCCAGTCTGTTGGTCCTGCACTTGGGAAGGAGCAGTCTCTCACTGAACAGGCTCCTCTGGTGGCTGATGACAGTGTGTAGAGGATGACTGGCATTGTCCATAATGTCCAGTCCTGTTCTCTGCCACTGACACCAGAGAGTCTAGCTTTGTGCCAACCACAGAGCCAGCCCACCTGATCAGTTTGTCCAGCCTGTGTGTGTCCTTCTTGGATATGCTGCCCCCCAGCATACCACAGTGTCGAACAGGACACTGGCAACCACGGACTGATAAAACATCCACAGGAGTTTACATTTACATTTACATTTGTGGCATTTAGCAGACGCCCTTATCCAGAGCGACTTACAAAAGTGTTTTGCTGTTTACTTAGAACATCCTTAGCTAGTAGATAAGGCTGGAATCTAGAGATTCCACACATTTAGACCATGTTGAAACAAAAAGTCTTTATGGAGTTAAGTACTCCTGAAGCAGATGAGTCTTCAGTCTGTGTTTGAAGACATTGAGGGACTCGGCTGCTCGGACTCCCAGGGGAAGTTCGTTCCACCATCTTGGTGCCAGAACAGAAAAGAGTCTGGATGCATGTTTACCTTGCATCCTGAGGGATGGTGGGTCAAGCCGAGCTGTACTTGAAGCTCGAAGGGCTCTTGGTGCAGCTCGAGTTTTGACCATTGCCATCATGTATGGAGGGGCTGGTCCATTTTTGGCTTTGTAGGTCAGCATCAAGGTTTTGAATCTGATGCGGGCAGCTACAGGGAGCCAATGAAGGGAACGCAGCAGAGGAGTTACATGACTGAATTTATGAACATTGAAGACGAGCCGCGCTGCTGCATTCTGGATGAGTTGCAATGGTCCGATGGTCCGCATAGGAAGGCCAGCCAATAGGGAGTTGCAGTAGTCTAGTCTTGAGATGACAAGAGACTGAACAAGCACCTGAGTGGCCTCTCTAGACAGAAAAGGTTGAATTCTCCTAATGTTGTAAAGGAGAATTCTGCAGGACCGAGTCAGATTTGCAACATGAGCGGAGAATGATAACTGGTCATCCACTACTACACCAAGACTGCGTGCTTCAGCAGATGGAGTGACCAGTGAGTTCTCAAGGGAAATGGTAAGGTCAGGATGAGGACCAGTGCTACCAGGAATGAATAACAGTTCGGTCTTGCTGGGGTTGAGTTTGAGGTGATGGGCTGCCATCCATGATGAGACATCAGAGAGGCAAGCTGAGATCCGGGATGAGACATGGGTGTCGGAGGGTGGGAAAGAGAGGATGAGTTGAGTGTCGTCAGCATAGCAGTGGTAAGTAAAACCATGAGAAGATATTACTTTACCAAGAGAAGTAGTGTAGAGAGAAAAGAGAAGAGGACCAAGGACTGACCCTTGAGGAACATCGGTGGATAGTCTGCGTGGAGCTGATGTGGCTCCCTGCCATGTGACCTGGTAAGAACGCTCTTCCAGGTATGATGTAAACCATTGTAATGCAGAACCAGTGATTCCAAGGCTACTGAGGATTGACAGGAGGATCTTGTGATGTACTGTATCAAAGGCTGCAGAGAGGTTGAGGAGAATTACAACAGATGATAGTTTGGCTGATCTAGCAGCATGGAGTTTCTCAGTGACCGCAATGAGAGCAGTCTCTGTTGAGTGTGCCGGTTTGAAGCCAGATTGGTTTGGATCCTGTAGATTGTTTTGATTGAGAAAGAGAGATAGCTGATTGTAGACAGAGTTTCCTGCAGATGTTGAAGGACCGTAGCCTTCTCAGAAAGTACAGCCTGCTCTGTCCCTTTCTGTACAGGTGGTCGGTGTTACATGACCAGTCTAACTTGTTGTCCAGCCACAGCCTGAGGTACTTGTAGGAGTCCATAACCTCAACCTCATCTCCCTCAATCAGAACTGGTTGTGACTTTGGTCTGGACCTCCCAAAGTCAATGACCAGCTCCTTGGTCTTTGAGGTGTTGAGCTGCAGATGATTCCTGTGGCACCAGGCTGCAAAGTTCCTCACCAGGCTCTGATACTCCTCCTCACTATCATCCCTGATACACCCAACTATGGCTGTATCATCAGCAAACTTCTGGATGTGACACAGCTCTGAGTTGTAGCAGAAGTCTGCTGTGTACAGGGTGAAAAGAAGAGGGGCCAGCACTGTGCCCTGGAGTGCTCCAGTGCTGCTGATCACAGTGTCAGACGTGATGTCCTTCAGCCTGACATACTGCAGCCTGTCTGTGAGGTAGCTGGAGATCCAGGTGACCAGGCAGGGGTCCACTCGCATCCCATTGTTTGTCCTGGACCATAAGGGGCTGGATGGTGTTGAAAGCACTTGAGAAGTCCAGAAACAGGATCCTCACTGTGCCATTCCCTTTATCTAGGTGCGAGTGGGCTCAGTGTAGCAGGTTGATGATTGCGTCTTCCACAGCAACACCTGGCCGGTATGCAAACTGCAGACCATCCTGGGCATGTTGCTCCTGGGGTCTAAGGAGACAGAGGAAGAGCCGCTCCAGTGTCTTCGTCAGATGGGAAGTGAGTGCCACTGGTCGGAAGTCATTCAGGTCACTTGGTCAGTTCTTTTTTGGAACTGGAACAATGCACGATGTCTTCCAGAGGGTAGGCACTCTCCCCACCTGCAGGCTGAGGTTGAAGAGATGCTGGAGTGGCTCACCCAATTCTGCAGCGCAGGTCTTCAGCAGTCGGTGACATACTTTGTCAGGGCCTGCTGCTTTCCTGTGGTGAAGCCTCTTCAGTTGACCTCTGACCTGGTCTGCAGTGAAGAAAGAGGTCTGTGTTGTGGTGGTGGATGGGAGGGAGGATGAGTAGGAGGAGGCAGTTGCTGTGGTGGGTGGGTGGGTATGCGTTGAGGAAAGGAGAGATGGATGCAGCGAGGGAGAGGGTGTGGGCTAATTGGGCTGGTTGAACCGATTGAAGAAGTCTCATTTTGTTTGCCTTCTCTACTGTTCCCTCCATAACTCTAACCTTGGTATTGTGGCCTGTGATGGTTTTCACACCTTTCCAGACCTCCCTCGTGTTGTTCTCCTCCAGCTCCTGTTCTATCTTCCTCCTGTAGCTGTCTTTGGACTCCCGCAGACAGCTCTTTAACTCCTTCCGTGCTGCTCTCATCACCTCCCTGTCCCCACTCCGAAAGGTGGCCTTCTTCCTGTTGAGGACAGCTTTGACTTTCTGTGTTACCCATGGCTTGTTGTTGGGGTAACACCGTACAGTACTACAGTACTATGTATTATGTAGCTAGTACATAGTGCATTACCTTTAGAATGTGTGTTTTGTTGTGTGTTTATATTAATTCTTGGACCACAGATTATACTTTGGTAGGCCAACAGATGGCGCAATGACAAAAGGAACAAGTTTCGTGGAGATGTTGCACCAACTTGCTGCTCTGGAAGACATGGTCTTTTAGACAATGTTAAAGACAAAAAGGAGCAATGGGTTTCTTATGATTTCATTTAAAATACATTAAGATTTAGATTTAGTATTTTTTTTTTTATCAAATTGTGTTTTTTTTTATTTAATTTGTGTATTTCAGCATATGATCAACTCTTCTGCATTTGTTTAAGGTTTTTTGGGGGGTTGTTGTTTTGTTGTTGTTGGGTTTTTTTTTGCTTTTTTTATAATGTTGTACTTTTAAATACCATTAGAGACAGGGAGAAGGTAAAATATACTCCTCAGATTCTCAAGATCAGTCTTTTGATGCTTTTTCAAATAGTTTTTTAGCAACTAAAAAAAGAATAAAGGTCTGACTGGTGGTTTTTATATTAATAAATGCATTGATTATATAAATGAATACTTGTGACAGAAAATTACTTCTGCTTTTAAGTCATTTATTCTACATCAGGTAGAAATGACCTTTAAAGTATGATGCAATACATTGTTTTTCTTATTAATGTTTGTTCAAAACATTGATCAATGACCCTCTATTTCTTAAAATTGTCAGGGATCAGGTCAGAATTGGTTGCTAAGGTGTTGGTAGGTGGTTGCTTAGGGGAAGCTATGTTATAGGTGTTTGTTGGTAAGGTGATAAGTTGTTTCAAAGGTGATGCTCTAGGAGTGGTCATGGTTGGTCCTCCCCCTTTCTGCACCCTGTACACAGCAGACATCTACTATAACTCACAGCCATGTTACATTCAGAAGTTTGTCATTGACAAAACCATTATGGGGTCTGTCTGTCTGATAGAGGGACTATTGTCTATAATGTTACTGTTGTCGCTGTAAATATTGAATGGATGGGCTCAGCTGTGGAGGTGCATGAAAGGGACTTTTATGTTTACTGTTACTGTTGAAATTGTAGTCATTGGGTGTGTTCCATTCTGATGGCTGGTGCCCAGGTAGTCATTACCTTGACCAGCTCTCTCATAAGGTATCATTCTAACTAACAAGGTACCTTATCAGGCAGGCTGTCTTGCTATAATTGTCACTATAGCCATTAAGTGGATGGGCTCAGAGGTGGAGCTGCACAAGAGGGAATCATGTATGTGATTATTCTTGTCTCTATATTCACTGTAATAAGAGCTTGAGACATTGAGTTCCATGAGAAGGACTACTGTCTGTATTCTTAATGTTGTCATTATAACCATTAATTGGATGGGCTCAGATGTGGAGCTCCATGAGAGGGACTACTGTCTGTACTGTTACTGCTGTCATAACCATTATGTTGGTTCAGAGGTAGAGCTCTATGAGAGAGACTACTGATTGCAATATTACTGTTGTCACAATACCCATTGGTAAGCTGTTGGTAGGTGGTTGCTAAGGCATTGCTAGGTGGATCCTAAAGTGTTGCTATAGTATCAGTGTTCCTTTTGTATAGGATTTGGTTGCTAAGTTGCTTTTAGGTGGATCCTAAAGTGTTGCAATGGTTTTGCTTATACTTGCTAAGGTGTTGCTAGGTGGTTGCTAAAGTGTTGCTATGGTATAGGAACTGGTTGCTAATTTCCTGCTATCTAGAAGCTATGTGGATGGACTTGGAGTTGTATCTGCATGAGAGGGACTACCGTAGTATCAATGATGCGTAGACTCTGGGTACTTTTCACCGTGTCCTTGTTCAAACTCCTCCAGTCCATTCTTCTTGTCCATATTTGAGTGTTTTAACAGCCAACCACCTCTACAGTGGTCTTCTCAATAATGTTCTGGAAGGAAAGAAAAGAAACCACCAACCAGTATCTTTTGCAAAAACAACAGATGCAAATTGAAACATCAAACACAGATTAACACCTCATAAATTAAATTCATAGTGTCACACTTTCACATTATTCCATGTCATACTTCCTCTCTTCTTTGCTCACCTAAATCATACACTCACATCTCATCTCCCAAAAGCCTAAGCTTAAACCCTTTACACTTGTACACAAACAAGGCATTGGCATTCGCCTTCCCGTAACCAACTCATGAGGTATCATAAGCAAATCACTCCGCTCACTTGAGAGACATTTGAAGTGCTGATATACATTTTAAACCTGTGTGTTGACAGATTTTAACAATGTGATTTAACAATTTTTTCACAAAGTCTTGTACTGAATTCCTTGAATTTAGTTTGACCATCTGATCTACAAACACTTTTCTATCATCTGTGGATATCCAATCTGGAATGTGCCTTGATCAATGAGGATTTCATCAGCAAAAAACCCCACATTGGAAAAGAGTTACACAAGGGCAGCAATGTCTTTACAGGTGGTCATGGAATGTAGGGAAAAGCCTCAGGCAACTGTGTGACATAGTCACAGACCATCAGCATATACCTAAACCCAAAGCTTTTCTTCTCAAGAGGGCCTATGATATCCATAGCTACACATCTAAATAGCATTCAGGGCATGAACTACAGTATTTCTGGACATCAGAATTCATAGAAGGCCAGAAGAAGCAATGGTTAAACCTAACGTAGTTTGGGACAACCACAAAATTCCCTAATGCCACTCCACCACTGAGCCCATACACAATGGCATTTGTGACAACAGTAAAGACATTAAACTCTAAAATGCCGCTCCACCTCTGTGCTCATCCAATAGCTAGACAGACAGGAACTGAATAGTTATGCCTCTCAAGCACCTCTAGAAATACTCTTAAGTAACTATGGGTAACTACAATATTGAGATTAGTTCATTGTTTGTGCTGAACTCAAAATATAAATAGTGATTTTTAACTTCAGGTGCACAGGAATAAACCACACAGAGTGTCCTCTTTCTGTCTGTGTCTGAAAGATGTTCTGATATGTCTCTCCATCTTAACATCTGCTACATTAGCAATCACCTACGAGTAACAGTATAGACAGGAGTCTTACATCGTGACTACAGAGATTGCAAAAATTATACAGAACATAGTCCCTCTCTTGCAGCTCCACCTCTGAGCCATTACACACTATTGCTCTTGTTACAAGTAAGTAACTGAACAAGCAGTTCAGCTCATTTCTCAGCCCTTTATTAGAGTGACAATAGACAGAAGAGTGATTATATTGACAATATTCCTTCTCACGGAGCTCCACCTCTTGGCCTATCTACACAGTGGCAATAGAAAACAGTAACTGTACAGACAGTACACCCTCACATGCAGCTCCACCTCTGATCCCATACACAGCTGTTTGATCTCAACACCTTAACATTCACCTAAAAACCCTTAGGCAACCAATTATACAATACCAACCGGCTGGTATACTATTGCAATAACTTGCCAATGGATACTCTGAGAAAAGTACAGACAGTACTATCCCCCTCACACAGCTCTACATCTGAGCCAATTTATATAGTGACTGGGTCATTCTCACGAAATCCTGAGTAAAGGGCATCCAACCAGAAAATTAACGCTTAGAGACAAATTTATTTTTGAAGATTTAATATCAAGGTCTAAACCTACTGTGTCCATTAATTTCATAACATTTAACATCTTTTTGTGTGTATTTGCATTTTAAGTCCACAAAATATTATCATTACCTCAATGTGACTGTGCATCAATATATGATTTAAAAATATACATTTTTGCCAATTTTAAGAAGATTAACAATCATGTACAGAACTATATAAATATATCTTGAGTGTTTTTTTAAATATTTGTTATTTTCAACTGTCTTCCTAATTTCTCTCATTACCGCAATAAACTCAATGATTTACAGCTTGTTTTGTAAGATATTAGACTGAAACAAATAGGTGTCTTTTTTTTATTAAAAGAGATTAACAAGTTTCATAAATTGTGAATAGTATTAAAAACAAAATATGTCTATCTTATTATTAATTTATAAATAAACACCAATTTCAGTAATGAGAATGATGATTCGCAAATGAGGTTAAATATTTCAGGAAAATGAGATTTAGCAAAGATTAGCAGTTTATCATTCACAAATAATCAGGGATCAGATGACTTGCATATTTAATTTAATAATTATAAATATTTAATGTAATAATTAAGAAAAGAATGTTTATTTTTAATGAAAAAATAATATTTTCAATAAACATACATATAAACATTTCCTCATAAAAAGATTTCATATCGCCTACAGCACCATCAATAAGTCTGAAGAACTGGGCTTTGGACACACATTGCTCCGGGTTCCCAGTACAAAATCGTCTGTGAAAGTTACCCAGGGTACCAGACAGGGTCCTTTTTCTGTAGATTTGATTTCTGTTAGATTTAGAGTTTCTCTATCAGCATATCTTTATTTTGCTCGTTTTTCTGGTGCTGGTGTTTCTGGAGTGGATGCTCCTACTGGTCCAATCAAGTTTAAACATCTTTCTTCTGTTGGTGAGCAGGGATGTGACTGGGATGTGTTCTGTTAAGGATGTGTGTTCTTCAGTGTATTCACTGTTTGACTTTTGAGTTCTTCACCTCTTGTTTCTTCAGGCTGAAGGGAATTTTTCTTCTTATTGAGGAGGATGGGGTGATGTCCAGAAGTGCTTGAAGTTGTTTCTTTTTCTGTAATATTTGGAGTTTTCCCTTTTTTTCATGTTGCTTTCTGGTCATATCACGAGTTGTCTCCTTACCATTTACATGCCTGATACCCATAAATGGAAAACATATTAATTATTATTATTATGTTTTATTATTATTATGTATTATATTAACAAAATATTTGTATACAATCCATACATTTTGAAAGTAACTTTTTAACTGGAACAACTGTCTTTTTGTCTGCGAGGGCATGGCGTTCAATAACAAGAATGACAATTCAGAAACACTAATTCTTTGCTACAGTTACTTTGTTTCCTAACCTCACGCTCCTTTCTTCTGTACTCATCAAATAGCTCAGGATTGCTGTAAATGTTCTCCCTAAACTTCAATAGCTTAGCTTTTGCTGCTACCTTTTTTTCCTCAACAGCTATCTGTCTGTCTACATTACATATTAGAGAAAAACATGTCAACCAATTTTAAAAGGTTCTGTTTGTGGAAGATTTGGTTTCAGTGCGATACAAATGGAAGATTAGTTACCTCTACAGCATAATTTACTCTAAGAAATGTTTACGGCAGCACATATAACAATCAGAAGCCATCTACATAAGGCTTTGTAGTCTGTTTCTCATTACTGAAACACTGCATGTCTCCATCGCAACAGGCATTTAATTGTATCGGTGAGAGAGAATGCTGTTGTGGAGGATGAGCGACCCTGGCCTTTTCTCCGAACTGTAAAGGCACCATGTGGGCTAGAGAAACTTTCACTCACAGTTTGCTTTTAACCCTTAATAGTTTATCATAATCAAAAATAATAACTTGTGTTAAGTTCAAAATTTGATATATCGGTAATGAGAACCAGAAAGTGGTGCAGACAGTTTGATGAGCAAACTTTTTATCTGTTATCAAGAAAGATATGAGAAGGGCTGCTTACCTGGTAACCATCTTGAGTATCACAGCCAAAGTCTTCCTGAACTTAAAAAATGCCTTGAAAATGTAGTTCCTTGTGGATTTAAATAATGATTGAAAATTGTTGCGGAAGATGAGAAAATCGGTGTTGGACACATACCGTTCTCTTATTAAGTCCATTGTTTTTACAATTAAATAACAAATATTTTATGTTCATTTAGAAAGTGTTCATAGTATGATATGCATTGATTTTTTGTGTTTATATTTTTAAATATAAAAAAATATACACAATGTAGAAACATTTTAAGATGGACACATTGTGGGAATGAGAATGTTGCCCTATAAAGTAAAAAAAAAAACAACTGTACTTATAATGTCTATTTTAAAACATGTGTAAGGTAGACCAAAGGAAAACTGTTTTTATATTTATTATTTTGTTAGCATTTACTTTGTTAATCAAAATTCCTCTTGCTACTTCATGGGACAGCAGTAATTGTGAGTGCAGCTCCAGCTCTTAGCCATTCAATTTATTATATAAAATAATATAAATATAATATTATAATATAAAATAAAATAATATAATATAAAATATTGCTCTTATGGCAACAGTAACTGAACAAGCAGGAGTCAAAATCATGCAGCTCTCAGCCCTTTAGGACAGTGAATATTGATAGGAGTGATTAAACAGACAGTAGTCCCCCTCTTGGAGCTCTACCTCTGAGCCTGTCCATGCAATGGCTAGAGTGACAACAGTAACTGTATAGAAAGTGTGGCCTGGTGCCATCCCCGTGTACTGCCGCCATCGGGCCAGATGGCTGCACCCAAGCTGCCTTGCAACCATAACCACCTGTACAGAGATACCCATGCTGTCCATGGTGCTGAATCCAGGACATTCAGCACCTTTATTTGAACAGTCCTCCCTAGTATGTTGCAAAGAGGAGGGACTTCCACAACTGGCAGCCTCTGAGTAGACAATCTGAATTCATTCACCTCAGAAACACTCACCCAACCACTGGTTGCTTTCACACACACACTCTCTCATTTATGCTCATAGGCAACTGAACCAACCCGCAGGTCCACCAGATCAGACCACCAAATGGTCATAAGGTCCCAGCATCTAACTCCTGTGGGTTTGAGCTGTTCCCCTACTTTAGCAGACAGCTCTGCTGCTCCAACTCTGAGCACATTCACAAAGTGGCAATACTGACAACAGTAACAGAACAGACACTAGATCCCCTCATGCACCTCCACCTTTTCAGCCATCCACAAAATAACTATAGTTACAAAAGTAGCAGTACATTTTTTAGTGTACAGTGTAATTTCACAGTGTGCACAACAAAAGGTTTATCATCTCATTTGTTAATGTAGTCACCTTTTTATTTATTTGTAAAGCTGCTCTGTGACATTAATTGTTTAAAGAAAACTATACAAATAAATGATTTGGAGTCCAACTTGTTTTTTCCTCGATAGAACATAATGTGCAATATTTCAATAGTTACCTGTACATAATCTGTAAATGATGTTCTTCAGGGTGACTTTTATTTACGATGTTTATACTGTGTTTGTTGATCATCTATTTTGTCGTTTTTTTCCTTTGACGCTGTAACAATGAACCTCCCCACTGAGGGACTCATAAAGTACTCTTATTCTCTTCTTCACCGGGCTTTTTATCATTATATTTTATACCAGAGACTTTTACAACATAAAATCAGATGAAATGGCTTAAAGCTCTTGAATACAGGAGCTATTTTGTGTCTTTCTGGATGTTTAACATAAATAGCCCCTCATATCTCTGCATTTCCGTCTCTGTGAAAAGGGCGGGAAAATGTAAAACGTCACATAACGAGCAGATTTAGCCACCATGCTAACACTTCTCACACTTTTACTCTGTTATTTTTCCCAGAATACACAACATTCATCTAAATTACCTCCAGATAATGATCAATGGCGACATTTAACGTCATATTGTGTCACTTTGTGGACTGTTTTGATTATTTTAACCCCTTTTTCACCTCAGAATAGAAGTTTTATTGGTCACTCCAGCAGACAGAGCATAAGCCCCGCCCCCCCCAAAATAAATATTTTATCACATTTATTTTGAGTATTTCATTAAAAAGATAAACGATTAAAATATGAAGGTTTTGAGTGGAAAAATAAAATATAAAACATAAAAACAATATAAGAATAACAAAGAATATAAAAACAATACCGGTTTCATACACCTGGTCTTACAGACCTCAGCCAGCAGAGGGCGACAGCAGCAAACGTTTATTGGTTAAGAAAACCCCTCTCAGAATCTCATTTAACCTTGTGTGTCTTAAAGGGTAAAAATCATCCTCCACCATGTTAATCAGCAGAAAAAACCCATTTAATCTTTTTTCAGCATGAAATTTGATTACTTTTCCTAAAGTGTCTCTAAGTCAGGAAAAAGTGAAAATAGTGGAAAAGCCACTATAAACACATATAAACACGTGATTTAAATTATCTACTATAAATGACTAAAAATGTTTATTAAAAAGCTTATTTAGCTCTGTGGTGTCCTGAAGAAAACACACCTGAGGGGAAGGGCATTGACCACCCGTTTAATAACCTGTATCCATTGAGACGAGTGACCCTATATCTATCAAACACACAATAAATATTTCTGTCTAATAAGAATGAAAATGAGATGCTCAACATATGAAACAAAGATTAAAGACATAAACTCTCGCTGAGCCAAAGGGCGACAGTGGCAAGGAAGAAACCTTGGGAGGAACCCCTTCCTCTGCTCAAACTACCCATACATAGTTGACAAAAGGACACTGGACTGCCACATGTCCACTGCAACAGCAGCATAAACCAGGGAAATTGAGTTTAATTCATTCCTTTTTCTCAGTTCCTCTGAGCACAGATCTGAAAATTAACTGAAAATATACCAGCAAGCTAATAAATTACTACACTACTCGTTTCATGATTCTCTTTATCGGCCATAAAAGCACTAGGTTAGGTTCCTCTTTGCTGAGAGTTCTGTACTGTGTGGGTCTGCAGCGGGATAACACTGGGATTCACTGATACAGCCAGTCAACCTGGTTCTGTTCTCTGGTAAAAAAAAAACAAAAAAAAAATACAATAGCCATGGCCACACACATGCACACACACAGTTAGGAGGTCTATCTCATAGGGAGAGAACAAAGAACAAGACACTCAACGTTTTAAACATGTTTCCCCACTTTGTGCTACACTTGCAGTGTTTTGAATGATCTGATCATGCCTTTTTGATGAAGGGTGGGACCATTTGTATACAGATGTTCATAGGAGTGTAGGAGAGGCGAAAGGGAAGGATATATTAACCATTCATACCTCCAGATCATCTGACATCTCCAGATCACCCACCACCAAGCCTGTCAGCAGACTGAGAGGCTTTACTTGTGTTCTGGTGGATCAACAGTGAACCATTTCCTCAGCTCCTATCGAACGTGTGTGTGTGTGTGTGTGTGTGTGTGTGTGTGTGTGTGTGTGGGTGTGTGTGTGTGTGTGTGTGTGTGGAACAGCATGAAAATATCAAGTTGATGTTTCTGCATTTCTGCCTGATTAACTGATTTCAGAACTCACCTTTTCCTCACATGCACTCTGACAGCAGGGCATGAGGTCAGTGACCTTTGGCCTGGAGATCAGCAGGTAAATGAGCTAATGACCATCTCTCTGTTTCTGTCTGGCTCTCTCTCTCTCTCTCTCTTTGTCTGTCTCTCTTTCTGTCTCTCTCACTCACACTTTTTTTCCCCATTGTGTGTGTGGTGCTCAGTATTCAGGACACTGTTCTGTATAATGCCTTTAACATATCATTTATAGATTATGTATTTATAATGTAAACATGTTCCCGACACTCAGTGTTGGTTCTAACTTGTATGGTGCCCTGGGCAACCCCCCTTCACTGACTCCTTCATGCGATCACTCAGGTTTGTGAGGGTGGAACATCATGGTTAGATGCCAATGTTTCAGGATGCCCCCATGCTTATGTTACCTTCTGGTTCTCTCCTTAGTTTGGCTGTTATAGTCAGATCTGCCAGAGCCACACTCTGCTAATGTTTACATTCTCTGTTCTCTTTTTTAAACAAACAAATTCATCTCTGTATCTTTTCCAAGTTAATGATGACCCACCAGCCTGAACTGATTAGGTCCTAACCTCAAGCTCTTCTGCCCCATCTAAGAACGACCCCAGGCTCCCCTGATACATCTTTACATTGGCTTTCCACCTTCTGGCTACTGGACCTAGACTAGTTTCCCACCCTGCCATGGACTAGCTGCTCACCCACCATCACCAACTGTGTGTCTACTCAAATCTACTGTTACTATTATGTTTATGTCCACCTGCAAACTTATTATTACTTTAGTATACCTGAGTATTAGAACAGACGTGTGGGGGTCCAGTGTCCCCTAACTGTGTATAAGTAGTTTGACCAGAAGAGGATGGGTCCTCCCAAGGTTTTTTCCTTTCAGTCTGAGTACAATCAGAATGGAGAGATTTAACCCATTTTTATTGTATTAATAGTTTGAAGTACTTTTATTCAGCAAACAATTTGAAAAGTATTTATTGGAAAAATAGTCACACATGACCAGTGTTATTTTCAGGAGATCCTAGGCTACTCAAATATTTCTTTGAGATGTAAATACTAACAGAATTTGTATGAATTTGTATAATTTCTTTATGAGACATTTACTAAAAGAATACTTATTCTATTATTAGTTTCAGACATCTTGTTGCAAACTGATGACCCAGAGTGTTACTTCTAATGAGTAGACTGACAAGGATTTGATTTGTTATGTATTTGTTATGGCCTCTGCCTTCTCATTTTTCTCTGTAAACCAATATCTGGGTCACTGACATCTTAGCCTGATCAGTCAGAGTCTGTTTGCAGGTTGAGCATGGACACGTGGACAGAGAGTAAACATGCACTGGAAGCTGGAATCATCTTTATAGACATTAACAATCTTTTAGTTAATGAGATGCAAAGGCAGGACAAGCAGTGGTCACCTAATAAGGGCTAAAATCTGCGCTCCACCCTGATGATGTCCACCGTACATCTGGGAGCACAAACACAAAAGACAGTTCTGGGACAGCATAGTGCAGAGTCATTCCTCACACCAGTGTTGGATCTTGCACTTCAGAATGTGGAAATCCCCGTTTGAAACGCAGTGTCCTGATTGGACAATACATATGGCCAGATATTTACAACCACTGGCCATCCATGTCAAGAGAATAAGTGATTTGATACATCATTGTTTATTCATGAAAACTCTTTTCCATCACTTTCTCTCCTTTTGGCTACATTCTAATTCTATGTGCATTTTCAAAAATTCACAATGCATAGTTTATGGAAAACCCACTACTGTGACATGGTGATATGACTGTGGTGTGCAGATAACAATGTTCAGAATGTGTTTGTGTGGGTGCCCCATGCCATCTTCTGCAACATGCTGCCCTGTGCTGTTAGCAGGTCGGTCAGGCCTTATCTCTCCCACACACTTCACCTCTGTCACCTTACTTATCTTCCTCATTCGTCCTCCTGCAGCCCCCCCCCCTTCCCGCCACAACAGCAGAACACACTCATCTGTTGCAGGAAATCGGAGATAAACAGAAGGAATTCTGAGCGATGGTTGTGCCAAACCTGCTGCAGTTGGGCAGCACATGTTGCTGTGTGTGTGTGTGTGTGTGTGTGTGTGTGTGTGTGTGTGTGTGTGTGTGTGTGTGTGGGTAAGCTCCAAATATGTGTCAGACTGTTAGGTTACCTCATCGCAGTGATGATGAGGAAGAGGAAGTCAGTGTCTGTTCCATTCTAACAGATAAGCCCCTCCAAGCCCCTGCATGCTCTACTACACACTGAACTGTAGTGCAGCTCCTGAACACTTCCATCCTGAAAGGTCTCACTGTGTCCCTGTGTACTGTATGTGTGGAGAGATAATGAGCAAAATTACTCCCCCCATGGTTCTGGAGACACCGCTACCTCTGAGGCAGAACATTTTTAAGTGTCTATTTAAGTGTATGTTTTACTGTACTTTAACATTAAAATGTTATGCAGAAAAGAAAAGACTAGATATGAGCAACAAAATCTCAAATCACACACATTTCATGCAACGCGTCCACATATAAAATGCATTACTAAAGCTCTGCCTACTGGTTATTTTAATTGATTATTGTCTGAACCAATTACATCTGTCCTACCTCAGAGGTAGAGCTGCCTGCACAATCACGTTGAGTAGTGATTTTGCATGAGTTCTCAAGGCTAGTGAAGTTGTATGTAATTAAAAAAGTGCCACTATGTTGATGCCAGCCATTTGGAACTTTAAAATCCCACATTAAAACTTTAAATTCATAATCTTGTGGATGGAAAAAGCTGCTTTTTGTCACAGAGGAGATACGTCTATCAAAGATCACTCGTGGCTTCACCTAGGATTTACAAAGTTGATGTTCATGTTCCAGTAGCTAATGAAACTGAGTATCCCGATGAGTGAAAGCATGGGGGAGATTTTCATTTCCCTAATGATGGGAAATTGTGAGTGCAGAGGGAATACAGAGACCGTATCGGACATAATGAATTAAAGGTGTGATTAAGTTAATGTGCCTTCACTACTGAATAAATCAACTGATTCTGATTGGATTTATGGTACCATGTCCAGAGTAATAAGCCTAATGAAAGCGGAATTCCCTCAGGACCCACTGTGTGATTGGTTATTGAATAAAGAGGTGTGGTAAAGATCCACTCCAGAAAAGAGGAAACCTCACAAAACACAAAATGGACCAGTCAGAGAGAGCGGAACCTTCAAATGAACAATCTGTTTCAGGCTTGAAAGCAGAATTCTACTGGTAACAGTAACAAGAATAAGGCCTGGAAGGTTACGGAAGACTGGATGTGGAAGAAACAGAGGGTTTACATTGTATTAGTAAGTCTCTCAACCACTCAGCCAGTTAGGGAAATGCATGTAAAGGGGTTGAGAAACAGTGTGTGGAGGCAGGGATTAGAGATGACCCAGCAGGGTAGAATATAGCCAGTCAGAGTCTTCTCTGCTTCGGATGACACTGAGTTGACCAATAATATGTAAAATAACACGTGAACATGTAAAGCCAGGTGGACACTGTACAACTTTGGAAATCTTGTTCATCATTATATGTACAAAGCCTGCAATTTATGAAAGTGCTGTGATGTAGGTGCTCATCACAGCATGATACAAGAATGACGAAAGATTGTACAGGCATGAATGATAAGGAAGCTCCACTAGACTTGCCCATACAATGCGTTGCCTTGTTGTAATGAGGTAGAGGAATAGATTTGTGATGGTCAAACTGCAAGATATCTCATGTAAAGACATCTTAAACATATCAGAAATCCATTGATTCAGAAAAGTGTAATTTATCAGCATAAACCCATATGCTATGAGGAGTGTGAGTGTAGAGAATAACATGTTCACATGTTATTTTTCACCTGTTCACATGTTATTTTACATATTATTGGTCAACTCGGTGTCATCTGAACAGAGGTTACTTGCACTTTAATTCACGATCCAAACCACATGTAACACTCAGATGAGATTAAGCTGATAGAAAACATCTAAAACACTCTGATCAGACCTGCAACAAGATTCTTCAGACAGATGAAGCCAGTCTTAATTTGTACCAGAGTAAAGTGAAGAGTATGGAAAAAGGGGGGAGAGCTTATTATCCCAAACATTTTACATTAACTGTCAAACATGATGGAGGTAGTGTTACAATGCATATATGGATGATCGTAGAACTGGGTCGCTGGTGTTTATTGACGATGTTATGCTGACAGCAGTAGCAGGATGGGCAGGTGAAGTGTGTAGAGCTTAACTTTCTGCTCAGATTCAAATACTGCGGAATCAATACAACAGCACTTCACACTACCGACAATGTATGACCATGAAGTGAAATGTCACCTGACCTCAACCCAGCTGAGCAGCTCTTCACTGACTGAAAGAAAGACACACAAACTAACAATCAAGCTCACTCACTCTCTCTCTCTCTCTCTCTCTCCCTCTCCTTCTCTGTGTGAGACAGTTTTCTGCCATCAGGAAAAACAAGTCTAGGGCCAAACTCATAAATTACTCCCTCATCTACCCCCGCATCACACCCCGTATTCCCCCTCCCAACCTCTGGCTCCTCTCAGCCCCATCATAAACCCAGCGCTCTCTTCATGTATGATTAAGCTGTAGTGCAAAAACGACTGAGCTGTCATGAACAGAGTTATAATCAATGATATTTTATCAATAAATATGTTTTATTTCTGATCTGTTCAAACTAAGTCGTCCAAACATGCTCTGCTCTGAACTGGTTCCAGTCACACATTGATGGGATTTACTGCTAACACACATTCATATTTCAACTAATGACAGCATGGATCATTATAAACTGCTGAGTGGAATTCAGGACTTTCACAAAACATCATATATACTCTTAGAAACATCGTTCCAAAAGGGTTATTTGAAATGATTATTAACAGGAGATATTCGAGCAGGGAAATGACCAGGACTGGACTGGGAAAGGACCAGAACTAAAGGACTCTTTTGGTTTCTCTGGTTTCTCTGGTTTCTCTGGTTTCTCGGTTTTCACGCCTGTAACTGGTTCACTCTGCTCTGAATCAGGAAGCGTTTTTAGGATCGTTTTCACCGATGGTTTGGTTTGTTCAAATGCACCGAAACATGTTGCAGCAAAACGTTTTCTCCACTATTTGGCAGGAGTAAGAAAGTGAATAGAATAAGAAAGTGATGTGTTTCAGGAAAGTACAGTTTGACCTTTAGAACCCTAAACCAAATTTGTGTTATGTTTTCATAGTTTGATGTACTTTTATTCAGCAAAATATTTGAAACGTACTCATAGGAGGCCTTCACACCTGCCAGTTGTTATTTTCAAGAGATAGACTACTCACAATTCTCTTCATTTGAGATATTTGCATAGAATTTCATACATTTTGTTTACATGTTTACATCAAAAATGTTTTGCTTATACAGATTAAAAAACACATTACATCTCAGAAATCCCTTTGAACTGAAAATGCAAGAATGAGTTATTTGTAATTATTAGACTGACAATTTTATTTCTAATAAGTTCTGGACAAAAAAAATGCCTTTTTAGTACTTCTGTTATTATTATCAGGACTTTTATTCTGAAATTTGAACACTGTGTGAGCAAAGATAGAGAGCCCCTCCCTCCTCATTTTCTTCTATAACCAAATATCTGGGTCAATGACATCACCCCTGCCCCTTTAACTGATCAGTCAGAGTCTGTACGCAGGTTGAGCATGAACATGTGGACGGAGCAGTAAACATGCACTGGAAGCTCCTTTGGCATTTAATGAAATGACTTTTAGCTGTTATCTGAGCTGGATTACTTGCTGATAATTCATCACACAATGATGGATCATTAGATGATAGGTAACTCTGGTGTAGTTCACCGTGGCAATGTTTGTCCATGAATTTGGGAGGTAGGGGGCATTGATGGGGGGTGTGTATAGGTTTTAAGTTGCCAGTAGTATGAAATAGTCATACATCTGGCACTGTATCAAGGTGTTATGGGGTACAGGCTTTTTCTGACTCTGGGGGTTTTGCCAACATGTTCCTGTCATAACCAGAGGCTATACAACACCTGCCTGCAGTTGCACAACCAGGCCATCCTGTGCCAGAGAGATAAACAGAAAAGAACTGACACAGCTTTTCAATGCAGTATGGGATGTGTTGAAAGATTCAGACACAGATATCAGCGAGATGTCAGCAGAGTACTGTATATTCAATTAAATATTAAAGACTTGTGTTCTCTGGAATGATGGAGCATCCAGTACCTTCATCAATACAAACAGTTCAATAATGGGATGAGCTGGAGTGGCCTAAGTAATCATCTACCTATACCTGATCTACCTAATGCTCTCACATATATTGGACTGAATGCAATTAAATCCTCCTCACAGCAGATTTTCTAGTATCTAGTGTAAAGTCTCTGGAAAGAGTAGAGGATGTTATGGCAGATGGGTGTCATTTACGTTGGATTTCAGAAGAAACACTTCATTTTAAATGAACGTAATATGTGCAAAATATGTCAATATATGTGAATAAACCACGTTTCTCCCAAAGTCCAAATAAAAAAGAATCAAATCTAAACAACATTAAATGAGCAGCTGCAGAGATGGTGCTTGTTCTAACCTGTAGTGATTATCTGACCAGTATGCCAGCTTAAACTACACCTGCCCAGTACACCTGACAGTAGGATCACGGTCAGATCATGTTCTCACCACAAACCAACCACTCCATAGTTTGTTTGGGACCGGACCAAGACCACCTTTCCTCACCTGCCCCCACCTTCCTTCAAAGACCTTTTACCTGCCACCAGTTTGATCTTGTTGGTCACCTAAGGGGTTGGATCTGCCCCTGCCTACCATATTTGGCAGGATCCATAAGGGCCTGCTTTAAAAGACCTGGTCTGATAAAGGGGCCAACTTATAAACGAAGTTTTAAAAGTTTGGCCAGAATAAAAGTTTTACACAAATCTTCTGGTAGAAAAGTTTTAAATCTTATAACTCAAGATCAAACAGATAATACCAATACATATATAAATAAAAAATAATAATAAAGAACAGGGTGTTGTATTTTTATTTTATTTGAACCACTTTCAGGTCCAACTGAGTCCTTATAAGCAAATAAATAAATAAATAAATAAATAAATAAATAAATAAATAAATAAATATGTCAAACTACGAAAACATCCCACAAAGGTGGCCTGGAGTCCTGAAGGTTAATAGTTTCTCGCCTGCATTTAATTGAAATCTTCAAAGCCCACTTTGAGAATGGGTCCAGTGGATATGACATCCAGGCCTGACCCGTAGTGGACCATGAGACTGAGGGCATTACAAAGGCTTCAGAATGTAGAAGATTGACTCCGGCCACCTGTGGAATGGCCTGTTGGCTAGCCCGACTACAGGATGAAAGGGTGTAGTAACAACAGCTGATGCTTCACTGCCTGATCAGCTAAACCACGTCTCTCACAGTACAAGTGTTTCATTCAGAACAGTGAGCGCGGGGAATTCAGCCTGCAGCTGTGTGGACTGGAGGGCTGGAGCACAGCTGGCATCTTGTCTTCACTTGAAGAGTCAACTTGTGACTGGCCATCATCCAGGCTGTCATAAACATCAAACTGGCTGACTGTTTAAATGTCCAGTCCTGAGGAGTTCAAATCCTGGCAGCAACACAGTGCCATGGGGACGGAGCCCAAGAGGATGATAAGCCCTCACTCTATGAGCAACACGTATGGACAAAAGTACTGGGACCCTTGCTCAATCTCCATTTCTTTGGAAAATCAAGGGTGTTAAAAAGAGTTTGTCCTGCTTTTGTTGGAGTCTCTGATGTGCAGGGAAGATTTTCTTCTAGATTCTGGAGCAGTGACGCTGTGAGAATCTGACTGCACACAAGCATTAGTTTGTTCAGGATGTAGGATGATCATCACCCCACCTCATCCCCCAACTCATCCCAAAAGTGTCGGATGGAGTGCCAACATTCCAGAGAACACAGTTCCACTGCCCCGTAGCTCAGTGCTGGGGGGGGCGGGCTTTATACCCCTCTAACCCACGCCTGGCAGTAGACATGGTGCTAAATTTTTGGAATGTAATTATTCTGTTTTATGAACATAAAAGCTGGTCATGTGACTGACCAGTGCAGTGCAGTGATGGGTCAGCATCTCCACCTGACAGCCTGCTGCTGCGTGTGTTTGGGTCCCGAATCCTGCAGAGATCCAGCGCATTGGTTGCTGATGACACACTGATAAACTATCATAAGCTATAAACATTCTGTGTTTAATTAAGCAGTAATGTAGGTGGGGCTTAGTCAGATCAAGAACAGGCTGTTTATGAGGGTATTTTTATTAATGCACGTGTTTGACTGTATTGTAGAAAAAAAGAACAATAACAGATCCACACTAAGCTGAGACACTGCGAGCGGATCTCAGATCAGTATTGTGTTGCACGGCTCGGAAATGTCACCTGAATGAATTTCAGTATAAGATCAAACTAGTTCTTAATCTCCTTAAAACAGATTTTAAATGTACACTGACTTTAATTATAAATATTACAAACAATTGCGAGGGAAAAAAAAATTATTGTGGTAATACACAGGGCCCGTCCCATTTCCAGGTTTCCATTAAAACCTGTCTACATACAATATTACAAACAAGCCCCTCCCCCAAACCACTAAGGTCACTGTGGCCATTTATGGTCCTATCAGCAGCGTTTCCTTAAACAATCTGAAATAAAATGACCCAGGAGATTGACCCTGCTCTTTCACTTCACCCACTCCAATCACTACCTCGCAAGCTCCTGACAGGGGTCTTGAGGTGGGCACCTTCCTTTGTCTGTGTTTCAAGACACCTCCAGAAGGCTAAGCAATGTTGCCCTTCAAGCTCACTTCATGAGATTTCCAAAACGTACAGCATCTAAATAGTGTGATCTACCTTCAATCGCACACTGCCAGACCCCTCCCATCCTCATACATGAGTCATTTTGATAAATATGTCATTTTGTTTAATATTTGCTTAACCACCAGTGGACCACCCAGAATACAGTGAGCAAAACCCCAGCGGACCACCATCTTTACCGTCAGTGGACCAACAGTGGTCCACTATCCTCTTGTTATCTGGAAAGGGGCCATACTTGGCCTGGGCTGTGGGACTAATGGACAAACAAAACATACAGGGGGACCCTACTCCCCCAGCCCCCTTTTGAATGGACATTTGTGATTTCTGTGATGTTGATGAAAACGTCAGGAGGTCCAGAACAGCTGAAATGTAGTCTCCCAAACCGGCTGTAGTAACACGGTTCCTCAGTAAATCACTGTACAAACTCCCACATACAGTAATTTACAAATCTGTGCTCTGTCAAAACTGATATCCAGTTGCACAGTGTTGAACTTGCCCAAGACCCTCTCTGACATAAACATAACCATGGATCCATGTCTTATCCTATGCTACCTCGATTTAATGGGCAATATTTGTTGCTTCATCACTGCTAGTATAATATCTATAATTATTCCTGTGCACTACCCATACACTTACATGTGTAAACTATCATTTTGTAATAATTGTTATTTTTATTAACATACTGTGAAATGAAAGTTATGTTAACACAGTTAAGTTCAGTTCTACCAGGAGATGCGAATGCCACGCCAACAAGAAACTGTACATATTACAAATAATGCATTATATATTTATGTTTTTTAACAATTACCCAACGTCTTTAAGATTCGTCCCCTATCACATAAGATGCTCCCAACACTAAGAGGGTGAAGACAAGCGAATGCCTCCACCAATACTTTAAAGCCAGCCACCATTTAATTGCAATGAAAGCGTCAGGTCCCCATCTACAATGCAATGGCTAACAGATGCCTGTTCTGCACAGCATCACACTGGGAGAGTGAGCATGGCCAATTTTGCTCTCTCGGTCTCCAGCTGCTGATGGCAAGCAGTGTGAACTGGAATTTGAGCCACTCTCAGGCCCATAAACAATATACTTTATAAGAAAGAACCTGCTCTCTCCCTCAACACACACATACACAAAAGAAAAATTACTCAGGGGCTTAGTTCTACACAGTTCTTTATTCAAATTCACAAATCAAAAACACATAGAATATCTTACAAAACACAAACACACACTACTACTGATAACACTGCTATTAGCAATAATATCAATAATACTAGTACTATACATACAAATGACAATACTGACAATACCAATAATACTAATACTACTGATAACACTGATACTACTGATATACCTGTGATATTACCAATAATACCAATAATATTAGTACTGAAACTACTGATACTACTGATATTACCAATAATAACATTAATATTTATACTATTGATAGTACTGATAATACTAATACTACTGCAACAGTCATGCAGTAAGAGCCCTATTACAGATATCTGGGATATCTCTATATCAACTAACAGATAATACAGAACATGTGCCGTTCTTATAAAACAGTATTTACATATCATCTCTGTCGCACAGAAACCTCCTATCTCCGGCACATTTTATCAGATGTGCTGCATTAACTTCTCACTCAGTTCTGCAGATGGTTTGGTAGGGGTGGGGGGTTGATAGAGCGTCCAAGAGCATCCCACACATTTTCAATAAGGGACAGGTCTGGAGATGAGACCGATCACAGCATAGTTTCTGTGTCTTCCTCCTCTGAAGTTGCAGTTTTGTAGACACATGACAGCACTTATGTGGTTTACTGTCTTCCATCCATTATATAAAAACAGTGTCTCCAGTCACATTTGTATGGCCATGAAACCATTTGGTATGAACCCTTTAACCAGGCTAAGGAACATTTAAGCATGCTGAATATTCTTGGAGTTGGAGAACCTTTAAAAAAAACTTTTGCTAGAACTGAACATTTCCTGATTCACTGAATCAGTTCGTAAAGAAGTGTCCTTGTGAAGCAGCTGATGCATTGTCTGGGGGTGATGCCTGTTGGCTGACCTTGTGAGCTCACTTGTGGTCATGCTCCAAGAACGTGACGTTGTACATGAGCTGGTGTCCATTGTCCCAGGCATACAGTACCTTCTCCTTTGGGTTGTAGTCAACCTGTGTGGTGAAGGCATATTCGTTAACAAACGGCAGCCTCGGTGAGCTCTCGGTGCCCGTGTGCATGTCATATGCATAAGAAATTTCAGCATCTCTCTGATCGTAGACATCAACAGCGTACAACACGCCGCATGCGATGAAGCAGTTTCCATAACTGTTCCGCTTTAGCCCCGTCCGCCACGTAGTCTCTTTGCGAAATGACAGGTCATTAGGATCCAGTCTGGCTACTACAATGACCTCGGCCTGGGCATAGTCGTAGTCTGCTGAGGGGTAGATGACCCACAGTCCACTCTCATCCACAGCAAAGTCAATGTCTGAATGACCCTTCCATTTCCAAGGCGTGGTGTCGTCATACACAGCATCGTGAAGCTGTGTCCAGGCTGCAACGTACCGCTGCCGCAGCTCATACTTGATGATGTTCTTGGTGAAGGCGCGGTTGTAATAAAATGCCCCCCTGTACACGACATGGCCAGTTCCAATCCAATTGTAGGGCAGTTTGTAAACATTACTCCACCGACCTGCACAGACAAATGCTTCACACGTGAGCTGAAACTGAGAGTTCATCAGACCTTTAAGAAGTCTAGCCATTCATTCAAACCACCCAAAACCAGCACCCAGCTATCATGTTCTAAAGCATTCAAATGTATTAATGTGCAGAAAAAATAAAAATGATAAAAAATAATACTACTAATAAATAATGGAAATTAATGCTACTACTAAAACTAACAATATTTATACTAAGCCTAACATAATATAATATAATATAATATAATATAATATAATATAATATAATATTAACTGTTCATCGCTCATTTTTATGCAAATGCTTATTTTTAAATTAAGCAAATATGCAAAGTATAAAGCTTGAAAAATGTGACAGCTAATAAATAACCCCTCCCCCAAAATGTAAGGGGGTGTGGCTATGTTGGCATCCATTGCCTATGTGATTCTTAAAGAAAACATGCTTGAAGTCTTCAGGAAGATTCTGGTTCTGATTCTTAGGGGATTAATAATGATTATTAAAAACAAGCATTAATATTGAGCATTAATAGTGAACATTAATAATGAATAATAACATGAAAATTAATATAGACTATTATATAGACTAATAATAAACATTAATAAGGGTACATTAATAATGGGCATTAATAATTAGCATTAGGAAATGAAAAATGAATACTGATAATGATTAAAGAACAATATTGTGCTCACTGATTGGCGGTACTGTCCAGCTCTACGGTACCTTGTTTGAAGTTATCCAAGTTTCTGAATTCCACCAGGCTGTTTCCATAGTAATAGTTTGTGACATAGATTTTGGAGTCTTTAGCAACAGGATCCTTCATCCAAGCACCCTCGTTCCTCCCGTAGCTGTGCTGTTTCCCAGGTTCAGCCACTGACGCTATCGTCCCATCACACCACACCTCTTTAACTACAGAACACAGTTCAAGAGTTATCAACACATCTAATCAATACTTCTGTTGAGCGCTGTGTGTGTGAGGTTGATGGTGTTATTTAGCTGGAAAGTGATTGTACCTGTAGCCGTGTGTGTGAAGTTGATGGTGTTGTCCAGGGTGAGCAGGATGGTTGGAGCTGGACGCTCCTCTTTGGGCACTGGTCGGCTGGTGGTTGTGCTTGAGGACGCTGTGGAGCTGGAGGTGGTTGTCGTGGTGGTGGGTACGGACGTGACTGCACCAGTATAAGATGCCAATGTAACAGGCAGCATGGCAGACTCCCCCACCTCCAGCACAGTGTCCACCTCATCAGGCTCCACCTCCTGATCTGAAAGCCATCATGGAAAAATCAGTCGGTAGATCATAACCATGGAGACACTTTATAATAATAAGACATATTTGCTATCAACAGTTAATGGAAGACACATATAAGCCATTACTTAATCATGTTTTACAAATCTCATATAAGTTATATATAAATGATCTGCAACACTTTTCCGGCATCTAGTGATGGAACTAACGGTGTCATGTTCTTGGCTCCACCCACTATCATGTATTCTCCCTAGCCCCACCCTCTCGTTATTGTTTCCACCTGTGTTTAGTTTCTGCTTCATGTTAGAGATGGATGCCCTCTGCTTACAGTCATTTGGGTCTCTGCGAGAGACAGGAATTTGGCTCAAACATCACAATTCACAGTGTGTGTGTGTGTGTGTGTGTGTGTGTGTGTGTGTGTGTGCGCACATGCTGTCACACTCTCCATGGAATATTTGGCAATGGATGGCTAAGTCGCTATGGGCACAGCAGCTCTGTTTACAGCTGCTAGTGTGAGCTTGCCGTGTGTGTGTGTGTGTGTGTGTGTGTGTGTGTGTGTGTGTGTGTGTGTGTGTGTGTGTGTGTGAATTATAGCTCATCAGTAGTTGTGGCAGATTTATGGTGATGGAGAGGGAACAGTGCATTCCTCTCTGGCTCTCATCTCCCTGATAAAGATCACAATTACCTACAGATGATCTGGATCAGTTTGGAATCTGCTCACACAAACTTTATTCAGACATGCATAGAGGAGTTTGTGTCGGTGTGTGTGTGTGTGTGTGTGTGTGTGTGTGTGTGTGTGCGTTTCTAACGGGCATTTTAACCTCTGAGTCAAGATGAGTGAAGATGGATCTGTGTGAATCTGCCTGTACCGTGATGGTTCTGCCTGAACCCACTTGTACTGTGTTGGATCTGGCTGAATCCGAATGTAATGTGCTGGTTCTGTGTGAACTTGAACTGAGGCTTAAACACTCCAGCAGCACTGCTGTGTCTGATCCACTTGTACCAGCGCAACACACACTAACACACCACCACCATGTCAGTGGTAACTGCAGTGCTGAGAATGACCCACCACCCACATCATACAGTAGCTGCTCTGTGGTGGTCCTGTGGGGTCCTGATCATTGAAGATCAGGTTGAAAGGAGGAGAATTCAGTACGCAGAGGAACAGATGAACTACAGTCTGGAATCATAGAACTACAAAGTGATCAAATGGAGAGTAAGAGTAGAAACAAGGAGGTGGTCATAATGTTCTGGTTGATCTGTATATGTGTACATGATATAGTGTATGTACTCTGTGTGTGTCGCACCTGTGCTCCGTGGGCGATCATGTGTGCCTGCTTTGTAGTAAGTGATGGTGCGGACGTGTCCCGGCTGCTCCTGGCTGGGTCGGGTTCTGCCGGGTGGGTCAGATCTCTCAGGCTTAGCTTCATTAGGGATCTCCTGTTTAGGCTTGACCGGCTTCTCTTTAGTTGCTTTCACAGCCGGTTTCACTTTCTCTGCTTTCTTTATGGAGAGCTTACTGGAATCTTTCCCAATAAGAGTTTCCTACAAATATAACACACACACACACACACACACACACACACACACACACACATTGATCTCTCTCCAAGTAACAAGTGCTGAAGTCCAGTCTTTACGAGAATTCAGGTATGAGTACATCAGGCAACAGTGCTACTGGAGTGTTTAAACACTGTGTCCAGTCACTGTGTGTCTGTCTCTTCTGTCCAGGGAAAACTTTCCACTGGATTCTGGAGCATTGCTGGTAGGATGTGATTACATTCACCAACAAGAGCACTAGTGAGGTCAGGATGTTGGATGATCACCACCCTGCCTCATCTCCAACTTATCCCGACTCATCCCAAAAGTACAGACTGGAGCTCCAGTGCATTCTAATGCATTCACTGGAAAGGGTGTCCACAAACTTATGGCCATATAGGGTTCATGAGGATGAAGTGGAAGGAATGGAGATTTAAGTACCTGTACCTTGGTGCTCAGGGTGGAGTCTTTCTGCTTCAGCTGATGGCCCAGATTGGACAGTTCCTTCTTTATGCTAATCATGATATTAGACTGATTCTCATACTGTCGCAGCTGATTGGTCAACGTGGCCATGGTGTCTCGTACAAACTCATTCTCCCGGGTCAGATTGGTTTTGATCACCTGATGAAGTGAAACATTGTTACTGAAGCTGGTCTCTGTCCAACACATCATACCCAACACTGTAACCCAGCACTCGCCCTAACATATCATACCCAACACTATAACCCAGCACTCACTCTGACACATCATACCCAACACTGTAACCCAGCACTCGTCCTAACACATCATACCCAACACTATAACCCAGCACTCACTCTAACACATCATACCCAACACTATAACCCAGCACTCACTCTAACACATCATACCCAACACTATAACCCAGCACTCGTCCTACCACATCATACCCAACACTATAACCCAGCGCTCGCCCTACCACATCATACCCAACACTATAACCCAGCACTCACTCTAACACATCATACCCAACACTATAACCCAGCACTCGCCCTAACACATCATACCCAACACTATAACCCAGCACTCACTCTAACACATCATACCCAACACTGTAACCCAGCACTCGCCCTAACACATCAAACCCAACACTATAACCCAACCCTCACCCTAACACATCATAGCCAACACTATAACCCAGCACTCGCCCTAACATATCATACCCAACACTATAACCCAGCACTCGCCCTAACACATCAAACCCAATACTCTAACCTAGCACTCACTCTAACACATCATACCCAACACTATAACCCTGCCCTCACCCTAACACATCATACCCAACATTATAACCCAGAACTCGCCCTAACATATCATACCCAACACTATAACCTAGCTCAACACATCAGTCACACTCACCTCCTCCAGGTTGTTCATCTGAGACACCACTTTGTTGATGTAAGCGTGGATCTTCATGAGGTCCATACTGAACAGAGTTCCTTCCAGCAGATCCACCATGGACTGCAGCTGTGAAGGAAGAGAACAGGAAATGGAAAGGAACTTATAGCTCTTTCTTCATAACCACAGGAAATAAAAGTGCTGATGAAGAGCAGCAGAGTGTGGTGCGCAACTAGTAGGACACATGTCCCTGATAAAGATGCTGTATTGGCATCTGTATTGACTAGATATAACGTTTCCTCTGAGAGTTTACAGTGAGCTGCTGTGCAGAAGATCGGGTGGGGTAGAAGATCTATCCCTCTGTTAACAGACCAGCAAGCAGCAATCCATTGCTGACACTGATACTGTTGGGATGAGTTGGGGATGAGGTGAGGTGGTGATAATTCCACATCCTGACCTCACTAATGGCTCTTGCCACTGAATGCAATGTTCCCAACTCAGGTAAAAGGTCTTCCTTGGACAGTAGAGACAGTTACTCCAACAACAGCAGGATCAACTCTTTTTAAGGTGTCCCAATACTTTTGTGTACCTTGAGTAGCTCTGGAGCCTGTTTCTTCAACTTTTCCATCTTCCACTCATTCTCACAGGGGTTGAGGGATGAGGGTGGGGCTGTACAGGAGCACTTACAGTCCGCCCCTGAACTGACCGTCTCCACAGTGTAGAAGTCCTCCACCCTCGCCATCCCACTGCGCAGCCGAGCACAAGCGTCCCGGGGCAATGGGCGCATCACACACTTGCAGCGGCAGTCTGACCCCTCCGACGTCATCCTCACCTGATCTTCTCCAAAGATCTGAGAGAGAAAGATACTATTAAAAGAGATGGAAAATCCAGGCCCTGAAAGCATAAATGTGGCCTACTATGCCTTTGCCACTTCCATTGATGGTGAATGATGTTGGAACTTCATTCTTACTGCAAACCTCTTGGAAGGATTAAGACTCTCCTGATACACGCAAATGATTGGTGATTAATGGACAATTAACCGATTCTAATTCTGCTCTGATCTGAACAGCTCAGAGTGGACATCCCAGGGCCACACACACACATTCCTGTGTTCTGAATTGGACAGCGTCACTGAGCTGAAGCAGTTCTGTTAGGAGGCATGGGCAATGAGAATTCGATTGCAGTTATAAGTGGGTCGCCTGCTATCAGGGTTGCTTGTCTGCATTGTTAAGTTCTGCTTTAACCTCTTGAACAGGATATTCATTTCACTGCTTCATATTTACATAGTTTGATGTACTATAATTTGCCAAATCACAAACCAGATATTGTTATTTTAAGTACAATCAAATTCGTCTTAATATGAGATGTGAAAATGTTTCAATATTTGTATGAATCTGACCATGTTTTGGACAATAATTTACTTGCACCTACTAGACTAAAAACAATTTGCATCTCAGAACAATTTGCATCTTCAATATTCCTAAAGTTCTTCAATATTATCCCTTCTCAGGACTTTTATTCTGAGATTTAAACACTCGTTTTCTTTTCATAACCCAGAATCAGTGATGCCATGAGCCACGCCCCCTCTGGCTGATCAGTCAGAGTCCGTGTGCAGGTTAAGCAGGTACACGTGAACAGAGCAGTATGTGTATATAGGGGTAAGTCTTGTTGCTCATTAAGATATGTGTATCATGTCTGTAGTAAATGGCCCGTAACTGCCCACAAAGTGCAGATCTCAGGTTCTAAGGGTTCAGGTGTGATGTTTTTAAAATGTGCATGGGGCAAAAACTCTTTCCCAAATGTAACTAATGTGATCGTTCCTACAGTCAATCCGTGCAACTTTTAGCACACAAACAAACCAATGAATAAAAAGCTTAATCAAATAATTTCATTATTAAGTAGAAAAGTACATTTCCTGAAAGAAACACAGGATGAAGTGAATTTCACTTCCAGTGCTACATTGTTGCTGTGGTATTCCATGTGTTTTCCTTGGTGCTGCTAGCTGATTTCCATGGTGTTTTGTGGTCTGTGAATCCCAGGTGGTTTCCATGGTGCTGTTCAGTGGTTGCTATGGTGTCCCAGATGGTTGTTATGGTGGTGCTAAATGGGTTTTTTTTTTTGGTATCCCAAGTGATTGGTATTTTTGTATGTGGTCACTGTGGAATTGCAGGGATTTGCTAATGATAAGTGGTTACTGAGTGGTTGCTAGGTGGGTAATATAGGGTTGCAAGGTGATTGCAATGGTATTTTAGGTGGTTGCTATGGTGATGTTGCTAGGTGGCTGCTAGGCAGTGGATATGGTATCCATATGGATATGGTTGATTAATATGGTGTCTCCGGTAGTTTTAAAGTGGTTGTTGTGGTACGCCATGTACTTGGTTGGGTGTTTCTAGTGTATATGTTTTATCGTGACATACTTTTGACCATTCTGGAGAACCAAGTTTGAAAGACCATCATGGAGCTCCTGAACTGACCTGTGCATAAATGTGATCCATAAACCAGAGCATGACCTAGAATATCTGACTAATTGAGTGAGCGCAGGCTCAGGAGCCCCACCGCTAGTAAGCTGAGGCCTCTCTGTCCTATCAGAGGGACATTAAAGCCCTGCTGTGTCCAGACGTCTTTCTGTGTCGTTTCTTTCAGGGCAAACCGACCGTTGTAACCAAAGTGACTTCTTCCATGACCTTCATCAGCTCTCAGGCCTCCTCCTTGGTCATGGGACCAGTCAGGGTCAGAGAAGCTCATTTCAGGGATGGAGTAAACATTCCGACAGCAACGGAGTGTTTCAGGCCTCTCCAGATGAAATGCAGTAATATTTATTAAACTGTCCCCGAGGTGAAGGTCAGCGCACTCCAAACTGGAATTAATTTAATCCACCTGATCAAACTGTGGGTTCTGACCCACCGACAGGCAGAGCGCTGACCCCTGCCACAGAAACCAGTGCTCAGCGACCGTTGCCACTAATGAATGAGTTAATTAAGGGGTGGTCATGTGAAATCCTTCTGTGTCTTCAGTGGGGAGGCAGTTTTTTTCAATGCAGTGCTGTTTTGTCCTGCAGATGGACCGCAGCGGGATTTTCCTTCCAGCATTCCTGAGTGTCTGTATGAAGCTCATTCCCAACATGTTGCGCTTTGTTTATAATGATGTCTCCCATCTACTGTTTCAACGGATTTGGGATTTAGTAGGTCATGTATTTAAGATAGTAGAGGTGAGAAACGGGACACAGAAGTCAGGGATCACTCAGTCACTGACAGTCAAAGTTGTTTTAGTTTATCTCTTAGAACCCGAGATCAGCCATCTAAACCATCTAAAATTCACTTGTTTCCAACTGAATGCCAAAGGAACTTCCAGTGCATGTTTACTGCTCGGTCCACATGCAGAGGGGGCAGGGCTAATGACATCACTGACCCAGATATTGGGTTATTGATGATAATGAGAGGCTGCCAAGGTTAGTAACCTTAATGATACCATTGATGCTGAAAAATTTTCAGACTTCAGTTTTTGGATTTCTTAAAAAATACATGTTTTCCATACATAATTCCAGTGTACATGGGGTCGGTCATTAGTTACTAGTGTTAGGAACCTTTTCTGATTTCAGTCTCCAGAATAAAGAGTCCAAACACTCTATAATTACACATTCGCAACACTCTGCAGATATGAATTATGAGTTTATACTATTGCACAGTTGTGTAAATGGAGTCCAGAACCCCCTAACTGTCGTTGGCCTGTTTGGTTGGTGTCTTCTGGCCTTAAGGTTTGATGGGACGTTACAATAGTGACATATTTTATTTCTGCTGTGATTTAAAGCTCATTTATTTATGTAGTTAATGCCATAAATACAACAGATCGGGTTTTAACGAGGCAGATCAGTTTCCTTTTAAACAGAATCTGTAAAAATGATCTGTTTAATGCTGCTCAGGCTGGAGTTTCAGATTTACACTTATATATTAAATATCTGCTCTTCAGTCTATAAACATGTGTTAACATATTGTTAATGAGCTACATTATGTGGACATATTTTGTTTTTGACAAAATAAAAGGAATAAAATTAAACACTCGATTTCATTTTTTTGAGACAAAAGCCAGTTAATCGATAAAATAACCCGAGAGTTTAATCAATAGAAAAATATGAATTTGTGCCAGATCTAATGAGAAGGGAGGGGCTGTTTGCCCTTCTTTTTTTGCTCACACAGTGTTCATATTTCAGAATAAAAGTCCTGAGAAGGGATAATACTGACACATAAATAAAAAATAAAGGATGTTCAGGTTGTTTTTATTTTAATTGGAACACTGTCAAGTATTTTGAAGTGTTTAATCATTACGAATAATGATTGCTGGATTGTTGATTTCCAACAGGATATCTGAGATATAAAGAATTTTTCGTTCTAATAAACAAAAGCAAAAATCAACTTTTGATCAAACATTCATACAAATATTTAAATTCTATTATTATTCTTCATTATCTCAAATGAATTTGCCAATAATAATCACTAGCAAATAAATTAGCAAATAAAAACTCATTTGCTAATAATAATAGTAATAATAATAAAATACAGCAAATTCATCTACATTAATCGCTACACTCTCAGCCTCTGAATATCAGTACGAATCAACTGATACCAGATTAAATCAACTAATCAATAATCAAATAACAGCATAATCATCCCAGTAACCACCAGCACAATATTCATCACCTGGGACCAGAATGGAGCAGTAAAGTGTCTCCCACTGTGGAGTGGGAGGGAGTGAGGGGTGAGAGCGGTAGTACCTTACTCTGAGCGGACACGTGTGCCAATGTCACAAGCATACACAGCAGATAAGAGAGGGTCTTCATGATCTGTCCCAGTAAAGCAATCCCAGTGACCAGTCACAGTAAAGTAGTCCCAGTAAAGCAATCCCAGTGACCAGTCACAGTTAATCAGTCCCAGTAAAGTTGTCCCAATAAAGTAGCCCCAGTAATGCAGTCCCAGTGATGAGTCCCTGTATACAGTCCCAGTGACCAGTCCAGTGACTTTACAGATCCATGGTTTCAGTACACGCTTCTGTCAGAGCACGAGCTGCAGGTTACACTCTCTCTCTCTCTCTCTCTCTCTCTCTCTCTCTCTCTCTCTCTCTCTCTCTCTTTCTCACACACACACACACACACACATACACAGACACTCCCTCTCTCTCTGCCTCTCTCTCTTTCTGCCACCCTTCTCTCTCTCTCTCTCTCTTTCTGCCACCCCTTTTCTCTCTCTCTCTCTCTCTGCTACCCCTTCTTTTTTTGCTACTCTCTCTCTCTCTATCTCTCTCCCTCTCTCTCTGCTACTGTCTCTCTCTTTCTGCCAGCCCTTCTCTCTCTCTCAGCTACTCCCCCTCTCTGCTACTCTCTCTCTCTCTCTCTCTCTCTCTCTCTCTCTCTCTCTCTCTCTCTCTCTTTTTCTGCTACTCTGTCTCAGTTTCAATTTTTCAATTTACGTTTGCTTTATTGGCATGACTGTTCTTTTAACAATGTTGCCAAAGCACAGAAACATTACAACAGAACAATAATACAATAAAATAAATAGATTTAAAAAATTATTAAAGATTTTCAAAACATATATACATACATATACACATACATACATATACACATATACTCATATACACATACATATATACATGTGTACAAATAAATCTACATAACAATACAAACAGGTATTTACATTTTTCTCTCTCTCTCTCTCTCTCTCTCTCTCTCTCTCTCTGATCCTCAGCACCTGGCCAGGCTCCACAGGAGGGCAGTATTGAGCTGCAGGAGCCCTCAACCCCTGCAGTGCTGGAAGTGGGCAGGTACTCACACAGGCTCTATAATTGCACACTCCTTTCACCCTGACCTTCAGTGGTCAGCACCCCACAGGACCACTACACAGCACTCGGTACTGCAGTGACACTGTGAGTGGATCAGACACAGAGTCCTGTGAGCACTGATGAGGGAAAACACAAACTGCAGAAACGGATGAGCTTCTGTCTCTGACATCTACAGAACAATGAAACTGAAACACCTGGTTTTAGACCACAATCATTTACTAGTATGGTGAACTAGGGCCTCCTTTTGCGACCAATACAGCGTCAATTCGTCTTGGGAATGACATTCCCCGAATGTCATCACCCGAACATCCCTTTCAGACAGCTTCCTCTTGCGTCCACAGTTAATCCTGTTGGATGTGGTTGGTCCTTCTTGGTGGTGCTGACATTACCCTGGATACCGTGGCTCTATACATCACAAAGACTTGCTGTCTTGGTCACAGATGCGTCAGCAAGACCTGCTCTAACAATTTGTTGTCTTTTGAACTCTAGTATGTCCCCCATAATGTTGTGTTCATTGCAATATTTTGAGCAGAACTGTGCTCTGACCTGCTAATTGAACCTTCACACTCTGCTCTTACTGGTTCAATGAGCAATTAATGAAGATTGCTGCTCCAATTTATCCATGAAACCTCCCACTACAATGACAGGTGTTTCAGTTTCATTGTCCAACCCCTGTACATGTAAAGTGGACACTGTTTAAAAACTCCCACTTGTGCCTCCTACTAATCCTGGAGGTGGTCTTAATGTTATGAATGATTGTGTAATCTAAATGATTGATATAAATATAATAACCCCTTAAATCAATACAGTAATTAGACGTATACATACTTACAAAATTAACCTAACTTTGCTTTTAAACAAAAGAAACTTTATTTATTTAACATTTTACACAAACGTCAACAATGCTGCAATGAATCTATAACATAACATTTTCAAATAAAATAAAATATACAGATGATTTTTATCATTTTATTACATTCGTTTCATCACTGAGAGAGAACGTTATTCATCACCATCTGAGAACGTTATTCATCACCATCTGATGACTGATCCCAGTTATGAACTGGTATTCCATTAACTGGTTGGTAGAGTAGGCTGGACCTTGTGTTCCGAACCATAATGGAGCGACGGTTCCTGTTCAGAGCCCACACAAAAGGCTTCGGAATCTACCGAGCTCTTAATTATCCTCCACTATAAATATATACACTGGACAAAAGTATTGGGACACCTGCTCATTCATTGCTTTTTCTACCTTTATTCTGCTTGTTGGAGTAGCTGTCTCTACTGTCCAGGGAAGACTTTCCACTAGATTCTGGAACATTGCTGTGAGTACTTTATTGAATTCAGCAGCTAGCGGTGGGTCCAGATCTGGACCTGGATTACCCACATCTGTCAGCAACAAGAGTGAGAGTTAGGGGTCCTGGTGTTCCAGAGGCTTAGAGACAAATGTCTTCACTCCCATCAGTAAAACAGTGGGTCTCTTACTGGTTCAGCTGGTCTACAGATGAGGCTGGCGGTGTTTTTGTAAGATCTGTAGGTCTTTAGGTCTGTCCTTCAGTGAGTTAGCAGGCCTGCAGATGATTCACTGGTTCTGTAGGTTCTGTAGGTTCTGCAGTCATTGGCTGTTCCTGCATGCAGGGGGTCGTTATTGGTCATCCTCAGGGTACACTCAACGGCCGATGGTTTCTCACTCCCAAACTCACCGACAGCGTTGAATGTTCCCTGAATGCACCACACTTATGTAGAACCTAACTTGTGCAGAACAAAGTACAGGAATACACAGCAGCTGTGGAGATGATAAAACTGAAGACCTGGGAGAACATGTAGGAATAGAACTACAGCAGAAAAACAGAATATACAGAACTCAGAAAACTGAGGGTGTTAACATCAGAATTTACAATAAGAGGGAAAAAACAAAATTTCAAATAAAAATTTTGTAACAAAAGTAAAAGCAAGTTTTAAGAGAGTAATATATTATATAGGATATTGAAGATTTTGAAGAAAATTATGAACTAAAACAGAATGAAAAGATTCAAATATGTAAATATCAGATAAATAATATGAAAATCTTACCTCTCTCCTCCTTTTCACCAGTCTCTCTCTCTCTCTTTCACTCTCTCTCTCTCTATCTCTCTCTCATGGTTTCTTCTCTTATGAAATCTCTTCCAACATTAATATATAAGATCACCTGACCTGCAATGCCAGACTGAGTCAGGTGTGCAGCAAGGAGGTTTCTGATTGGCTCCTGGAGGGGATCAAAAAGGAATGAGTGAGTGAGCGAGAGAGAGAGTGACTGAATGAGTGAGAGAGGGAGTGAGTGAGTGAGTGACTGAGTGTGAGAGTGAGTGACTGAATAAGTGAGAGAGTGAAGGAGTGAGAGTGAGGGAGTGGCTGAATAAGTGAGTGACTGAATGAATGAGAGTGAGGGATTGACTGAGTGAGAGAGGGAGAGTGTGATTGAGAGTCAGTAAGAGTGAGTGAGATAGTGACTAATGAGTGAGTGGCAGAAAGAGGGAGAGTGAGTGAGAAGGAGAGAGTGACTGATTGAGTGACTGAATAAGTGAGACGGAAGGAGTGACTGATTGAGAGAGAGGGAGAGTGACTGACTGAATGAGTGAGAGAAAGAGTGACTGAATGGATGAGTGAGTCAGTGAAAGAGAATTAAGATAGAGAGTGAGTGAGTGAGTGACTAAGAGAGCGTGAAAGTGAGTGAGGGAGAGAGAGTGATAGAGAGTATATTTTAGCTGTAGGTAATAATGGTATTAATTTTTCTGATTAGGAGAGTTATACTGGTTTTGATCCAGTTAGAGACTGTGCTTCAGTGGTAAATAAACAGCTCTACACTCTGGCGTCTCTCCTGAAATCAAGGCTGGGGTTTGTCCCCTTTACCACAGTAACAGCCTCTACTCTAGTGTGGAGGCTTTACACTGGATGTTGTAAAATTGCTGTGAGGAAATTTTGATTGTATTCCAGCCTGAGAGTGAGAGCATCAGGTTCTGAGGTGAGGTTCTGATGATTCATTCCAAAGGAACTGGATGGAGTGGCATCACTCCAGAGAACCACACAGCCCAATGCATTTGTGTGTGTGTGTGTGTGTGTGTTACTCTGACAGGTTGATGTCATCCCCCTGAACAAACTGAGGAACAGGAGCACCTAGAATTCACTTCACCTCTATACCCATGATGCCACTCTCTCAGAACAGTACTTAAAGTAGGTCACACACACACACACACACACACACACACACACACACACACACTACAGCTGCAGGACACAAAGATCTCTGATATGCATGTTTATAATGTGATTTATTTCACACGGTGCGTGCATGCGTGCGTGTGTGTGCGCATGTGTGTGTTGATGCTCTACATATACGTTTTTTATGTCACATTTTTCCATTATATTGTTAAATTTGTTGAAATTGGTGATATTTCTTTTTAAACCATCAGAATTGTTAGAAAAGAATTGTATTTGGTAGGAATTTTGGAAAATTGTTGTAATTGTTCTGTGATACTATCCCTGAAGTTTTTCTTGGAGAGAAATTGCTTTTATGCTGCCCTTCCTGACACCAAGCAGTCCTCCAAAAGACTTCATCTCATTCCACACATGCCCTCTGCCATTCCTGAGCTCTGCACTGGTGGTGTCCCGATCTTGTAGCTGCATCCTCTTTAGGAGACGGTCCTGACACTTGCTTGACTTTCTTGGGTGCCTTGAAGTCTTCACTTCAGTTGATCCTCTCTCCTTGAATTTGTTGCTAAATGGATAAATTGATTTGGTTCTATCATACAATCAGCAATGGATTGTGAAACCCTTTTGATGCAAAACCTCCATTTCCTTGGAGGTAACCGTGGTTAACAGTAGAAAACTTAAAAGCACCGATAACCGTTTAAAGCAACCTCTACTAATCAGCATGACCAAGTGATATCAACTGTAGGGCTGGAATGTAGTGAAGGGAATGGGAATTCTTCTGATCACTCTTTACAATCTAGAATAAATTAAAATTGCCACCATCAAAACCGAGGCTTTGTGAAAACCAAATTTGTGCCATTGTCAAAACATTTGGCAACAACTGTACTAAAGACGGGTTAATGGAAGTGGTTTGTTAGAGATGAACTTGATCAGATTCTCCCATTGTGGTTAAACTGGGCCAAACTACACAAGCTGCAATACATGCTCTGTGTCCTGCTGCCACACACACACACACACACACACACACACACTCACACACACACACTCTAATCAGAGTCTCAGTGGGTGCTGTGGGGAGATGTTGATCACAGCTGCTGAAAATTGCAGCAACTATTGCAGAAGCTGACAGATCACTACAGATATGTCAACTCACACTAGGATGTCTGTGTGTGTGTGTGTGTGTGTGTGTGTGTGTGTGTGTGTGTGTGTGTGTGTGTGATAGATCTGATGAAGAGATGCTATGACACTATATACACTGCTGTGAAAAACTATTGCCTTACAAGTTAATTTGGGGGTTATTCACGCGAATTGTTAAATGTGAAAAATCAGCCAGCCCCAAATTAACTGTGATTAACTACTTTGTTTGGAAAGCTGAGTTTGGTTTCACAAGACACATCCAGGTATGATTACTGCCAGACCTGCTGAAACTCAACCCAAATAGAACTCCACGAGGCCAAATAGCTAAAAGATCTCGAGAGCAAATTATTCCTGATCAAGACATTCCAAGAGCAGGTGAGAAACAAAAGACATTAACATCTATGAGTCTGAGCTTTACAGAGCCATTTCTAGGGGTTGAGACTCCAGGGAACCACAGTGAGAGCGATTATCCACACATGGAGAAAACATGGAACACTGGTGAACCTTTCCGGGAGTGGCTGGCCTCCCAAAATTACTCCAAGACAACAGTGATGACTCATCCAGGAGACCACAAAAGAGCCCAGAACAACATCTAAAGCACTGCGAACCTCGCTACAGTTTAGGTCAAACAATAAGAGAGACTAATGGTTTCCATGGGAGAGCTCCAAGACGAAACCACTGCTGCTGATGTTTTTTGCCTATAAAAACATCTTTTGAAAACGTTCTGTGGATTGATGAGGAAAAAGTGGAACTTGGTGTGGAAGGTGTGCATCCTGTTACATCTGGCATAAAATTAACACAGCATTTCAGACATAGAACATCATACTGACAATCAAACTGGTGGTAGTGTGATGTTCTGAGAAAATGTCCAGCTCAGCTCCAGCTCAGCTCAAATTCTTTAGTTACTTTTCTTTAACCTTTCTACCTGCACTTTATTAAAGGGATAGTCTGTGTTTTTAACTGGTTTTACTGGTAAAATGTCCGAAGTTTTTGTGTTCATCATATTGGAGAGATGCTTATTTAAATATAATTGGCTTCTTTTGAGATGTTCCTCTTTATCCTCTTCACCAGATTCTGCTCATTTTTTCCCTTGTGTTTATTTATTTAATAAACTCTCTACCCCATGTTTATCAGTATGATCGGATGTGTGCTGTATGTAAATCTAACAGATAAAGATCAGTGTTTTGTGTTTATGCCTGGAGATGATCAGATGGGCGGGGCTTTACGCTGATTCTGTGATCATGCTGAGATCTTCCCTCAGTTGGAAATGACCTACTTAGATACACACACACACGCTTTACACACTTTACGGTCTAAGGTTTGCCGTATTCCCCAGATTTCCATATTCCCAAATCAAATCTAAATAATTACTCTATGATCTTTCCATTTTTATATTTTTATATTGTTTTTATTTAAATGTTAGGATAATATGCAGAACTGCTGTAAAACCATCATAATCCACGGTAATAATTCACAAATTAACCCTTTAACTCCAATAAGTAATAATAATTCTCCAGCTATCAATGATTATTCAGTTTTTACTAAATATTCAGAATCTACAGGGAAAATAGTGTGTTTAGTGGGGTTTGAAGTATATACCCACAAATAGGCCTTTGGATTGAAAAGGATTAAGACCAAGTGGTTATATGAAACCTAATCTATAGCACCCGATGTCACACACTCCCCCTCCTGGGTATACACAGCATTACACATGATGGCACCATTTTACCCCTCACCTGATTCAGAATACGCATTGAGAAGTCTTTGTGGTTCTCTCTGAGCACTGAGCCCCGAGCCCTCACCTGAGTGCTGAGTCCTGAGCCTTCACCCTGAGTGCTGAGTCCTGAGCCTTCACCCTGAGCTCTGAGCTCTCAGCCTTCACCTTGAGTGCTGAGTCCTGAGCCCCAAGCCCTAACCCTGATCCCTGAGCCCTAACCCTGATCCCTGAGCCCTCAGCCCTAACTCTGAGTGCTGAGTCCTGAGACTTCACCCTGAGTGCTGAGTCCTGAGCCTTCACCCTGAGTGCTGAGTCCTGAGCCCCAAGCCCTAACCCTGATCCCTGAGCCCTCAGCCCTAACCCTGAGTGCTGAGTCCTGAGCCTTCACCCTGAGTGCTGAGTCCTGAGCCTTCACCCTGAAGGCCCTATATTAACTTAGCAGGATATTTCCCCCAGTTTTCCAATATTGAAGCCTTGTTGCAGAAAGAACCATCTATATTATTCCAGTCTTCACAGCTTCAAACAAGCCAGTTTAAGGTTCATATGGACCAGTTTGCTTCCTATTGGTTTCTTGGACACTTAACATCCAAAATCATCTCACTTTTGGAGTTTGGGCCATTTTGATTTACCCAGAAGTACATTTTCATATATGTTCAATGACACAACGTCTTGCCATACTGATACACTGATGTTAATTGAAATAAGGTAAATCACTCATATCCCACTGCTGTCCAAATGTTAATGAGGATTCAATAAAGGCCCCAAACCAACTGAGAAAAACTACATCAGTCTAATACAGAGGTTCAGTAAATTTCACGACCCCATTACCCCCGGGAAAAAAATGGTATCAATAACTCGTAAAATATTCCAAGTACTTTTCACCATATTTTCTCACTATTTTTGTCTTTTTCTGTTCTGATGTTCCTCTAATGCAGGGGACGGCACCCAAAGAGCCATTTGGACCCGGTCCTAAAATGAAGATAAACACAGTATATATGGCTTTTTCTTACCTTTACACTTTGTATAAACAACTATAGTGTGTTTGAAATCCAATAAAATTAAATATTATTTATTTAATGAACGCTTTTTGAATATTTTGAATTCTTAAAAAAAAAAAAAGCAACCCGCCGAGTTGAAGGTTTCTTTCAAATGAATTAAAAAGCTGAACTTCAATTATTCATGTAGCAAACAAAAGCAAAAACATGTTGTGAGCCGTCAACCTTATTTCCTGATCTTTGGGCTTCCAGAGTGTGTAGTGGAGAGTGGACCTGAATAAAAAAATACACTATAAAAAAGCACTCTGTCACTAAACAATGAAACAGAAATATCTGCAAAATATCTGAATGAATATTTCTTTGAGCTGGTTAATGGACTTCTGCTCCTGAAGCTCTGCGCAGAGCGTCTGCAGATCAGGGCTGTATGAAGTCACTCTCACCTTTGCAGGAGCTGTGAGCTGTGAGCAGTGTTTGTTTGTAACGTAGTTCATGGTGGAGAACAGCTCCTCACATATATACTGTATGTGGATCTGAAGATCGACAGGACTTCAAATGCATATTTCTTCATGTTTATGTTCGTGTTGGGACGACATTCCATGTTTGTTCTGGAAGATTCTCAATATCACTCCATTTTAGATTCTGAACAAGAGTGACCTTCTGACAGGCAACATCTTCAAGATCCTCTGTCCAGCGTTTGAACTCGGACACCCACATGCCTTTGTCAGCTATATCAGTCAGATCCAGATCCAGATCCAGCTCCGGCTTCAGATTCGGATCCAGATCAGGTTGATTTACACCTGCCGGGTTTTGGCGGTAAACCGGCTTCCGTAAGTGTGACGCTTATTTTGAGCGACGGAAAATAATAAAGTATAATTTTAGATCAGAATAATCTTCCAATTTAGAATGAAAATTGAAAAAGAATTAACGCAACAAAATACATTTCGATTACATACTTATAATGTATTTTTTTAGCGGTATAAGGAGGAAAGAGCCGCGGGTTGCGACCCCTGATCTAGTGGGTTTTGCGTCCCCACTTCCAAATCGACCTTCTAGAAAACGCTCCATTTTAATCCAGTCTGGATGACGTGCTGAGCCACAATGTGCATGAACCTGAATCAAGATTCAGATCGAAGAGTCGAGCAGAACGGCGAGTGATTCAGTTTGATTCAGTGAAAAAAAACGTTTTAAAAATGCTCTGTTTTAAGAAACGGTGGGTGACAAGCCTCGTCCTTCATCCCAGACACTCCATCAAGACTGAGCATCATACAGTGTGAGAAGGTTTAGCGCTTAAATCTGATTCATCGCACATTTAGCTGATAAAACTCCTTAATTAGTGTCACATTCGCGAACCTCTGGTCTAACTATTCGTGCATTACCCATTTCAGCCACTAGGGGACACTGTTGATCTGCACACCTTTTGTGATTCACTGCCCCCCCCCAACACATACACACCTCCCTCTGTGCCTCCCTATACACTACCCCCCCACCCCCTTTTTTTTTTTTTTTTAAAGAATGGAATGTCTGATGTGGGCCTTTACAGTGTGTGTGTGTGTGTGTGTGTGTGTGTGTCTTGGTCAATAAAGACATTCTTTATGATGGTTGTCATGGAGACAGTATTGGATGAGAGGTACAAATCCTGGCTCTTCCTGCAACATCCCTGTCTTCCCACATTAACCCTTCCAGTCCACAGCTCTGCTCACATTTTACTTTTCTATAAATATGTTTCATTCCATTTTTTACCTGGACAATATATATATATATATTTTCACTTTATGGCATATAAAGTTCTATAATTACAGACTAAAGTTCATCTGTTTCTCTGCAGACTTTATTCTCCTCCTTTCACCCTGATCTTCAATGATCAGGACCCCACAGGACCACCACAGAGCAGCTATTATGTGGGTGGTGGGTCATTCTCAGCACTGCAGTCACGCTGACATGGTGGTGGTGTGTTAGTGTGTGTTGCGCTGGTACGAGTGGATCAGACACAGCAGTGCTGCTGGAGTGTTTAAACATTGTGTCCACTCACTGTCCACTCAGCCTAGTACACCTTGTAGAGGTAAAATCAGAGACAGAAGCTCATCTGTACAGAAGACCTGCCAATAGAATAGGACTCTCGGTAGCAGATAAACATGAACCTGTTGGCACCATGTCTAATGTCATGTTTTGGACTAGAGGGCTACAAAGCCCCCTGGCATTGAGCAGTGGAGCAGTGGAACTGTATTCTGGAATGATGGTGGTCCATCCAGCACTTTAGGGATTAGTTTAGACGGGGGATGAAATGGGACGGTGATAATTCAACATACTGACCACACTAATGCTTGTGTGCAATCATATCCTCATAGCAATGTTCCAAAATGTACTCTGGACAGTAGAGACAGTTTCTCCAACAAAAGCAAGATATCTCTTTGTAATACCCTTGATTTCAGGAGAGACAGTGAATGAGCAGGTACTTTTGACCAATGCTTTTGTCCATTTAGTGTATGTACGACTGGGTTAAGACCGAGCAGGGGGTCAGGTTGGCTCGGGCCGGACGCTCAGCTCGAGCAGGTGGTCTCCTGGGAGATCTGATCTCAGCAGCTGCGGCAGTGAGCCGACTTTTCCTCCGAACGGTCACCCTACTCCTGCTGTGCCCACGCTGAAGGACACCGGCTAATCCGATCACATGACATCATTACTTAACGACTGCCCAGGATGGCCAACTTCAGCTCCTCTACCAAACACAGAACAGACTGGTTCCAGTTCAGTTGCAGTCCCACCAGCAGCTCCAGCAGAGCTCAGTGTGATAAGATCAGCTGTGTTGCGTACAGGTGTGTGTTTGGTTTAGAGGCGTGTTTGTGGAGGGGTTTAAATGATCTGGTATCAAACAGGATGATCAGACAAGTCTGGGGTTGTCATGGTAACTGGTGCCAGGCAGGTGACATTTCAGTGCCAGCATTAAGCGTGTAGGATCAAGTAGATGAAACACACTCGCACGGTGAGTCAAATCTAACTCTAAAAATTAAAAGTAACAAAAGTGTACAGTGACGGGGGTGCATGGATGGAGCCAGGGTAGATGTACAGTGATGAAGTGGGTGGACAGTGATAAGGTGGATGTACCATAATGAGGGGGGTCGATAGTGATGGGGTATATGGGCAGTGATGAGGTGGATGTGGCAGAGAGTGTGGACAGTAATGGAGTAAATTGACAGTGATGAGATGGGTGGACAGTGATGGGTGGATATACAGTGTTGGGGTGGGTGGGCAGTAATAAGGTGGTTGTACCTTTACAGGGTGGGTAGATAATGATGGGGTGGTTGGGCTGTATTGAGGTGGACAGTGACAGGGTGAGTAGATGGGGTGGGAGGAGAGTGAGGAGGTGGGTAGACAGTGATGGGGTGGATAAACAGTGAGAAGGTGAGTGGACAGTATCAGTATGGGTGAACAATGATGGGGTGGGAGGACAGTGACAGGGTGGATGGACAGTGGGTGGTAGCCTGTTCAATTCTGCTTAATTCCAAACAGGTATGAACTGAACATCTTTGCAGATACAGGTTCTGCAGTTCAGCTGTTCTGAACACGTCTGACTCGGTTCTGAACCCACTTTCAGCTTCACTCACAAATAACCTCCTTATATATCACCACAGCATGCAGAGTAGATATTCAGCAAAGTGCTCTCTCTTTCCGTGTGTGTGTGTGTGTGTGTGTGTGTGTGTGTATGTGTGTGTGTGTGAAGGTGAAGGTTTTTGGGTCATATGGAGCGTGCTCTATTGAAAAGGTGGGATGAGTTCTTTCATGTCAAACGACCAATTAATGGAGCTGAAGAGGCTCTTCAACCATCACTGTTTACACTGATGCTGAAAAGAGTCCCCAACACACACACACACACACACACACACACACACACACACACACAGGATGAAAGGACCAATTCCGCTCATCAGCATCAACCTCTTACACACCTGCTCCCACACACACACACAGACCTATGACATTCTGCCCTATGGTACACGGCTACTGTAATGGTACACACACACACACACACACACACACAGTACGCCTGGCCATGTATATTACATGTATAGTCATATAGTATAAAAGTATAAACATATTAATCATGATATTTACACATAATACATATATAATGATGCACACTGACTGTACAGGAACTCTATCTCTCCCTCTCTCTCTCTCTCTCTCTCACACACACACACACGCACAAAAATACACACACACACACACACGCACACACTTATCTCCTGGCACACCAAAAAAAACAGAATTTCCCATTAATTGTGTCCCGACTTTAGATTCTCTCTCTTTCAGGTGTGGAGCTGAAGGCCAAGTGAAAAAACCAGCCTCTTATTCTCTTTTCTTTTTAATTTTGCTCAAAGGAACCCAGCTGTGCTCTCTCTCTCTCACTCTCTCTCTCTCTCTCTCTCTCTCTCTCTCTATGAGAGAGAAAGACTCTTCGGAAAGGCTCTTCGGAAAGACTATTCAGATAGTGGATGATGATGTTCTGAAGACGAGTTTAACACTGTAATATTTCACACTGTATTATATCTAAAGCTCAGTGTTGCATTGTAGCATATCTAAAGCCCAGTGTTACATTGTAGCATATCTAAAGCCCAGTGTTACACTGTAGTATATCTAAAGCCCAGCGTTACACTGTTAACTACACAGTAATTTTGAAGACTCCGACAGTGGACAAACTAAAGGTGTCCAAAAATAACTGTTAATTTAGTTCAAATTAAATTATATTCATTTATTTGTAACAATACATTTCAACACATTCATAACAAATCTGACAACACAGCACAGATACAGTTGTGCTCAAACATTTACATACCCCGGCACAATTTTTGCCTTCTTGGCCTTTTCTCAGAGAATATGAATGATGACATAAAAACTGTTTTTTTGTTAGTGGTTGGCTGAAGCCATTGATTGTCAAATGACCGTGCTTTCTCTTTTTAAATCAGAATGAAAACCAAAATCATCCAAATGACCCTGATCAAAAGTTCACATACCCTGGTGATTTTGGACTGATAACATGCACAGAATTTGACACAAATGGGTTTGAATGGCTACTAAAGGTAACATCCTCACCGGTGACCTGTGTGTGCGTAATCAGTGTGTGAGCATAAAGGCTGAGTGAGTTTCTGGGATCCAGACAGACTCTTGCATCTTTCATCCAGCCAGTGACGTTTCTGGATTGTGAGTCATGAGGAAAGCAAAAGAATTGTCAACGGATCTACAGGAAAAGGTAGTTGAACTGTATAAACTGTATAAAACAAGAAAGAGATACAAAAAGATATCCAAGGAATTGAGGATGCCAGTCAGCAGTGTTCAAACTGTGATCAACAAATGAAACTCTGTAAAAACCAAACCACGGTCAGGTAGACCAACATTTCGGCCACAACCGCCAGGAAAATTGTTCAGGATGCAAAAAAAAACCCCACAAATAACATCACCTGAAATACAGGCATCTCTGAAAACTGGCGGTGTGGCTGTTTCAAGGAGGCACTTGAAGAAAAATGGGCTGCTTTGTTGAGTCGCCAGAAGAAAGCCATTACTGTGCAAATGCCACAAAATATCTCACCTACTATACGCCAAACAGCACAGAGACAAACCTCAAAACTTCTGGAACAAGGTCATTTGGAGTGATGAGACAAAAATCGAACGTTTTGGCCACAACCATAAAGGTTACATTTGGAGAGGTGTCAACAAGGCCAATGATGAATGGAACACTGTTCCAACTGTGAAGCACCAAGGTGGATCGCTGATGTTTTTGGGACGTGTGAGCCACAATGGCACAGGAACCTTGATCAAAGTTGAAGGAAAGAGCAATGCAGCACTTTACCAGCAAATACTGGAGGCAAATTTGCACTCATCAGCCCGGAAGCTGCACACAGGACATACGTGGACGTTCCAACGGGACAACGATCCAAAAACAAGGCCAAGTTGACCTGTCATTGGCTACAGCAGAACAAAGTGAAGGTTCTGGAGTGGCCATCTCAGTCTCCTAACTGCAATATCATTGAGCCACTCTGAGGAGATCTCAAGTGCACAGTTCATGCAAGACAGCCCAGGAATTTACAGGAACTGGAGGCTTTTTTCCAAGAAGAACGGGCAGCTTTACCATCTGAGAAAATAAAGAGCCTCATCCACAACTACCACTAAAGACTTCAAGCTGTCATTGATGTTAGAGTGGGCAATACAGAACTGGGGTATGTAAACTTTTGGTCAGGGTCAAAAAGTTGGATGTTTTTGGTTGTCATTATGATTTAAAATTGTCATTTGACAATCAATGTCTTCATCCAACCACTAACCATGAGTGGAAAAAAGTTTTGTGTTATCATTCATCTTCTCTGAAAAGTTCTGCCAGGGTATGTAAACTTTTGAGCACAACCGTATACACACGGTGTATATACACTGTGTATACACAGAGAACCTGACCAATCACACGGTACTTACAAGAGAACCAGTCAGAACAGAGTTAGTGTGTTACCACGGATTGGAACAGCTGGAACATTGCAGCGTGACATGATGCAGGAGCACAGATATGAGCAATATATTCACACACACACACACACACACACACACACACACACACACACACACACTTTATACATTTTAAAATAGAATTTACAGTAAAGTATAATATATGCAGGTTTTCTATTTGCAGCCTCTGGGTTGAGACTGGGTTCACAGGATCGGCAGTGTTAAGGCATAGATTCACATTGTAGAAATACCCCCAGGAACACACACATAGAGAGTGAGAGTGATAGAGTGAGATAGAGAGAGCAAGTGTGTGAGAGAGAGAGAGAGAGAGAGAGAGAGCGACAGTCTTCTGTAATGAGATGAAGGCACATTAAAATGCTGATTTAACAGGATTAACCCTAAACACAATTGTTCATCAGGAGAGTCACAGTGGAGAGGGCTCGCTCTTCAGTAGTCCGGTGTTCAGTGTGTAGATGGTAGACCCCCCACAAGTACAAAGGCTATGTTCACATTACAAACCACATTCCACATTATTCTATTGGGATTTGTTTATGCTGAGGGTTCACACCCGTAAATGTAAGTGAGCTGTGTCTGTAATGTAAACGAATCTGTCCCTGAAATGGCACGCATTCGCACATGCATACGTCTATACACGTCACCTCCGCAGAGACATTATAAATGACAAATTCCGTCAGTGGGTCAAATAACGGAGTATTCGTAGTGTTCAACATGGTGTTTGAGCATGGATGAAGCCCCTTCAGCAAAAAGAGCCAATCATCTTGCTGGTTATGCTGCGAGTGGAGGTGCATCAATGTGCATTTAAAGAAAACCCACCTCAATATGGAGATCTACGCTAGAGCAGCAGCCTCAACAAGTTGAAAATAAAGCTGGGTGATGTGACTAAAAATTCATATCTGTATATAATTAAGAGCAATGGCGATATATACGGTACGATACAATATAAGAAAAACCTGAATAAAGTATAATGTTAAAGTATCAGTGCATCTACACTCTTCATCTAAGAAATAGTTGCACCCAAAAGGAATCAACTGGCTGCAAATGTGTCATACCAGACTGCCATGGAGTCACTCAGAATGGCAGCAGGCAGCAGTGAGGAGTTCCAATTTTGTCTTTTTTGCAGTCAAATCTGTGTGTGGAGGCACCGTGGTCAATACCGAATTCAACGGTTTGTTGTCACGTGTCACACATCCAGAAGGTCTGTATTCCAGCCGGTGCTCTATTCCAGCAGGACAACGCTCGTCCACACACTGCTGCCGTCTCAAGATCTTTTCTTGAAGACACAGCTACTACACCGTGGTCGGTCTCATCTCCAGACCTGTCCCTGATTGAAAATGTGTGGGATTCTATTGGACGCTCTATCAACACTCCACCCCTACCACACCATCTGCAGAACTGAGTGAGAACATTCAAGCTGCATGGATGGATCATCACAGGACACCATTAGAAACCTCTACAACTGTCTGATATATCATATTTTATGCTCTTGATGTCAGATTTTATCAGTGCTGTCAAATATGTTACTGTATTCAGTCCTTCAGTTTCCAGTATTCTAGTTTCTGCTCATTCATATTCGTGTTGCACGCCCATAAATTGCCTACATATCTGATCTAGGACCACATATGAGATTTGAGTCACTTCAGTCTGGTAATGTGAACACAGTCTCATGCACCAATGCCACATGAAGGGTTTTGGCTGGGGGGGGTGGGGGGGGGGGTGAGGTCTGTGGTCTG
>CM067516.1:3355157-3367657 GCA_034509495.1 Acestrorhynchus altus | reverse complement strand
AACCTGACTATCTGATAACCTGTCTTATTATGAACCTGATGATCCACCTGATGATCTGCCGGATAACCTGTCTGATAATGAACCTGGTGATCTACTTGTTCAGATGCTGCTGCACTGCTGGGAGATGTTCAGCCCTAGTGTTTATTTAGCATTCATAACTACAAGGATTCAACCATCCTTTTATATCATGCTGAAGTGTGTGTGTGTGTGTGTGTGTGTGTGTGTGTGTGTGTGTGTGTGTGTGTGTGTGTGTGAGAGAGAGAGAGAGAGAGAGAGAGAGAGAGAGAGAGATCTCACCAGGGTTGAATAGGATGAGGTACTTGAAGCAGGTGATCTCTCTGTGGTCCAAGTGAAGTTCCTTAAGAAGTTGCACCAGTTCTTGAGCTCCCCGGACCAGATCAGCCAGAGTCACACCAGCCTGAGCCAGTAGAGATACCAGCTCTATCTAACACACACACACACACACACACAGTCAGTGTAGTTGTTTAATTAATGCAGCTTCATAGTTAGTCCAAACAGATTTACACGTTCTGTGATCCAGCCTTTAATTGCCAGAAGAAGAATGGTGAAAACATTCTCTGGTCAGTTAATTTTAGCATGTCTACTACTCACAACTCACACTATTCTCATCTGTATGAATTCCTCCTGAAAGAGACCCCACACGGCTCTATTCATATGTACACACACACACATAGGGACTGCTTTGAGAATCATGGACTGTCACTCATCTCTTATAGGACACTCCAAAACAGCAACTCAGCTTTCAGTGGAAGTCAATGCAGTTTTATTCCAGGACATTTTGGAGCATTGCTATTGGTCCTTTCATCAGGTACAAGGTTTTGTGCAACAGTAGTCATAATTAAGCCTAATCTCTTGATCTCTTGATGTTTGGAGCTCATTCATAAAGTAGATTGGAGCTCTTTAATTTGTGCCAGAACTGATTATTAATGATTAATTATTATGTGAAAAAAATAAAAAATAAAAATTGACAGTAATTATTAAAATTGTGTGTTTGTGTGTGTGTGTGTGCATCCTTATAGGTACCTCCTGTCCAGTGATGAGCAGTATGCTGTCCTTCTTTCCATGCTGCACCTGTCTGGAGATGTAATCAAGCACCAGCAGTTCACTCCAACAGTTATGGAGTAACTTCATCTGATCTCCCACCTGAGAGAGAGAGAGAGAGAGAGAGAGAGAGAGAGAGAGAGAGAGAGAGAGAGAGAGAATGGGTGTTTTTTTTACATAGCTATAATGAACCATTATTACTTATTTTTGTTTCAATAAAACATACATTTGTCTTGTCAATGAAACAAACAGAAATAAATTAAACTGAAATAAAGAGTGTGAGAAAAAGTAAGGGAGTGAGGTAGAATGAGAGGGAATGAATGGTTAAAGTAAGTGTGAGAGAAAGAGAGCGAGTGGGCTGCTATGGGAGTGGACTGCTGAGAGGGTGAAAGGGGCCAGTCAACTCCAGGGCTGAATTAAATCTCCAGTCCAGCCAATGCTTGTGTATGAGGTTGGACACTGGCAAGTGTGCTCATGGCCAGTATCCATGGCTGTCACAGAAGGCATTACCACCCACAGTGGAGAGTACAGTGGCTGCCCATGGGCAAGTGTCCAGCAATGTTTGGCAAGAATTGTCCATGCAAACAAAGAAGCGAATCTGGCATGGGATATGGGAGCAGAAGACCAGACCCTCAGACTGGACACAGCAGCTCACATGGGTTTGTGAGTTTGCTAACTGGACCCCAGTCGACTGGAAATATATGTTGTGGTCCAGTGAGTAACAGTAGTAATTGAGATGCTGATGGTTGAGCTTGATTACCAAGAAATAGTAACCAAGCAAAACCAAATCAGTTCAACTCTGGGCTCTGCGTTCTGGGCTTTAGGGTCTGAATTCTGGGTTCTGATGTAACTGAGGATTAAAGAGAAATTGAGAATGTGTGACAGGGTAAGAGTGAGAGATTGAGAAAAAGAGAGTGTGAGAGCTGCTTGAGAATGACACTGTTGGAGAGTGTGTGACTGAGAGAGTGAGACAGAGTGGGTGAGTTGAATTGGTGAGAGTGAGTAATTGGGAGAGTGAGAGAGTGGGAAAGTGGGAGAACGATGGTGTGTGTGGCAGTGAGGTTGTGCAAGATTAAGTGACTTAGAGCATGAGAGTGAGAGCATGTGAAAGTGTGGGTGAAAGAATGATGGTGTATGAGAGTGAGAGAGTGTCAGAGGGTGAGAATAAGAGGGAGTTTGAGAGGGTGAGAGAGTGTGAAAGGGTGAGAATGAGAAAGTGTGAAAGTGTACAGGTGTGATATGGCCGAGCAGACAGTGATGTTAAATGCTCTTGTCTGAGCCTGTGAGTAAACATTTCACATCCGGAATCTATTTACACTGATACTCAATACATGTCTGTGTGTGTGTGTGTGTGTGTGTGTGTGTGTGTGTGTGTGTTAGACCACCTGTACAGCTGGGACAATAGGAAGTGGAAGCAGCCCATCAGCACGTTGTATGTGTGTGTGTGTGTGTGTGTGTGGGTGATGGTGTGTGTGGGTGAGGGTGTGTGTGGGTGAGGGTGGGTGTAATAGTGAAGTTAGTGTTTGATAGTGTAAGTCCTCAGATTAACTATAATGAAGAGCCTCAATCACAGCTGGGGGGGTTCAGCATCTACACAGGCAGCAGAAGTACAGAAATCCCACACTCCAGTATAAATTCTAGTACTCCAGTTAGAAAATACTCCAGTAAAAATATTAATTCTCCAATTAGTAAATATTAATTAGAAATAATTAGAAAATACTCTGGTAAAAGTATTAAAACTCCTTTTAGAAAATATTCCAGGAAAAATATTAATACTCCAGTTAAAAAACATTAATTAGAAAATACTTTGATAAAAGTACCAATCCTCCAGATCGAAATAATTAAAATCAACTTTGGTAAAAGTATTAATACTCCAGTTAGAAAATACTCCAGTAAAAGTACTAATGTTCCAGATGGAAAATACTCTAGTAAAAGTATTAATACTCCAAATAATCCAAAGAAAATATTCTGGGAAAGCTATTAATAGTTAGATATCAATTAGAAATTATTAGAAAATACTTCAGTCAAATGCTCACAGAAATCCTCCAGCATCTATTAGAAAATATTTCCTGGACAGTAGAGACAATTACTCCAACAAAAGCAGGATTTTGATTGCAGAAGAAACAGTGAATGAACAGGTGTCCCAATACTTTTGTCCATGTAGTGTATCTGACATAAACTGGAGATGCTTAAAGTCTGGTAGGAAAACAAAGGAGCAAAAGATTCTTTGTTTCAACAATTCCCACAGCTGCTGGATCGGACTGAGACCAGAGGAATCCAGAGGCACTCTTTCATCATGTTCCTCACACCACTCCAGAATCACACAGTCATACAGAAGTATTATCCAGCAGCATTCTGGTGTCATCACGTCCCACAGGTATACCACGTTCACATCCCCAATCCCTCCATGTGATGAAAAAAGTAAACTCATCAGACCAGACCATCTATGTCTATTGCCCTGAGGTCCAGTTCAGAGGCTCACGTTTTGACCACTGCATGCCCCACACCCCAAACACCCCTGCCCAGGGTCCTTGGAGTCATTTAACACTCTGACCTAGCCATCTGGTGATAACAATCTTGCCCTGGTCTACATGCTTCCCATTTTTCCACGGCCAACACATCAACTACAAGAACTGACTGATCAGGTTCCATCTAACAGAGGGCCCAGACCTTCACCTGCAGCACTGTCACCCTCACCTGTCATATAACACTGCAATATACTGGATTATCCATTTTTACCAATTTACCCCTCGTTTTATCAGTGCTGATTGGACGGGTGAGCAACTGCAACTGGACTGAACACAGCCTGACCCAAAAGGAATGGTGTGTTTGAGGGGTGAGTGTAGAAAAGGTGAATAAGTGAGAGAGAGATGAAGTGATGACTCAGAGGGGACAAAATGAGAGGGGGTGTGTTTGGTCTATAGCAGATGAAAGAGTGTGAATTTTTCCATATACTTCAATATGTTATTTTTACACTGTTTGAGATCTATGATGAGTGGACCAACAGATGCAGGGTTTTTGCATAACAGTGACAGTACATTTAGAAATATATTATTGCTTTCTTCACTTTACTGTCAACATGGCTTCATTCTCAAAAATATGCCATTTCCAGGCCCAGGGAAATGTGCTCATTCTTGGGGACTTTAATGCTAGAACTGGAACACAGCCCAATTACATCAAAGCAAACAATTATAAATACATTAACAACAGTATGCCACTCATTACTAGCAGCTTTTCTTATGGCCAACAAACAATTAGGACAGTGTGGTCAACAAAACACTTCTGTCAATGTTTGTACATCGTCAATGGTAGGTTACGAGGAGACACTTTAGGAAGATACACATTTTGCTCTCCTCTTGGGAATAATACAGTATATTGTCTCTTAATTTCACTGTTAAACCAATAACCCCTCTGTCCAACAGCAAAATCACTGCATTCATTAAAAGGGCACAGAATAATAACACTGCTCACACACAGCCCAGTAAGATTTAGATACAGCATTTGATTGTATTTGGCACTGATTGGAAGCCTTCGGGTTTCCCCGGAAGACCTGGAAGAAGAGGCTGGGGATAGGGAAGTCTGGGTCTTCCTGCGTAGGCTGCTGACCCTGCGACCTGGTAGATAATGAATGGATGGATGGATGGATGGATGGATGTTAGACACTGGTTTTGTGTCAGGGATGTGTGAGTTAGATCTGACTTGGGAGGCAGACATACTCACATGGGTTGTGGATTTAATGAACATATACTACAAGGTTACAAACAAGGACTCAAACAACATAATAACACCATGACAGTCTAACAACAATGGCAGTAACACAAGGGCTAAAAAAGGTCAACTGTGGCAAAGGATTTTAAATACAAGGGACATGGGATTCTCCTGGTACACAATCAAGACAGGGCAGGGGTACCAAACAGACACACCTGGGAGTGGGAGGAGACAGGACATGTGCTCAGAAGCAGGAGGGGAACTATGACAGGACAGGAGATTACCAGTACAGATACGTGACATTTAGGGGGTAAAACATATGATCTCATTACACCAATATCATAACGGAAACAGGTGTGGGATTAAAATTGGCAATGAACAAACACATTCTATCTCTCAGGAGTGTGGAGTGAGACAGGGCTGCCTTTTAAACCCAACATTACTTCTATAAACCAATTCACTAAAATAATAGAAGAGTCAACATCTCCTGGTCTCACTCTGCTCGACTCCGATCTCAAATTCCTGCTCTACGCAGATGACCTGGTCCTGCTGTCCCCAACAGATCAGGATCTGCAGCAGAATCTGTACCTGCTTGAGCAGTACAGCTAGTATCTTGGCCCTGGCAGTAAACCTGAAATAGATTATGATGTTTCTGAAAAGTTCCAGATCTCGGGGAACAAAACACACATGAACACAATAAATACAAAACACAAATGAAATTCCAACTATAATTATTTAGGCATCACAATCAGTTCCTCTGGGAAATTTCAGCAGGCAGTGAATCAACTGAGACAAAAGGCACGCAGGGCTTTCTTTGCCATGAAACACCATTTATGAAATTCCAATTAGAATTTAGCTAAAAATGTCTGAATATGTAATTGGTCCTATTATTATTGGCCCTTTATTACATGCATAACTTTGTAAAAACATTTTAAAAGTACACAGAAACACCAACATCAATGTATGCACAGCAGAATTAAGCCAGCATCCATTAATTATTAAGTTACAAAAAGGACAATCAAATTCTAGAAGCATCTAAAAAATAGCAACCCCAACTCATACCATTATAAAGCTCTGCAGGACCAAGAGTTGAGCAAAGAAACCAGTCCCCTCACTCAGCTGGTCCTGAGCTACAGTTCCACACTAACACACACTAACACTCAGCAAGCTCAGGACCAGTAGCACAGAGATCTAATCAGAATGAACCAATTTACAGCTCGACTGAGAGATGGATATAATACTATATATATAATAATTAGGAAACTCAAACTCAATCACAGAGTAAAATGCAGAGCTATCTGGCCCTAAAATGACTGTCCACTGTGGCTGAATACCTGAGCACAGTGACTGATCTCAATCTGACCCCCCTGACCAGATATAGACTTAGTCAGCACAGCCTGGCTATAGAGACCAGCCAGCACATGAGATCCTGGGTTCCTCAGGAGAACCGAATATGCCAAAATTGCCAAATGAACAGTAAATGTTTACATTTTAGAACACTAAAATAATTTTTGAGATGTTTTAATAATAACACTTTTATTCACCAAAACATTTAGAAAAGTATTCATAGAAGTGCTTATAGGTACATCCTCAATTGAGATGTAAAAATAAACAGATTCTGAATGACAGAATTTGACTATGTTTTATTTTATTGCAAATGTTTTTGATGAGTTATTTGTAATGAAAAGATTGACAAGGATATGTATAATAAGTTCTTCAAAATACTTGACAGTGGTCCAAATCAAATTAAGAAAATCTATCTGAATGTCCTTCATTATTTTTGTTATGTATTTATCAGTATTATCTCTTCTCAGGACTTTTATTCTGAAGTGTGAACACTACTGTTCTAACAAAATCTTTTTGGATCTGTATTGTCTACTAATTTAACACTGAACTGATGTAATTGAAATCACCCCTAACTGTTCTGGGATCAGTGGTGAGATCTTTGACAGAGTTACAGCAGAGAGATGATGTCAGATGTTTAAAATGATCCGCGTTGTGAAAATAAAAACAGGGATCTGAATATGTATAGTAATACTGTACAGCATCCTTCGGTGATAGATATGAAAGACATCTATAAATTATGCTGTTAGATGTAAACTTCAAGACTCTGTAGTTCTATAATTCCAGACTGTAGTTCATCTGATTCTCTGCATACTTTATTCTCCTCCTTTCACCCTGATCTTCAATGATCAGGACCCCACAGGACCACCACAGAGCAGCTATTATGTGGGTGGTGAGTTATTATGTGGGTGGCTTATTACTGTTTCTTGAAGATCCCACCTTTGCGATACATGCAAGTTTCTAAATCTGCTGATTACAGCAGACCAAGCATTGAATTATTTTGTTCAGGGCCAATATAATCAATAATTCAGGTACTACAAAGTTTTTAGTATACTGGATTTTTACTAACATCAAAGTCATGATTTTCCACAATAAACTACTCACAGATGCTTCACTGCACCTGACAGCACTATTTTTTAGAAACAGTAGGTTCTGTGGTTTTTTTAACCATATGTGTATTGTGCCTGTGTGTGAAGGCATTCCTGAGTTATAAGCCTAAGAAGACATGTGAAGGTGTGACTTTGCCCTCACTTTGAGGGCATAGATCTGGACCCTCACACAGGTAAGGCTCATGGATTGCAATCTCATGTTTTTTGCTGAAACTTCTGCTGAAGTGATGTGGCAAACAGTATGGTGGAACTGGAAGGACAGGCACTATTCAGAGTGGGCAGGTCAGTGGTGGCTATGGGGCAGACCCATGGTGGAGGAAACTGTATCTGTGTAAACAAAGTATGGTGCATGCTCTCTGTCATCTTGGAATCCCACTGCTCTGCTGATCTGGTGTCTATTCTATCTGCCCTGGGAGTTCACCTGCATTGTTGCTACTGTTGTTAATGTACCTCTGGATTTTGGTGGTATGGAAGTCCTTTTTGGTGCAATTAGTAAACTGCAAACTGCACTGGGACCTTTATTGTAGCGGGGGTCTGAAATCTGGACTTCCAAAGTTTCATCAAAATGTCTCCTGCACCACAAGGGGATATAAAAAGTGGAGAAAGTTTACACCAACCTGTCTGAAGCATACAAAGCCACAAACATTCTACAATAAACCCTAACCAGAAGCCCTGGATGAAGAGAGAGGTTTGCCTGCCTTCAGGTCTGGAGACCAGGATTGTTACAACTTTGTCAGAGCCAAACTGAGGATAGGGATGTATATAGCCAAGCACTGCTACAAACAGTGGATTGAGGAGAACTTCAGGTGCTCTGACCTCCAGCGTATGTGGCAAAACATACAAACCCTCACTGACTTTAAACCACCTAGCACCGTACCATCAACCAACTGTGCTTCTCTCCCTGATGAGCTAAACCATTTTATGCCCATTTTGACTGGGTCTTTTCTACAACAGACCCTCCCCACCATGAGCTTGTTGAATGTATGGACTGCAAGTGGCCCTTATGGAGTTCCTGGCAGGGTACTGAGAACTTGTACTAAGGAGCTCTCAGGTGTTTTGCTCACATCTTTTACTTGTCGCTGGGCCAGGCAACTCTCTCAACTGTCTTCAAGACTGCCACCATTGTACCAATGCCAACTCATTCAACTGCTTCAGCAATGAACAACTTCCACCCTGTCACACTCACCCCAATCATCTCCAAGTGTTTTGAAAGCTGATCACCCAGCTTAGGTACCTGAGTATGGGCACATCCTACTGCAACTGGATTTTGGACTTCCTGACTGACAGATCCCAGTCTGTTAAGTTACACAACCTCTCCTCCTCCTCCATCACACTGAACACCAGCATTCCAGAAGATTCTGTTTTGAGCCCAATCATGTGCTCTCTGTTCACCCGTTTATGGTTCTAACACCAGTTTTTTTTCCTGTGACCATGCCTCTTATCTGCATCCTATCTGCTTCATTGTATTTTATTCATCATAATGTACTTTCAAATTTGCACTAACGCACCCCAACCTAAGCCAACTAGTTACTGCCTTCATACATTCTGATTACCTGAATGAGGTGTGTTAGATTTGTGTTGGAGTTGAGGTCACGCTCCCAGATCATGGTTGGTGATGAGTTGTATATAATACTGTCCTGAACATGAGGACAGTAAGACTGATACAGCCTACACACTCATGTGTGTATACACAATGTGCACACACACACACACACACACACACCAGTGCTGAGTGAAACTCCAGCATCATCTCACACTGTTTATTCAGGTAATCATCTTTTCATCATGTCTCCTGCATCTGCGCCAGCTCACAACTCTCAAGTGTACACAATGGTTGGGAGGGGGGAAGTAGTGTTGGTGATGGGGTGGTGTTAGTGATGTACTACGTGTTGGACAGTGCTAGTTACTGTGGAGCAGTGAGGATGCAAAACACCATCATTAAAGGTGTTACTCATGCTGTTTTTCAGTGCTGTACAAAGTCAGTGAATTTTAAATGATCATGGTCATTCAACTTCTACTGTTCTCTAATAATTCTAACTACTAATTCTACTGGAATGTATAAACTACCACCCTACCAGCTTACCACAAACACTAATGGATGGTGTCACTAGTGATTGGGTTAGTTTGGTGCTGTAGGGCCAGTGCTATTGTTGAGCTGATGCTGGTTTTGAGGACAGAGTTGAGTTGAGATGCCATTGTTTGGGCAGATATTTGGGGTGACATTACTGTCGGGGTAGATGTTTGGGCTGATTTCAGTGTTCGGCTAGATGTTTGAATTGATGTTAATCATGGAGTATATATGTGGGTTGACTTTGGTGTTGGGGTAGATGTTTGAGTTGATGTCAGTGTTGGGGTAGATGTTTGGGATGGAGATCGTGTTGGGGTTGATGGTTGGGTTGGAGTGTTGGGGTTGTACAGGTAGTACATCTGAGTGGTTCCTTACTTACCTTGACCTCTTTGAAGAAGGTGCAGCTGCGTGCCCATTCTACAATGGAAAACAGTGTCTGGTCTGCGATATGACACATCAGGCCAAAGGTGGAGAGTGGTTCGGCTTTGGCACTACAAGAGTTTTGCTCCTGTTGCAGGTGTGCCAGATGAGCAGTGATCTTGCTGCGCACCTGAAGCTCATCCTGTTCACACTGCACAAACTCAAGCACTAATGCTGGCACTGGCAAGCCTGCATGGGGTGCTGACATGCTCCCTGCCTGTGTTTGGTGACCATAGGTGAATCCCAGGGTGGAATCGGGTGAGCTGGTGTAGTTGTCCGGGAACTCTGATTTTATGGCACGGCTGGGGAAGGAAGGGTATGGGTACTGCAAGGGCAGAGGGCTGCTGGTTGGTATGGGTACACAGCTGGGGGTGTAGAGGTCATAGTCTGCAGGTGTGGTGGTGGAGGAGGATGTGTTTGTGAGGGTGTGCTTAGGGGTGGAGATGGCTGGAAGGCTGGGCAGTAGGCTGCTGAAGCTGTAGTCTGTCTGGACTGATGACTGAACATGGGGTGTGACCTCCAGTTTTAGTCCACTGGCCCTGATCAGGGCTTTCTTCTGTTGCTTCAGGGCACGGTCTCGTTTGTACATTGGCCCAAACTTGTTCCGCCCACCCCGCATCCGGTCTGCACGAACCGCTGGGAACAAATGGGAACAGACAATTCTGAAACATCCAAAGACCTTTCAAACTTTCCCAAAATCCTGTACATTCTCAAAGTCTTACACACATGCACACATTCCTACACCACCATTACATTCACCTTTTAGACATCACACATTCCCTCCAATACATTCCCAAAACACACACATTCCCTCCAATACATTCCCAAAACACCTCACACACTCCCTCCAATACTTTCCCAAAACACCTCACACATTCCCTCCAATACATTCCCGAGCTGTACCAAGAGCCCTTCGAGCTTCAAGTACAGCTCGGCTTGACCCACCGTCCCTCAGAATGCAAGGTAAACATGCATCCAGACTCTTTTCTGTTCTGGCACCAAAATGGTGAATGAACTTCCCCTGGAAGTCCGAACAGCTGAGTCCCTCACTGTCTTCAAATGCAGACTGAAGACTCATCTGTTTCAGGAGTACTTAACTCCATAAAGACTTTTGTTTCAACATGGTCTAAATGTGTGGAATCTCTAGATTCCAGCCTTGTCTACTAGCTAAGGATATTCTAAGTAAACAGCAAAGCACTTTTGGAAGTCGCTCTGGATAAGGGCATCTGCTAAATGCCGCAAATATAAATGTAAATGTAAACACACACATTCCCTCCAATACATTCCCAAAACACCTCACACACTCCCTCCAATACTTTCCCAAAACACCTCACACATTCCCTCCAATACATTCCCGAGCTGTACCAAGAGCCCTTCGAGCTTCAAGTACAGCTCGGCTTGACCCACCGTCCCTCAGAATGCAAGGTAAACATGCATCCAGACTCTTTTCTGTTCTGGCACCAAAATGGTGAATGAACTTCCCCTGGAAGTCCGAACAGCTGAGTCCCTCACTGTCTTCAAATGCAGACTGAAGACTCATCTGTTTCAGGAGTACTTAACTCCATAAAGACTTTTGTTTCAACATGGTCTAAATGTGTGGAATCTCTAGATTCCAGCCTTGTCTACTAGCTAAGGATATTCTAAGTAAACAGCAAAGCACTTTTGGAAGTCGCTCTGGATAAGGGCATCTGCTAAATGCCGCAAATATAAATGTAAATGTAAACACACACATTCCCTCCAATACATTCCCAAAACACCTCACACACTCCCTCCAATGCTTTCCCAAAACACCTCACACATTCCCTCCAATACATTCCCAAAACACCTCACACACTCCCTCCAATACATTCCCAAAACACCTCACACTCACTCCAATACACTCCCAAAACACCTCACACATTCCCTCCAACACATTCCCAAAACACCTCACACTCCCTCCAACACATTCCCAAAACACCTCACACTCCCTCCAATACATTCCCAAAACACTTCACACATTCCCTCCAATACATTCCCAAAACACCTCACACTCACTCCAATACACTCCCAAAACACACACATCCCCTCCAACACATTCCCAAAACACCTCACACTCCCTCCAATACATTCCCAAAACACCTAACACATTCCCTCCAATACATTCAGAAAACACATACATTCCCTCCAATACATTCCCAAAACATGCACATTCCCTCCAATACATTCCCAAAACATCTCACACATTTCCTCCAATACATTCCCAAAACACCTCACACACTCCCTCCAAAAACATTCAGAAAACACCTCACACATTCCCTCCAATACATTCCCAAAACACCTCACATATTCCCAAATTCTTGATACATGTTCAAAACTCTAAAACCTTTCACATATCCCCATTTCACAGACTTTCACAAATTCCCAAACTAACAAAACTCCAAAAATGATATTTTAAATCTAAAGTTAATTGGACATGCTTATTTTTTCACACCTGACAAATTCCCAAAACTCCTTACACATTCCTGAAAATTATTAGACATTATTCAGATACACATGCACACATACCCATACACATTCCCAAGACATCTGAAATATTCCTCAAAACTCACACTTCCCAAAGACCATGCTGACATTTCAAAACCCCTTTAAAATTCCCCAAACCAGCACAAACATCTCTCCCTTTCCCAACACGTGTCCAAATTCCAGATGTGTTAGAGCACAATTTACTGTAAAGGCCTGAAAATCAGCTGGAACTCATCCTCCCCACCGACAGCAGGTCAATCTTCTTTAAATCGAACTTCCTAATCCGG
>CM067516.1:3347657-3350157 GCA_034509495.1 Acestrorhynchus altus | reverse complement strand
TGCATTAAACAAACAAACAAACAAACAAACAAACAAACAAACAAACAAATCAATAAATAAGCAATGCTGTAAAAGCATGACATCAAAAAGTCGCAAATGGAAACACATTTACAGTCAATGCGGTAAAACACACACCAATCATCTGTTCACTATCTATACCATCTGAACACATTTTAGAGTAAAGATTTTAAAGCTCATTTCTTCTTCATAACACATCAAACCTGACATCTAGTAATACACAAGGATATAATGAGTTAAACACACAGTATACTTCTTTCACAGTATACACAGTGTTTTATATTTTACAATAAATGTAGTACAATTATGGTAATATTAGGGAGAACATTTAGGTTTCACAGCAAAAAAAAAATGGAGGTACATGTTTTTTTTGTCTAACGATGATGATATCAGTGTCAGTGCAGCCTCCAGGATTTAGAGCATGGGAATGAGGTGTTATGAGTGTATCTCAAAATAAACCAGTGAACCTTTAATGATATAGATTACTTTAATTCCTCTAATAGTAAACATCCTTATTAAGCTTGTGATTACTGATTCTGTGTTCTGATTGGTTGTCCTGTCTTGTCTCAGATAAATACTGGTTTGTGGTTTTGTAATGAAACCAAAATTTTGTTCACTTTAAATGCACACTTAAGGGTCGGCTGAATTAATTACACAGATTAAAGTTTATAAATCCTCACAAGTGTTATAAGAGAACATTAGTGGTAAAAATGAATGAAGGAAAACCCAGAACACTGACCCTTTAATCCAGTTCAGCACTCAGGACACAGATGCGATGCCTGTATGTGTCGGAAGAGTGTGGACACCCCTCTCATTAATAGATGCATCATTAAACTGCACCCGTGATAATAGGTACGAAACAATGCCAAACAATGCCAAAACCCAACAACTATCCACAGAGCCAAACAACACCCAGCAATTCCACACCGTACCAAACAATAGCCAATAATTCTCCACAGTACCCAACAACACTGAACAATACCACACAGTGCCAAACAATACCCCTCAATACTCCACCATACCAAACAATATCCATCAGTACTCCACAGTACAAAACAATACCCACAATATCTACAGGACCAAAACAATAACTCCAATAGCATCCCACAATGTCAAACAATACCAATCTATACCATCCACAGTACAAAACAAAACAAAACAAACAAACAAAACAATTCCTCACAATACCCCACAGTACCAGACAATACCCAACAACACACAGTACCAGACAATACCTTAACCCCACAGTACCAGACAATAACAACAACACCCCAGTACCAGACAATGCCCAACAACACCTGTTGCAGACAATACCCAACAACACCCCACATTACCAGACTATTACCCAACAACACACATTTACCAGACAACTACTTAGCACCCCAAAGTACCAGACAATGCAACAACACACAATTGCCAGATGACCCAACAACACATACCAGACAATAACCAACAACACCCCACAGTACCAGACAATACCCAACAACACCCCACATTACCAGACAATAACTAACAACACCCCAAAGTACCAGACAATACCCAACAACACCCCACAGTACCAGACAATACCCAACAACACCCCACATTACCAGACAATAACCAACAACACCCCACAGTACCAGACAATACCCAACAACACCCCACAGTACCAGACAATAACCAACAACACCCCACAGTACCAAGCAATATGCAACAATACTCCACAGGACCTAACAATACCCCACAGTAACAAACAATACCAAACAATACCCCAAATAATAACTCTGCACCATCTCATCTGCTAAACATGGTGGTGAGGGTGTTCTGAAATCTGTACCATCTCATCTGTTAAACATGGTGGTGAGCCTGTTCTGAAATCTGTACCATCTCATCTGTTAAACATGGTGGTGAGGGTGTTCTGAAATCTGCACCACCTCATCTGTTAAACATGGTGGTGAGGGTGTTCTGAAATCTGTACCATCTCATCTGTTAAACATGGTGGTGAGGGTGTTCTGCAGGGAGAAGTTTACACAGCCCCAACATTCAGTCTTAAAAGGTGCTTCATACATTCAAGGCCAATTTATGTTTCTGTGTCGAAACTAAGCCATAAGCATGTTGTAGACATTGTGTAACCATGTACCCTACCGGTACCATTCTGCATGCTGTAGCTGTTTCACAGCTACCTGCACAACAGCTATTTGGCAACACAGTGGCACAGAAACCCCATTGCCAACTAGTGTCTTGGTGGTGTAATTACAGAGCAATGCAGACACACCAAGCACAAATATAAAAGCTCACAGTGGCACAGACCACGTTCACAGGTAAAGACATGGTAACATCCCCAGCTCTGTCTGAAATGTGTCCTTGGAGAGCAGAGCCCACTGCATGTTTCAGATTTCAGTGTGTGTGTGTGTGTGTGTGTGTGTGTGTGTGTGTGTGTGTGTGTGTGTGTGTGTGTGTGTGTATGTGTGTGTGTGTGTGTGTGTGTGTGTGTGTGTGTGTG
>CM067516.1:3325809-3347559 GCA_034509495.1 Acestrorhynchus altus | reverse complement strand
CCGTTGTGTGTGTGTGTGTGTGTGTGTGTGTGTGTGTGTGTGTGTGTGTGTGTGTGTGTGTGTGTGTGTGTGTGTGTGAGTGTTATGATGATAAAATAAAAAGCGTATAAAAAGTGCCATATAGTGTAGATGATGATCTAGGTAGGACAGTCTGCTCAGATGGTCACCAACAAAACCAGTGAAACAGTCAAGGAAACTGTCAGCAAGACAGCTAAATGGTCAGTGAGACGGTCAGTGGCCTGGCCAGCGAGAAGATCAATGAGATGATCAGCAACACAATCAGTGACAATGTCATCAAGACGGTCATTGAGACAGTCTTTGAGATGGTCAGCAACTTGACCCATGAGATGATCAGTGAGATGGTCTGTAAGATGGTGTATTAGATGGTCCATGACACAGTTAGTGGGATGGCATGTTAGAGGGTCAATAAGATGGTCAGTGAGACAGTCAGCAATGGGATTTAGAGAACAAGGTGGGAATGTTAGTAAAGGGAGGCCGTGGAATGGAGAGCAGGGCGGATGAGGTTCTATTTCCTAAGAAGATAATTAATGTTATTAATATGTTATTACGCATTAATAAATCCAATGACCTTGCTGTACAGGCTGAGCTGCTGAGTGAGGTCATTATGTACCTCTGATATTAAACATTGTATCTAACAATGACTGTCCTACACTCTGTCCAACCAAACACTGCTCTTGACCTACAGTGTAACAGTGGAGACCACCTTACCTTCCCCCTTCTTCCAGAGTGACCAGTGCACTGTACCCATAATTTACTTTACCTGGGCAACTCCACTCACCTCCACCCACCCATACTCCACTCCCACAGTACACACCAACAGGAACGTGGAGCGTAAGGCACAGCTGGAGGAAGTCATCATTCTCAGTGATGGAGACACTGGGAAGAATCTGGGAATAAAGGGAATAAAGAGAGGAAGAGACAGAGAGGCAGTGCTAAAAACAGCTCCTGCTCCTGCTTTCCCTACAGGAGGAAACAGCTGCTTGAAATCCTTTAAATGATGGTATGATGAGTTAGCATCTCACCGTACCTGTGTGTGTGTGTGGGAGGGGGGGGTTCATGGTCATGCAGAACATCTTAAGTGGGCTCTCAGAAATCTGCTGAGGCCCTGAGCTGTAAAGCTGGACGGGCTTCCTGCAGGCCACGCTGATCTCAGCTGCTCTAAATACAGAACTGTCTTCAGTTCTGAGAGAACCAATGGCCAGATGATGGACGAGAGCATGATGAGAACTGATCGCTCGGCTCTTTTCAAGCACTTTAAAAGAGCGATTGTTCAAAGGAAATGGGCTGAGTTTCCAAGAGAATTCATAATGCTAAGAACTTTGTTAACTAGTACTTATGATTGTTCATACAGCGTACAGTTACAAGCATCACATCTCAGGGTCACAATAACCTACAGACATGATACACAAATAGTAAAGATATTGGGTTTTAGAGGAAAATGAGAAGGAAGGGGCTGTTTGCTCTCTTTTTTGCTCATAAATAGCAAAAATAATAAAGGACATTCAGGTTGTTGTTGCTTTTTATTATAATTATTATTGTTTGGAACAATGTTAAATATTTTGAAACTAATATTGTAAATATCCACGTCTATCATTACAAATAACGAACCAAACTTACTGCATTTTCAGCTCAAAAACACTGGTTTTAAGTGTTGTTTTGTCCTTATAAGCAATGAAACAAGTGATTTTAATCAAATCATGGTCAAATTCATACAAATACTTCACTTCTCTTATTTTAATAAGAGAATATTTTATCAGTGAAAGCACATTTGAGTATCTATAAATATAAATTGAGTCTCCTATAAATACTTTTACAATATTTTAGTGAATGAAATTACACCAAACTATGAAAACATTCCACATGGGCCAAGCTAAAGTTCTATGTGAACTCCCTCATAAATTAACAAGTAGCCCGACCTGCTCTTTATTCACAAAATACTTCTTGAAGTGAATTTTGTCTGCAGTTCAGCACTTAAACAGGAGAGGACACCAATCCTGAGGGAGGGGAACGGGATCTGTGTGCTCTAAAATAACAACATTATTATTATTATTATAAGAGGATGAAAAATATTAATGCCAATAATAACAATGACATAATTCGTATTATTAATAATACTTTTATTAATAATGCTTCTGGTTACTATTGCTGATTATATCATGATATTACACTATATTATAAACTCATCAGTACACTTCACCCTCTTAATGACAGTCCATGCATTCTGTCACCAAAGCTTTACTGCACCCATCATATACAAAAAAAACAACACCAGTTTCCAGGCTGCTGGAATTCTACCTGGGGTTGTAGGTGCAGTGGGATGGGATACTTATTCCTATACACACTCCCAGACTCCTGAATCCCATCTAGAAAGGTGGAAAAGGGGTCTCAACAGTGAATGTGCACTTTATGTGTAGCAACCATGGCGTCTTTGCTGACATTGTGGCCAAGTGGTCTGAGAATATGATGCATTCATCCGTGTTTTTGACTATAATAGCAAATAAATACTGCATATTTGACTGGGTTGAATTAATGTTTGAGGATCAGCTGAGCATTGTTTGTGGTAAAGAGTCAAAAAGACCTTCTTTGCACTTCACTCTGCATTCACTAAGATTGATCACTTTCGGGGGAAACTCACCCCGCTTCAGGTAAAATGGTTCTGATTCGGAACCCATTATCTAGGATAGGCTCCAAATGTAGCTTATTTTAGTTATCATCTCACCTGCCAGCTCTGTCAATGGATGCTCCTGGGAGTCTGCGGGAGATTACAGGATACCCACGTTTAATCATGCTGCACTCATGTGGTGTCGGTTTTATGGGAAAAATGCGTTTCCCACCAGGAAGCACCACACGAACAGCCCTTGAAGTCGGACACTGAACGTGGGCTGTGTCTGAAACTGGACATAACGAGCTCGCTGCTTTCATTGTCTCACAGGGCACAATGACATATGTGTTTACACTGCCCAATAAAACATCTGTCACAGGCCACTTTTGGGTGGTGTCCCTCTTGGAGAGACATCTGTAAGTGGTAGACATGCCTCTACGACACACTGGAAGACATTTTATCCAGTTAACAGACTTTGAGAGGGGATGCATCACTGGACTGAGAGAAGGTTGGTCATTTTGATGACCTACTGCCATCTACACTGTTCTGACCAAGCTGTTAGGTGGTGCTGGGAACAGTGGTTACACAGAGACACTCACACATCTTCATCTTTAGTCAGTCAATCAAAGTTTATTTTTATAGCACTTTTTACAACAAGGAGTTGTCACAAAGTGGCTTTACATAAATCAAGCAAGCAAAACCTCCCTCAGGCTAGAAGGAAGGAACCTTGAGAGGAACCAAGGCTCAAGAGAGGAACCCATGCTCCTCTGGTCGACATAGGAGAGCATAAATCTTTAGTGGCTAATCAAGGTTCTGTTTGGAATTTGACGATGATCAGGTTGAAGTATGGAGCCCCTTCACTTCACACTGCCCCATCTGCTGGTGCGATGATCTGGAGAGTCAGTCAGGTGACAGTCATTCATCACTATTAGTGATACAAGGGACACTGTGCAGGACATTCTGCAGCCACATGTGTCTACACTCATGGCAGGGCTTCAAACTGGCATTTTTCAGCCTTTCAGCTGTCAGAAATCTAAGAGTGTGCAGGATCTACAAGCCCAGCTGCAACATATGTGGACAAATGTCAACTCTCTCTCTCTCTCTCTCTCTCTCTGTCTCTCTCTTTCTCTCTCTCTCTCTCTCTCTCTCTCTCTCTCTCTCTCTTTCTCTCTCTCTTTCTCTCTCTCTCTCAGATCTTCATGACTTTGGTAAATGTGGTTTAGAACATGTGTGGTTCTATAGGTTACTCTATAAACACTGTTTTCAGCCCAGACCACAGACCCTATTAATCACATGTAATAGGCATTGGTGTCCAAGAGTGGCACCTGGTGGTAGCTTATAGTAACTACACACACAAGTGTAAAGATCACCAAAGTCACTCATTTACCCCTTAACTGTGAAATCAGACGATTACTAAACATAAAAATAGGTTTTAGTTTAAACGATTCTATCCAGCATTTTCAGTCCTAAAGAAAAGCAAAATTATTAAACATCAGTTTTCTGCAGATTGCCTTCACATTTCATCTGTGTTCATTGTTAATATAAAAGTGTAAATAAGGGCTAAACTAGGAGTTGAAATTCAACTGAAACCTGCTGATTAACGTTTTCTCTCATCTTCAATATATTTTACTTATTCTTCATTTTATTTACATATTTTGGTACTTTTAATTATTCACTTGACCATTTACTGGTTCTGGATCTTAACAATATGTCGTTGAAATATGGATATGTGTGAGTAAAATATCATTAAAATATATAATATAAAAAATATCACAATAAAATGTCATGGGTTTCAGCTACCCTTGCTCTGAAATAGAAATTGAAATAATGATAAAAAAAATAAATAAAAAGCACCTTTATTTTACAAGTTCATCTAAAAGAATTATATTATTAACATTTTAGTTTTTTTCTAAACTAAATAAAATGTAAAAAAAAAAAATGAAATACGAAATAAAAAAAAATTAATAACAATAAAAACACCTTACATTTTTAACGATATTATATTACATTTTTATATTTAATATTCTAATCTGTTTATATCAAATAAAAATTAACACAATTAAATGAAAATATATTATTTTATTTTATAAACCCGAACGAGAAACACGGGTTGCCACACCCTCGTATTTTACGTAGAGATGTCATGCCAGTATGCGGGCGGGTCGTGAGGGACTCATTCATTCACGGAGGGATTTTGGTGCCGGATCTGGCGACCTGTCGCGGCCGCTCGGCAGCAGCACTTCCCGGAAGCGGCGGCTCAGAGCGGGGAAACATGGCGAGTCTCTCTGTGTGCCGGCCTCTGTCCGGCGGTTTCAGTTTCGGGAACTGCAGGAGGTGAGAAAAGGGTGGCCGGCACGGCTCCTGCTCGCTGCTCGGATGTTTTATGGGCTCGGTTCGGGGGTGATGGCTGCGTGTAGTGCGGCGTGTCGGTCGTCGGGCGGCCGGACTCCACGGGGATGACTCAGGAGATTCGGCCCGAGCGGCGAGTTACGAGCTTTCGGCCCCTTCACTGCTTAGAAAACTGATGTTTCAGTCCGGCGTTTCTGTTATTCGTCTTTTATTCGTGATGTATTCGTGATCTATTGGTGTTTTATTGCTGATTTCTGCGCGTTTCTCTCTTTTCTTCTGTTCAGTCGTTTCTCCGTCTCCGGACAATAAAGGTCAAAATCCGGGTACCCGTTCGTTTTTATTTATATTCTATTTTTTATTTATATATTTTTTAAATTCATTATTATTTTCCCCAGTGATTTTAGAGCCGTAATCTAAAAACAAAATAAAAAAAACCCGTTTAAAACCGTTCTACGAAAAACATTTAATATAATGTTACGAAAACGTTCATATATCGTATTACTGCTTGTTTTCGTTTAAAAGACGCTTTCAGAAAAAAATTGTCCAATATATAACTATATCATTTAAGTTGGAATTGTGAGTTCTGGAAGGATCCGCAAAAAGGTAATTAATTTAATTTAACGTTGCGGAAACGTTAATGTGCCGTAAAACTCTTTTTATTCTCCTTTAAGTATAAGTGTTATATCAGAAAAATCATGTTTAAAGATTGAATTGTCCGTTCCACCTTAAATACACCACTTAAGGTGGAAGGGTGTGTTCTGAAAGAAGCCAGATTTAAGGGGGAAACATGAATATATCGTATTACTGCTTGATTTTGATTCTTCTAAAGCAGTGATTTGTTAGAGAAAAGTCGTGTAAAGTTTGTATTGTCCATTCCACCTTAAATGGTGCAGCAGTGTCATTCGGTGGGCGTTTAAGGTGGACCGGTGTGTTCCTAAAGGAGCCAAATTGAAATGTGTTAAAGTCACATTTAGTCATTTTAGAGCTTAAAATGTGATCTGAAGTAAATTATGATTTTTGAGTAATGACAGAATCACACCAGCAGCTTCCAGATATCACAAATATACATAATGCAGCTATAAATCTAACCTTTTCTCATCTAATCTAAAGATGAGCACAGCAGCAAAATGAAGACCAAGATCACACCGAGCAAAGAATGTGCTTTAATCAATGTTAAAGTGTGTTTCTGCAGGAACATTATGCAGCAGTACGTAATGAAAGACCAGGTGGTGCACAGTAATCCTGTCCTGTTAAGTACATGTACATAAACGAAACCCGTACATCCTCTGATTGTCGACTGACATCACTAGACGCCAGAGTATCAACGAGAATTTGACCTTTTTCATATATTCAATGTAAAAGTGTAAACGTGAACGTGAACGTGAGTCGTGTGGAGCATAGCAGCTCATTATTGACCAACTATACTAATATTCTAGTGCTTCTCAAAAAATCTGACAACAGCGGAAAAGATTTAATAAGTTACATTTGGAAATTAAACTCCTATTTTATATTCATTACATTTAAAGGGATATTTCGAGCTTTATTTGTTTGAAACTGATTACGGTTTTCGTGAGTTATAGGTCGTACTGGTCAAACAGTGAAACCAGAAAAGGATTGTCATGTTTTGTGTAATGACTATAAAATATGTTTACCTTTTAAGAATGAAATTGTGACTGAATTATATTTTAAACCATATATGAATTTTGAGATGCACTAGTAGTATTTATTTGAATGAAAAAATCAAAGCTTGAAGTTAATCACTTGTGTTTGTTTCATTGTACAAACGTCAGACACATTAACATGTGTAAACAAATGGACATTTGATATTCATTTGATTGATCTTGAGAGATGGAGGGGATATAACTGAGCACATCAAACTGAAGAAATCAGTTTTTATTCATTTTATTAAATGTAATTTGCTTGGAACGTTCGGACACCCTACGCCATAACAGTTGGTATCTCCTCCTTTGGCTGACAAAAATGTTAATTGGATGTTTCCTAAAACCACCTACCGTCTCTGACGTCGACTGGAAGAAAGACGTTCCCACTCCTCCGTGCGGAATTCTTTCAGCTCTGTGATGTTTCAGCGTCAGTCTTCGTATAGATGCTCTTATGTCCTCCTCAATCCCCCTCTGATACAATAAAGATCTCATAGTGGTTTCTGTGATGGAGAGATCTCCAGATCCTGCTGCAGCAAAGCAGCCTCAAAACATCACACTCCCACCATGATGCTTCATAGCTGGTATGAGGTTCTTGTGCTCAAATGCTGTGTCTTCTGTTACTGTGCCCAGATAGTTCAGCTTTGGCTTCATCTGTCCAAAGCACATTGTTGAGGTCCTGCTCTTTGTCTAGATGTTCTCTGGCATCCTTTAGTCTTAACCTGATGTTTTTTGGACAGTAATGGTTTCCTCATTATAAACCTCCCATGAAATTCAAACTTGTTTGGTCTCTTTCTGATGGTAGAAGCTGCACTTTGATTAATGAACTGTGGCGAGACCTTTCTCTGTGTCTGATGATGAAGTTTTAGGATTGTTGGATCTTCATAGCACATCTTATGGCCTGTTCTTGGGATGAACTTGCTAGGACGGCCTGTGCTCGTCATGTTGGCAGTTTTAAATGTTCTCCATTTGTAAATGATTTGCGGACAGTGGAACGAATTTTTCAAACCTCTTCCCAGAGTCCTCTACATCCTTCTTCCTGAAGGCATCTGGTCATGGTGATCCCACTCACACCAACAATCAAGACCAAACTAAACTTTTAAAGGTTAAAGATGCAGCCTCTAAACTCTATACTCTATTCTATAACGATGTGCTGCATCTCGTTCTAATGTGAGTCATTTTAAGCAGTAATAAATGTGGGTGTGTCCTAACTTTATCTAATAATTACATTTTACTGAGGTTGTTTAAAAGCAATTTCTTCAGTTGTATGTGTTTAGTTGTATCACCTCCATCTCTCAGTGTAGTTCAAGTGAAGATCAAACGTCCGTGTGTTTAAATATGTAAAACAAACAGTTTTTGTGGGGTGTTTTTGTAACTTTCAACCGGCTGCTTGTGCACTCTGATGAACTGTTTGTGTTTTTGCAGGAATGCTTTATTAGAAACAGATGTTGCCAAGCTCGGATGCAGCCTCCCAGCAGCTCGCAAAACTGGCACCACTATCTGTGGAGTCGTGTACAAGGTGATGTTGGCTGTTTCTTCTCAACTCTCTGGGACGGGGTTCGTTTTATAGTGGAACAATTCGCACGGTATCCTCCAGGGGTCGACATTCTAAAATAAAAAAAACAAAGCCAGTGTGTCCTATTTCAACCAAAATCGAACCGCCTGTGGAGCCAATGAAGACGTGCAGTCTGATGGTCACACAGCATCACAGCTGCTGTGAATGTGCTCATGTGACACTGCTGATGTCACTGCGTGCGGATGGGAATGTTTTCTTTACAGACGTCCCCTGAGAATCTAATCCAGTCTGAACCGGACTGATGATCTGTGTCAGTGAAACATTGCAGTATAAATAAATTAAAGGGCAGTAATGGTGATTTTGTTCGTCAGCCTGACTGTCCACCTGAATCGGCGCACATGTGAAGAAGCGTTTCTCTGATTGGTCTGTGAGTTAGACGGTGGGAAACGGCAGGGTTATAATGACGGCTTTCTTTGCCCTGTTCAGGATGGTGTGGTGCTGGGAGCTGATACCAGAGCGACTGAAGGAATGGTTGTTGCTGATAAGAACTGCTCAAAGATACACTACATCTCTCCTAATATTTAGTGAGTAACACACACACACACACACACACACACACACACACACACACACACACACAGTATAACCTGTGTATTAAAACACACTAGTGAGCCCTAAATGTGACATTGGTTAAGACTGGCTTATCATTTTAAGTAATATTATTCCACTGATAAAGTCACAATAAAATAATAATGCAGTTACATTGTTTTATAGAGCCATAAAGTTTAATAAATATTAGCAATATTAAAATACAGGAACATAAAACTGTTTACATTTCCTTAATAAATCCTAAATAAAAAAAAAAAACAAAAAAAAACTAAATGATAAAGCTGTTAATAATGTAATTATAGTAATAAACCTGTCGGCAATATTTTGTGTGTGTGTTTTTGCGTTTGCAGTTGCTGTGGAGCTGGAACAGCAGCAGACACTGAGATGACCACTCAGCTAATCTCCTCTAATCTGGAGCTGCACTCTCTGTCCACCAACCGCCTGCCCAGAGTTGCCACCGCCAACCGCATGCTGAAACAGATGCTCTTCAGGTGAGTTTACTGCATTATCATGTCTATGTACCCGTGTTTACACCTGCTTTAGCATCAGTGTTTCTCCCCACTTCACTCTTAATTGATGGGTGGAATAAAAGTGTGATATCGCACACGTCTTACAGTCGCACAAGTCAATAAAGTAAATGATCATTTATCTCCGATTACACACTCAGATAACGCAGATTAAACTGTATGAATGAGTCAGAGTTACAATATAAATGTTTACACATTAAAGCATCATAACAGATATTTCGTTTATGCAAGAGTCATATCTTATGGATTTTGTGGTCTCATTTTGGTTTAATTTAATTTAATAAAGAAGAATCCGACTTGGCGTACTGGGACACGGTGAGGAATTGAACAGTGGGTGGAGCGCTCGTCATCTGCACCAGTGTGCATACCTCCATTAAGAACAATGCCTTTATATGTTGGGACATGCGGTGTCCGACATCGGACAGCCTTAATATTTTTAATATTGTAACTTTTATTTTGAAATAACTACTGTTGATCAAAGAAGTCTTTCTCTGTCTCTCTCTTTGTAATCAATGTTTAATTTATCCATGTGCTCTTACATTATTGCGTGTGTGCGTGTGTGCGTGTGTGCGCGTGTGCGTGTGTGCGCGTGTGTGTGTGTAGGTATCAGGGCTATATTGGAGCAGCGCTGGTGTTGGGTGGAGTAGACTGCAATGGGCCACATCTGTACAGCATCTACCCTCATGGCTCTACAGACAAGCTACCCTACGTGACCATGGGTGAGCAGGGTTTGAGTCCGTCTCTGATGGTAGTGTTGGTATATTATGGCATTTGTACGGTGTTGCCTAGCTGTAGTTTACTGGTGCAGTTTAGGGAATTACAATATTGAGGAAGAAGTTTATTAAAGATCATAATTCAAAAAGGTAAACAGTTATATTTCAGCCTTTTTAAGACCTTTTTACACCAAGTCCAATGTTTTTAAAACAAACACCTGTATAATGATGTCTTCTTTCACGTCGATGTGATGCTGCATCAATTTTGAAAACATGTCGGATGTGGTGTGAAGCGTCCACTCCATTAAAATCGCATTTGTTTATTCACTCCAGAAGCAGCACTTGTGAAACGGACTTTACTGCTGATCAGAAGATCAGAAATCCAGAATCTCACATTAATAGAACCCTAAGTGTCTGCAGGTGAATCGCTGCTGGTTTCACTGGAACTGTGGAAGATTTGTCTGCTTTGACTCTTAAATCTCCAGTCAGATAATCCGACTTAATGATCAGATATAAAAACCAGCAGGGCCAGTTCAGCCACATCAAACACTCCTGATGTTGTGATTTCAGAATTATCAGACCTGTGTGATAAAGTTCTGTGTGTCTGTGTGTGTCAGGCTCTGGCTCCTTGGCTGCTATGGCTGTGTTTGAAGACCGATACAAACCAGACATGGAGGTGGGTCTATCGCTCGCTCTCATCTTTTTCTCTGTCTTGCTCTCTCTATCTGTCGGTTTCTCACTCTCTGTCTGGGTCCTGGTGATGTCGGAATAGAGCAGGAAATTGACAATTGACGGGGGTCCTGCCATGCCTTGGTGCTTGATGATAAGCCATCATACAATTATCACAACTAATGGAACATTTTAACCCCAGTTACGATTAATAAATAATTATTATAATGCGCGACAGACGCAGCTTTTCTGTTTGGTACATGTGCCGAGTCACATGACTACAAACATGTTACTAAGGAAACTGGATCAGAAACGAAGTCCTGTATCTGGTATTAAAGATCAGCAGCAGTGTAGTTACTGAAACTGTATCAGAAACACAGTCCAGGACTAGAGCTGGTATCAGAGTGTCACAGCAGAAATGTTCTTTAACTGCAGCAAATGATGTAACTGTTATGATCAAGGTTAATTCAGGTTCATTTGTATTAAATGCTCAGTCCTACAGTAGTTCTTCTTCCATGCCCTACACAGGTTCTGCATCCTTGCTTAAAGTATGGCATTCTCTCTCTCTCTCTCTCTCTCTCTCTCTCTCTGTGTCTCTCTGTGTCTCTCTCTGTGTCTCTCTCTCTGTCTCTCTCTCTCTCTCTCTCTCTCTGTCTCTCTCTCTCTCTGTCTCTCTCTGTCTCTCTCTCTCTCTGTCTCTCTCTGTCTGTCTCTGTCTCTCTCTATCTCTCTCTCTCTCACTCAAATGTAAAGCATTGATTTGCTGATTGTGTGTGTATCAGGAGGATGAGGCGAAGCAGCTGGTGCGTGACGCGATAGCGGCCGGTATCTTTAACGATCTGGGCTCAGGCAGTAACATCGATCTGTGCGTGATCACTAATGGAAAGGTGGATTACCTGAGACCTCACGACGAGGCCAACAAGAAGGGCGTGAGGTGAGTCGGCAGTTCACTCTAAAGCTGCACCAGCTGAAGTTGCACCCTGGCCCCTTATTTATATATATATATATATATATATATATATATATATATATATATATATATATATATATAACTGCTCCCTACGTTCTACCACCTCCCTTACAGCAGGGGTAACTTCCACTGTTTAAAAAAAAAAAAAAAAAGGATGCACAGAGAACTCGGTGAAGAGTGGTGTGTTGTACCCTGTTGATCTGTAAAGCATTATTATTAGCTTTATTAATTAACACTGTTCTGACTGAATCTCAACTGCCTGTTCTGCTTCAAGAGTGGATGAGCACGATGGAGTTGAAGCGTGAGTAAACGAGTGTGTGTATGTGTGTGTGAATTAGTTCAGTAGTTCTGTGTGGTCTAATCATCAACACTGAGATTCTGATGTTTGTTCTTAACCATTTCTAATACCAATTCCAGCTGTATGCCCCGCCTCCTCGCACGGTTAAAGTGATAGTTGGGCTTCAAGGTTTCCACTGACCCCATCGGCAGATCACCAGACTCCCAACACGTTCCATGGTTTTGGAGCTACTAGACAATACTGTGTACATGAAGAACATGTTAATGTTCTGATCCAGAGGTTTAATAGATAAAATAAACCAGAATGGCAGGTGTTAAAGGTCCCAAAATTTGTCCTAAAGAGAGAGTCTTGTTCCAGATCACTAAGCTATGATCCAGTTTTTTTACGGTGTGAAACCAGACTTTTGGGTGGTTCAGACTTTCCGAACAATCGCAGGAATCTGAGGCCACCGTATCGCTTTCAAACAGCAGAAAATGAAACCCACTCACCTGTGATCACAGCACAGTACACGCTAGGAGGAGTCAGCTTGGAATTTGCAGGTGTCCGAGCCGAGCTTCCACGACTCTCTAACAGATGTTCTAACACTGTTTTACTCCGATCAGACGGATACCATCTCTCTGTACCAGACACAGCGCTCTGATTTCTGTACCGCTCTTTTAATGACCTGCGAACACATTTCTTCCTACAGAACTGGTGACTACAAGTATAAGAGAGGCACCACGGCTGTTCTGACGAAGACGGTGACCCCTCTCCGACTGGAGGTGGAGGAGAGCGCAGACCATGGACACATCCTGAACAGACACTTGCTTATTTAAAGTTGCTCCTTCCTACCCTGACCCTGTTCTGTATTTCCGTGCATGGTGATGTTTCTTTCCAATGTTTACAATAAAATGTGTTGTGAAGAAAATCCAGTGTGGTTCTGCTGTTCATAGACGCGTAGGAACCTTTTTTACATGTAGATTCAGGTGCAGAAAGTAAAAATTTGCCCCAATTATTCATTTCTGGACCCATACGCACATGTTTTTAATTCAAATTGCGTTGAGAGTTAAAGGTCAGGTTCTAAGTCTAATTGTCCTAAAAATGAGTTATATGGTGTGGTCAGATGTGTGTGGACACCTGACTGGTACCTCTATGACCTCATTAAAGGTTTATTTGTGACTGTAAATGGTCTCAGCTCAGCAGCACAAACCACACTGTCAAGGCTGACCACGGCCACGCTCAAAGAATGAGCGAAATCCTGGTTTTACAACTTTCCACTTGTAGTTCAATCAGACCTCTGAGGGGTGGGTTCTCCGTGTATGAGGAGTGACGCTGTTCTAAGCTGGATTTCTCTCGAGGTGTTTGAAAATTTCTTGAAATTTGAAAACTAAGATTTATTATTAGAACCTGCAGATGTTCAATGGTTTGCCAATTTGATACTCATTGCTTCACTATCGCCAGACAATTACCATTCAGTTACTGTAATCCATGAGTGAATTACAAAGATCGTTGTATATTCAAATACTTGAGAAATCTAAGCAGAGTTTTAAGATCTACAGAAAAACATGTTTTGATAATTCAGTGGAATGTTTTCATTTTTTTAAGTTTGTTCAAATCAACACTTTATATTCGGTCTATACATCTGTCAGGGAACTGGATACAACAGGTATTACACGGATTTCGCTTCTAAAAGGAAATCTGACACTTGAAGTCTATAAACTGGGAGACAAAAAACACATATACATATTTTTAATTATGACAAAGGTCTTGACAAAGCTCTGTCAAACAAATTTGCAGGTTCGGATCACTGTCCAGGCCAAAGGACCCGAATTTGGTCCAACCTAAAGAGCCATGGTTCGAGACATGATTCCGCTTTCATTTATGAAAACACTTTTTCAATTGTTTGCCCTTTAAGACCAATTACTGAAGTAAGCAGGCTATCTACAAATCAGACAATCGGGTGATGGAAAAAGAACCAGTGTTGTACTAAAATTCAACTCCCCTTCGCATGCAAGCCTGTCAGGCAGCAGTGGGGCCACACAAGCCATTCCTGTATCTACTGTAGCACCGCTCTACAAACCAATCAGGGTGAAGTACAGAGAGACGCAGCCCATATAAGTGACGACAGGACGTAGTAAAGTTTGTTAGTGTGTCACGAAACTGCAGTGTGAAACCAGAACTAATCGGCCCAAAAGAATACAATCAAGGTTGACACACACAGACCTTAGTCTGGACTTTCAGGTGTTGATGTTCTAGGTGCCCTATTTCCTTAAAAACCTTACATTGTTACAGTTTGACTTGGTTTCGAGAGTAAATCGCTACTTTGAGACAGTAATTTAACGTCCAGGTCCAGATCATAAAAGTTAATCCCAGGGTTTTGTTCCGACGTCCTGGCAGCTCTGCTCAGGAGTGGGTGTAAAATTTCTTTGACTTGCAAACATTTCGAGACTTCAGGCACTTTAAGGAAAGCTGCCATTTTGTGACAGATTTATGTGCATTAAAGGAATGAGGCCCATTATTCCGGCAGAGCAGGTTGTTATTTTATTACACTACAAAAATGTTTGCAAAGAGCTCAAATTTTTTTTGGAGAAATGCTGAGTCATTATTTACATTAGTAACATAAAATGTGACACAGGAGAGAAAGAACTGACATTTACAAATTAGGATAAAAGTCTTGCTTTAGTTTCTGAAGACCATACAACAGTAAAATAATGTGATTTAAATTTTAAGATTGAAAGCTACTATTTGAAGTATGTCCATATTTTGAGACAGTAATTAAAGGTCCTAAAAGCTTCAGGAGTAGAAAGTCCAGGTCCAGAACGCAGAAATCCACCCCGGGATTTTGCTCAGACTCCCTGAGCAGCTCTCCTGGAGTCTCCTGGGGTGGAATTTTACATTCTGGAACTGGACTACCCACCCCCGAGTAGCTTGTGTGTGTGCGTGTGTGTGTGTGTGTGTGTGTCAGTGCAGTTTTACAGCAGTTCTTCAGTTACAGAGTCTGAAACAAGTCCACAGTTAACACACTCCTCCTCCTCCTCTGTGTGTGTTCAGCGCAGGGCAAGTGTGTGTGAGCTGTGTGTGTTTCCAGGATAGAGTTTCAGGTGCTGGGTCATTCACAGCTGCATCTCTTCGCTAACTGGAAGGACGAAGACAATGTCCGGCCGCTCGTCTGCATCAGGGTTGATGCACATGCTGACTAAACTCCTGAACTACACACACACACACACACACAGTTACACAAGGTTACTCACGCCCATATGGTCACAAATGACTCTCTCCTCCATATCTGAACACAGTAGTTGTTAGCTCTGCCCCTCAGGTGTGGCCTATTTTCTGTTTTTGTTGGACATGTGCCCATACACACATGGCTGTGTGTTTATGTTATGGTCTGTGCCCTGCCCCACTCCCTTCTGTCTACAGAGGGTGCCCCCGCTACACCTCCTTCTGGTTAGTGTCAGCGCAGCATACTATCCTGTGTTTTTCTTTGCAGGAGTAACTGTCTCACTGTCCAGGAAGGCTTCATACTACATTCCGGAACATCGCATTGAGGATTCAGTGACAAACGATTACTGAGGTCAGGATGTTGAATGAACACCACCCCACCTCATCCACAACTCTCACTCATCCCAAAAGTACTGGATGGAGCACCATCAATCTGGAGAACACAGTTCCGATTGCTCCACAGCTCAATGCTGGGGCTTTATACCTCAGCTCCACGCTGTGTCCTAGAATGGGTGCAAATTAAAGTACTTGATCAAAGTTCATTAGAAGGGGTGTCCAGCACACTTTAAATCTAGTGTATAGGTGTGTGTGTGTGTGTGTATACCTTCTCCGAGAAATGGTCTGGCGGTAGAGGAGGATAGTCACACTGTTCAATCTTCTGGCAGAGCGACAGAAGGTTCATCTGATCACTGTAGAAAGGGCTCTGCAGTGCTGCCATCTACGATGCAAACACACACACACAGACACACGCACACACACACACACACACCCACACACACATCGCCACTACAAGAAAATGTGTTTCAAAGCTGTGCATCTACAGCAATCAGCCACAACATTAGTACCACCTGCCTAATACTGGAATCCATGCCCAACATGAAGACATGAACTGCATAACATGAAGACACATGAAGGCATGGACCTTAATAAACTTGTAAGATGTCCTGTGGAATCTGGGCACCACATTCAACATTACGCTAGTTGTCAGGGTGAGCACAATGAGCTCTCTGAGCATTGCTGAAGGTAATTGACCACTGCCCTGCTTTTAATATTATGGCTGATGGCTGTACACATACACACACTAAGATATTACATATTATATTATATATAATTGTGTGTGTGTGTGTGTGTGTGTGTGTGTGTGTGTGGGGGGGGGGGGGTACTCATATAGCAGACAGCCAAGAGACCAGATGTCTGATTTGAAGTTGTAGCCGTTCTCATGGATCCTCTCAGGAGACATGTAGTAGGGGGTTCCCACTGAGACAGAGATCAGAAACAGCACAGGGTCTAATCAAACCTCATTAATCAAACTACTAAACTGATCAAACCTCATCAATCAAACTACTAAACCAATCAAACCTCATTAATCAAAACTACTAAACTAATCAAAACCTCATTAACTCAAACTTACTAAACTAATCAAACCTCATCAATCAAACTACTAAATCAATCAAACCTCATCAAACTACTAAAACTAATCAAAACCTCATTAATCAAATCACTAAACTGATCAAACCTCATCAATCAAAACTACTAAAATAATCAAACCTCACAATCAAAACTACTAAACTAATCAAACCTCATTAATCAAACTACTAAACTAACTAAACCTCATCAATCAAATCTAACAACTAATCAAACTCTCATCAATCAAAACTACTAAACTCAAACAAACCTCATCAATCAAACTACTAAACTAATCAAACCTCATTAATCAAACTAATAAACTAATCAACCTCAGCTAATCAAACTATACTAAACTAATTCAAACCTCATCAATCAAACTACTAAAACTAATCAAACCTCATATCAATCAAACTACTAAACTAATCAAACCTCATCAAACTAATAAATCAATCAAACCTCATCAATCAAACTACTAAATTGATCAACATCTAATCAAATTGCTAAACTGATCAAACATCTAATCAAACTACTAAACTGATCAAACATCTAATCAAACTACTAACCGATCAAACATCTAATCAAATTGCTAAACTGATCAAACATCTAATCAAACTACTAAACTGATCAAACATCTAATCAAACTACTAAACTGATCAAACATCTAATCAAATTGCTAAACTGATCAAACATCTAATCAAACTACTAAACTAATTAAACCTCATCAATCAAACTACTAAACTAATCAAACCTCATCAATCAAACTACTAAACTGATCAAAATCTAATCAAACTACTAAACTGATCAAACATCTAATCAAACAACTAAACTAATCAAACCTCTAATCAAATTGCTAAACTGATCAAACATCTAATCAAACTACTAAACTAATTAAACCTCATCAATCAAACTACTAAACTAATCAAACCTCATCAATCAAACTACTAAACTGATCAACATCTAATCAAACTACTAAACTGATCAAACATCTAATCAAACTACTAAACTGATCAAACATCTAATCAAACTACTAAACTAATTAAACCTCATCAATCAAACTACTAAACGAATTAAACCTCATCAATCAAACTACTAAACTGATCAACATCTAATCAAACTACTAAACTGATCAAACATCTAATCAAACTACTAAACTGAACAAACCTCTAATCAAACTACTAAACTGATCAAACATCTAATCAAACTACTAAACTGATCAAACATCTAATCAAACTACTAAACTGATCAAACATCTAATCAACTACTAAACTGATCAAACATCTAATCAGCTTAATCAAACTAGTAATCAGTAGTTTATCCTGCAGTCTCCTCTGTGACCTCCAGGGGGCTCCAGTATGAGAACCTATACTGTAGCCTTGTTTATCTACACTCAGCAAACAGGGTTCTATTACAGACAAATCAGGAAAAAGGTTCCTAATTATAAACAGTAGTAGAACCCCTTTTGCTTCTCTGAAGTGGCTCTGGCTTCTTCTGGTTCTATACGGAACTGCTGTCTTAAAGCACCTTCACAAGAGTGTACATTTCACACTACATTTCAACATGCTAATTGACCTGTGTGTGTGTGTGTGTGTGTGTGTGTATGTTACCTAATGAGTGAACAACGGTAGTTTTTGAGCTGAAGAAGCGTCCCAGTCCCAGATCTCCCAGTTTGACCACTCCAGTTGCTACATAAACACATTAAATGCTTTAGCCTGACACACACACACACACAATATTAATATTATTAGCTACGACATTATTGACATTATTAACATTATTATCATTATCGACACACACATACAATCAATTATGCATGTTCATCTTGGGAGGAAGACTTGATTTTGATTGTATCTGATTGTGGTATGTGTGTGTGTGTGTGTGTGTGTGTGTGTGTGTGTGTGTGTGTGTGTGTGTGTGTACCTCGGTGCATGACTCTGCGGGAGTGCATGTGCTCCACTGCACTGCACAGCTGCACAAGTACTTCCATATCGTCCTCTCAGGAATCAGTCTCCGCTTCTTCTTAAAGTACTCACACACACACACACACACACACACACACACACACACACACACACACACAGCATTATGAGCCATAAATAAACCAAAAAACAGCTTTATAAACATCCAGCAGCACTTTATCATCTGCTCCAGTCTGCATGAAGACACACACACACACACACACACACACACACACGCACACACACACAAGTGTACCTTTATCATGTGGGACAGGTCTCCAGCGTCAGCGAGCTCCAGTACGATGTTCAGCTCATTGTCTTCAATGAAGGAGTCCAAATACTTTATCACATTAGGGTGATTCAGCTGCTGCACTCACACACACACACACACACACACACACAGTCAGCTGTGATTCTGACCTGACCAGAGGTGGCAAATCACTGGTGAGAGCAGAATTTATTTTGTTCCAACTGCCTGAATGACTCAGATGTGCTGCAGATCAACAAAGTAGCGCCGGCAGTCAGAACTAAACCCCGGGTCGGAGTTTTACTGTCTGGATCTGATTTGCTATTAGTTCTCACAGACACCACTTACCTTCAGCAGATCAATCTCTTTGATGCAGTCCTGACGGGATTTGGCATCCATCATCTCAAAGATCTTACAATACACACACACACACACACACACACACACACACACACACACAGTTATTGATAGGGGTGGAAAAAATCACAATACTGAAGTACTGTGATTTTAAAGATTCAGGTTTGGTGTCATAAGCCTGGCTAAGTGTGTCTGACAGCCATACCTGCACTTTCTTCAGTGCCACCGGTTGGTTCTCCAGTAGATACGTGGCTCTGTAGACTTCACTGAACTGCCCCCGGCCAATCTTCTTCTCGATGCGGAAGTTGGACAGTGCGCTGCAGTACCCCTGCAGGAACCACAGGGTGGGTTTTTCAAGAAACATCCAAAACCAGAAACTGCTTAAAAGCTTCTCCACTCAGTTCCATAATCTCACAGAGGGGGACACCCTTCTGATGGTTCCACACCATCACTGCCATATACCTGTCCCACGCTCCTGTCCCATATACATCCAGCTTCCTCTGATATCAACAGGGAGTTTGTTCCCTTTTAGTGTTGTTAGAGCTTCTACTCCTACATTGATGAGAGGAAGATTTGGATTGCATTCAACCACAAGAGCATCAGTGACATCAGGTACTGATGTTGGATGATTCACTCTGGTGCTCCAATTGATGGAGCACTATGCTGAAGACAAATCCAATACAAATCCAAATACAATCCAAATACAAACACAGTCCAAACCTAAAACAACACAAATCCCAAGCAAATCCAAACTCAAATACAATCCACATCCAAGTCAAACCGAAACCAAACCTAATCCACATCCAAACCTTTTCCGAACCCACTCCAAAACACATTTCAAACGCAATCCAAACCAAATCCTAACCCAAATTCCGTTCACAAGCCCAACCCAAGCCCACAGAAGAACAGCTCAAACGAAATACTAAGGTTTACGCCAGACATAGTGAAAGTCCTGACTTTTACCCTGCTGAGAAACTGTAGCAGGAACTTCATGCTTCGAAGTTCTCCAGTGTGGTTGTATTTTTTTTTTTTTTGAGTGATAGGCTGCAGCTGTTTGCTTGCAGCTGTTTCTGTACAACCAGTCATCAGGATAAAGGGATGATTTCTTTTTCAAATGGTGATAAAGTTGTATCAATACTCCACTGAAATGAATTTCCACTAGGGTCTAATATTACATGCAGTTTGAGGATCTGAAACCATATAGTGACAAACGTGCAAAACCAGAGGAAATCACTAAACACCAGTTCCCTACAGCGCGAAGGAACTGGACTGGAGTGTTTAGCAGTGGACCGTAGTTAATACAATAATAGAAGTGATTCTGTGTGTCTGACCTGGTTGTCATGTACTGACAGTGTGTTGTTTTTATTCGGGTCCTGCTGGCTGTGCTGCCCCTCCATCACGACACACCTGAAACACACACAGAGTTGGTGACTAAACATAGTGCTCGTTTACTACAATAGAAGGTAATAGAATAGGAAGTATAATAGAAGCCCCTCCTCCTGATAACAGGAATAACAAAGAATCACAATTGAAAACTGTTCATCAATAAAACCCGGTCTGATCTGATTGAGTCTGGTTGGGTTTGGTCTGACTGGATCAGCTCGGGTCTCAGGTCAGGTCTGATCTGGTCTGATTTGATCTCATCTGGTGTGATTCGTACAATGATCAATATGATTTTTATCCTCATTATTCCTTTAAATAACTGTTTATTTTTAATCCAGAGAAAGTCAGTCATCTGCTCTGGTTCCCCCAGCCACACCGTCCATCACATTTCTGAAATTCACCTTTATGGTGTTCTCATCAGGTGGTTTAATCCTGATCCACAGAGTAGAGTAGAGTAGAGTAGAGTAGAGTAGTGTACTGTAGAATAGTGTAGAACAGTGAAGAGTAGTGTACTGTAGAACAGTGTAGAACAGTGAAGAGTAGTGAACTGTACAACAGTGTAGAACAGTGAAGAGTAGTGTACTGTAGAATAGTGTAGAACAGTGAAGAGTAGTGTACTGTAGAATAGTGTAGAACAGTGAAAAGTATTGTTTGGTAGCATAGAGGAGTTTCTGTAGAACAAAGTAGTGCAAGTAGCATAGAGTAGCATACTGTAGAACAATGTAGTGTACTGTAGTGGAGTACTGTAGTGTAATGCAGTGTAGTGTAGATCATTGTAGAAGAGTGTAGAATAGTATAGAGGACAGTAATGTAGTGTAGTGTAAAGTAGTGTAAAGTACAGTAGAGTAGTGTAGAGTACAGTAGTGTATGGAAGTGTAGAGTACAGTAAAGTAGTGCAGAGTAGAGTACTGTAGTGTAGAATACAGTAGAGTAGTCTATTGTAGAGTACAGTAGAGTAGAGCAGTGTAGAGTACAGTACAGTAGTGTAGTGCAGAGTACAGTAGAGTACAGTACACTACAGTAGAGTACAGTAGAGTAGTGTAGAATACAGTAGTGTAGAGAAGTGTAGAGTACAGTAAAGTAGTGCAGAGTAGTGTAGAGTACTGTAGTGTAGAATACAGTAGAGTAGTCTATTGTAGAGTACAGTAGAGTAGAGCAGTGTAGAGTACAGTACAGTTCAGTAGTGTAGTGTAGAGTACAGTAGAATAGTGTAGTGCAGAGTGCAGTAGAGTACAGTACACTACAGTACAGTAGAGTAGTGTAGAGTA
>CM067516.1:3303309-3315809 GCA_034509495.1 Acestrorhynchus altus | reverse complement strand
GGGAGCATTGCCTTTCCCAGGTTTCATCAGCTGATTTTAGGGGAGCAAATCTGTCCTCTCTGTCGATTCTTTAGGACTCTTGGAGCCCAGTTTGTGAAGGACCAGGACTGCTCCATTCAGTCTGTAGTTCATTCTGCATTTTAGGACTGGATCTCCTCATCAGTATCAGTGTCTCTGTCCTTCTCTCGTTCTTCTGACTGTTTAGGCCTCTCGTTCTCTTTGCCTTCCTCTCGCCATCGGCTTCTCCTTGTCTATCCTGGTTCTTCTCGTTGTCTAGGCCCCTCTTTCTCTTTCTGGTTCCCACTGCCTGAATATTTCCCTCCTCTTTTTCCACAGTCTGACCCCAATGTACCTGCGTGCTTGCTTCGCGGTCACCTTTGTGCTCAGCCACTATCACGGCTCTTAAACAGGCTTCGAAATGTTCAGGATCTTCGACATCAAGGTTGTACCTTGGCTTTTTGTGTGCGGCTCTCCACCAGTCGTGGGCGTTGTACTCAAAACTCATGCTTAAACACTAGCTGATCTCCAGGACAATGTAAACAAAAACATATATATATATATATAACAAAATATATATACATATGTATAACAAAAATAACTGATGTCACATAAAAGACGATTCCCTTAAAGCTGTACAGGTAGAGTGTGAAATGATCGTGAAATGATTCTTGTATGACGTCTCTTTTCTGTGACTTTCCCTAGTGGTCATAGCACACTTCCTGACACCAGTGGTTTTCCACCTTAAAACCAGGCACTGACAAATCTGTGGCCCACTCCCTATCTAACTTGCAGCAGCCTTTTAATTACTTCCTTTCCTGAAGAAACAGACATGTAAAACTTCATGTTCACACTGCCTTCTGGTGGTATACAGGTATAAATCATCAACAAAAATTAAATCAAGTTTATTTTCACGGGACATTATACAGGTGTAAGGGTGAGTGGAAAAACGTAAGTGCAAGAAAATTACACAGGAGAAAAAAATATAAAATAAAATATATGTATATTTAGTATAAAGAGTATATACTGTACACATTAACGTTACACTACCGTTAACTTACATTATGGAATTTGGTGGAGTTTGGTGGGTGCTGTGGGAGGGTATCTGGTGGGTGCAGTGGGAGACCGGCTTAAGTGGGTGCAGTGAGAGACCATCTTTGGTGAGTGCTGTGGGACACAGACTGTGTTGCTGTGCAGTAGGAGACGGTCTTTGGTGGGTGCAGTAGGAGGGTCTCTGGTGGGTGCAGTCTTTGAGTGGAATTCATACGGTTCATACGATACGACACATAGTACAAAGTCTTCAGTCAACCTGTGAGCAGATGTGGAATTTTTAGGAGCCACATGGGTATAGAGCTAAATAAGGTCAGGTCCACTTGAAGCTCGACCCTATTTGTCTAGACGTAGGAAATAGTGATGATCCAGAAAAAGGTTTGGATCTGATGGATAAGGGTCTAAATTCAGCCACACTTAAACTCCTTGAGAGAAGCAACAGTGGCATCCCATAGTATATAATTTACCCATCTACACATAGTGAATTTATACACCAGGGGGCAGTGAGAACATGCGCCCAGAGTGGTGGGCAGCCAAATCCTCAACGCCCGGGGAGCAGCTGGGGAGTTCAGTGCCTTGCTCAAGGGCTCTTCAGTCATATCCTGCCAGTTTGGGGATTTGAACCAGCAACCTTCCAGTCACAAAGTTGGTTCCAGAAACCCAGGCCATGGCTGCTCCAGGCCACACGGAGCCTGGCACCGTAGATATGCATAAGAAAACCCTTAAGTATATGGAAGTGTGGGTGTTACAGTACGGCAGGGGTGTCACACCAGGTCAGAAACGGACCAGAGTGGCGGCAGGTTTTCATTCTAAACAACCAGCAGTAACAGCTGATTCCAATTAATCAATTAGCCAACCTTCAAACAACTGATCACATGAGCTGCTGTTTGGTTGGAATGAAACCCTGCAGCCACACCACGTCCATGTCTGGTAGGTTTGATACCCCTGCAGTATTGAATTCCAGATGAGGGACGTTTAAAGACTTCAGATGTTGATGCCAAAACTAGAATAATGCCCATCAGACAAGGATGTTTAAACAACAGTAAACAATCACTAATAATAATAACAATAATATAATATATAATAAAAAATATATGTAATATATAGTAATATGATATATAATAATAGCATTATATAGTGATAATTATAATGATAAAAATATAATTATAATAATACCATATAATTATATATAATAATATATAGAAAAAAATGTAATAATATACAATATAATATAACATAACAAATAATAATAATAATAATAATAATAATAATAATAATTACAATAATGCTAATATAATCATCATAACAACAACAACAACAATAATAATAATAATAATAATAATAATAATAATAATAATAATAATAATTGTGTAGTTGGTTTCCATGGATACAAAGACTTTCAATATTGATTACAGCAAAGCATACGTTGCTTGGTAACAGAGATGATTATTGATTATTGACCTTCAAGAGAAATTCTTTCCTCTGCTTTTTTATTTCATACTTCAACTGTTTCTCTTCATAGATCTTCTGAACAATTCTAAGATCAGTCGATGTTCTTGAACATGTTCCTCTCAGTGTCTCTAACCAGAGGTCAGGAGGTCAGTCGGTGAACTGATCAGATCAGAACCTTTAGCGTGTGTCCCTCTGGTTTTCGACTACTGGAAAATTAGAAATGTTATTCACATTGTTTATGATCATCTGTGAAAGGCAGAATAAAGAATACGTTACATGACTAAATAAGAAAACAAAAATCTTAGAAAACAGAACAACATGTGAGGAAAAATGTGAGAATGTTTAAAGATTTCTGAAGAGTGTTTGTACAATTTTTCTCAGGAAAACGTTTGTGAATCCGGCCCTTGATGGAAAAGTTTGGAATTTCCTGACTGTAGATTATCAATGTAAAATATTGATAATAGGATTATTAAGGGTATGTCTCTCAACCTTTAGAATGTAAGGTCAATTTTACATTGTGTTTTTGTAGTTGGACGTATTTTTAATTCACCAAAACATTAGAAAAGTATTTATAGGAGATTTATAGGAGGATTTTTTTTTTCAGGAGATCCAACGTGACTCAAATTTGTCTTCATTGGAAATGTAAAAATTTACAAAAATTATATGATAAATTGTATGAATTTGACCAAATTTTGATCACAATTTACTTTTTTGCCTATAAGGAATGAAAGCACATTACATCTCAGAAATCCCATTTGGAACCAATCACTGATTTCATTATTTATGTATGTATCATGTTTTATCCCTTTTGGGACTTTTATCCTGAAATTTGAACACTGTGTGAGCAAAGAAGGGAACAAACAGCCCCTTCCTTCTCATTTTCCTTTATAACTCAATATCTGGATAAATAACGTCATTAACTTATGTTGAGCATCAGCCTCTCTTTGGTCTGTCCCAGTCTGTATGCAGGTGGAGCATCAGCCCGCCTCTCTGATCAGTCAGAGTCTCTGTATGCAGGTTGAATATCCAGCCCGCCCCTCTCTCTGATCCCAGTCCAGGTCTGTATGCAGGTTGAGCATCAGCCCCGCCCCCTCTCTCTGATCAGTCAGAGTCTGTATGCAGGTTGAGCATCAGCCCCGCCCCCTCTCTCTGATCAGTCAGAGTTTGTATGAAGGTTGAGCATCAGCCCCGCCCCCTCTCTCTGAACAGTCAGAGTCTGTATGCAGGTTGATCATCAGCCCCGCCCCCTCTCTCTGATCAGTCAGAGTCTGTATGCAGGTTGATCATGTACACAGAGCAGTAAACATGCACTGGAAGCTGTTTTGGCATTTAAATTGGGATTTAATTCAGTTGGGTTGGTAAGGGTTGGTAAGGAGGAACATCAAGGGTTTTAAAAGAGTTTACTCTGCTTTTGTCCAGGGAAGACTTTATAATAAATTATGGAACATTGCTGTCAGGAACTGAATTTAAGTGTGGGGCTGCATACGGACTCTTAGGCGTAGTAGGGTGTATACATATTCAATAGTATTAAAATATATTCTATGATGCAAAAAATGCACTTTTTGTTTTTAAATACACTAAACATTTCTGTTTTTAAGACAGAAACATTATTCTGTAGGCTTTGTGCGTATTTGTTGTGGGGTACATGCACGGTGGTGGGAGGCAAAACAGAATCCAGATAGAACTCTCCATTTAACCCATCCACACACAGTAACACACACACATACACTGTAGTGAATTCAGGCAATAGGGGCCAGAGAGCACACTTGCCCGGAGCAGTGGGCAGCCCTATCCATGGCACCTTTGGGAAGTTACATGCTTTACTCAAGGGCACTGGTTCCTTAACCAACAGGCCACATCTTTCACACAACTTGATGATGTGAACTATCCTTTAGTGTCATACTGAAGAAGTATACCATTAGAAAAGTCCAAAACGACATCACTATCATGCAGAGGAGATTCACCTCAAGCTGTTCTCCAGCAGGCCATCCAGTAAATCATACTGTATATTTCATACTATATATATATCTTTATATATATATATATATATATATATATATATATATATATATATATATATATATATATATATATAATGGGAACTGTACCAGAAAAGGGCTTTTAGATTATCCAGCCAATCAGGTCATCAAGAGTAAAAGTTTTAGAATTGTAAGACATGGGAATGGTTTTCTCAAAATATGTTTCACTATGTAAGAGTTTCTTCCTCCAGTTATCTGCAGGAAGCTCAGATGACACAATTTCCTGCTCAGCATGTGACAGTTCAGCAAATTGTTGAGGAACGTATTGAATGACTTGTGTATAAGTGGGAGAAGAGATTCCTGAATCAATTTACTTTTAGCACGTGATTGTGTTTAATGGTGTATTATAGTGAAAAGCACTGATTCTAAGTGTTTTAGATGTTTATTATTGTTTATTAATGCTGTTTATCAGGAAGACATGCTGTATCGTTGTTTAAAATGTCTCACATTTAACATACACACATTTATTAATGTAAACCAATCTGAACACAAGTGGAACCACGTCTGTGGAACAAACAACTTATCATGTTCAGGAACTAAAAGGAGTGGTGGCATTGTGAGCATTGCCATAATTCAGCCTTATACACACCAGCTCTGATTCAGACTCATACACACCAGAGCAGGTGTGGGTGAGTCTGAATTAGAGTTGGTGTGTTTGCATCTGAATCAGAGCTGGTGTGTTTGTGAGTCTGAATCAGAGCTGTTGTGTGTGAGTCTAAATTAGACCTGGTGTGTTTGAGTCTGAATCAGAGCAGGTGTGTATGAGACTGAATCAGACCTGGTGTTTTTTGAGTCTGAATCAGACCTGGTGTGGCTGAGTCTGAATCAGAGCCAGTGTGTAAGAGTCTGAATCAGAGCTGTAAACAGATGTGGTCAGTTGTGTATCAGGAGGCTGCTGTCTCTCTCTCTGTCGGGAAATGTAGTTCTTATCTTCCGGTTTCCGGTTTCATCCTCCCGCCCTACCCGTTTCTGGAACTCCAGCTCCCAGAGTTCCCCGCGGCTGTAGGTACCGTGATCTGCGTGGTGAGAGTATGGCGGCCCTGATCGCTGAGTAGAGGAGCTGACTGGGGCAATATCACTCTCTCACCCTGTTTTCATGATCACTCTCACTCCCACACAGCCGCACTAACCAGCACACCAGAATGGGTTCCCGCATCAAGTGAGTCTCTATCTCTCTCTCTCTCCCCCTATCCCTCTCCCTGTCCCCGTCTCTCTCTCTGTCTCTGTCTCTCTCTCTCTCTCTCTCTCTCTCTCTCCCTCTCTCCTTACAGGTGGTGAAGCAAGACCACCCACTGAGCTCATTTATCTGTTTGTCTGTCTGAGGGTGTGGGGGGTAATGGCAGTGTAGAGAGTGTTGAGGACACAGAGTGTGAAGGGTGTTGAGGGTCTCGAGGGTGTGGAGCTTGTTGAGGGTCACGAGAGAGTGGAGGGTGTTGAGGGTATCGAGAGAGACGAGGGTCTTGAGTGTACAGCACGTAGAAGGTGTTGTGTACAGTGTGTTGAGAGAGTCGAGGGGGGTTGAGGGCATACAGGGAGTAGAGGGTGTCCAGAGTGTGGAGGGTGTTCAGGGTAATTAGAGAGTTGAGGGTGTTGAGATTACAGTGTGTAGAGGGTGTTTTGAGTAATAATAGTGTAGAGGCTGTTGAGGCCATACAGAGTGTAGAGGGTGTTGAGGGGGTACAGAGTGTAGAGGGTGTTGAGGGGGTACAGAGTGTAGAGGGTGTTGATTGGGGTACGGAGTGTAGAGGGTGTTGATTGGGGTACAGAGTGTAGAGGGTGTTGATTGGGGTACAGAGTGTAGAGGGTGTTGAAGGAGTACAGAGTGTTGAGGGTTTTGATTAATGAGGATGTTGAGGGTATACAAAGTGTGGAGGTTGTTGAGATTACAGCTTGTAGAAGGTGTTTTGAGTAATGATAGTGTAGAGGGTGTTTAGGGTGTTGAGGGTCTGGTGGTTCGCTGGGGTTTTGTTTAGCATCGTCTTGGCGGTCCGCTGGTAAACGGGGTATTAAATACGACGTTCTTTTTCTGAGTCTGGTTTATTAAGTTACCTTTATTTACAAAACTGATTTATAACAGAAAATGAAAGAAAGTTCATCCAGCACAGCGTCAACAACATCGTTCTCACAACAATCCCTTTATATCAGGATGTTTCCAAAATAAAAGTCTCTGTGCATTTGAAAGCAGGTTAATGATGTACACAGGAGAATGATCTGGGTGGTCCACATTGAAGCTCTGACATCACAGTGCATACATCGCAAATACCTCCATGCTCACTATGTAGTGTACTTTGTAAGGTATAAAACTACAGTGCATGCACGCAGACATCAATAGAGATCAGATTTCCACGTATGACTCAATGTTAATACTGTTCTATTACAGTCCTATAATCTTCTGTTTACATTTATAATCTGTAATTTCCTGACTTGCATAGTGCACTACTTAGGGAGTAGTGTACAATTTGGGATGAAACCTCTGTGGTTTCTTCTTTCCTCGTGGTGTTTTGGAGTTCGCTGGACCACTGTTGAAATCTGAAATCATTTGCGATATATATATATTTCTGAGATTGGAATTCACATAGCTTTTTTTCTTCCGGCGAATTTGGAAGTGCCACTTCCACCACCCAATTATCATCACTCTCCCCCTATCACATGCGATGCTCCCGACTCTAGGTGGGTCAGGATGAGCTCATGCTTCATCTGATACGTATGATGCATCAACCGCTGCCATCATTTGCATCCTTGCTGGACAGCTAATGTGCTTGAAGGAAAGTGCCGGGTCCCCAGCTCTAACGCAATGGCTAACAGACGCCTGTGCCGACCAGCATCACATTGAGACCTGGGATTTGAAACCTGCTAACACAACTTTTTAAAATCCATCCAGCTCAACGGTACTCATGAGATCAGATGCAGGTGAATTGAATCATTGCTCTTTTGACAATGTAGACTGTTCAGACAAACGTTGTCTTTTCCTGCTTTGTGAATGTAGCCGAGGCACATCAGTGAGAACACACAGGCTGTACACCAGTGATTCTGGTCCACAGTCACTCCACAAATGGAAACTGAGCTGTAAAAACAGCCTGTTTTGATTCTTCATGGCTGTGATGTCGCACAGAGATGTGACTGGGCTAAAAGGAGTGTAAGAAACCAGTTTATACCACCGTCCCACTGTCAGCCCAGCATTCCTCCGCTACAGAGGACCGGAGCACCCCCGAGGGTTATCGATTTATACATGCGAGTACAAAATAGGGTTTCACAGTATATTGATTCATTGCCAAAATTCACATCGCAAGACATACAGTGTCATGAAAGTTATGGTCATTTCATTAAATGTTATTTTGTGCTGCTTGATACAAAAATAACCTTTATTTTCCGTGACGGATCGACCTGAAGCAGATTCAACTGACCCGACATTGTTTATTTTACTCCAATCTTTGATATACGGGTGGCATTATTAATGTCAGGGCTCATTGGATATGATTTCCTGCGAAACTTCTGTATTTTTAAATGTCGCAATATGTCATAGAAAAATATTTTGCAGTGTCAGTTTTCTGCAGTTTTGTGCAGTTACTAGTGTATCTGAAAAATGTAGAATTATAGTAAAAAGTTGTATCTCATGTATCCTATGTTCATTACATGTAAAGTGACATTTCAAGCCTTTTTGTTGTTTTACTGTTGGTTTATAGCTGATCAACACCAAAATTCACACCATCAACACTGTCAACAAAAAAGCTTCAAATATATCACTTTGTAATGAATATTACACTGCTGCTGATCTTTAATACCGGCTACCGGACTGTGTTTCTGATACAGTTTCAGTAACTACACTGCTGATCTTTAATACCGGCTACCGGACTGTGTTTCTGATACAGTTTCAGTAACTACACTGCTGCTGATCTTTAATACCGGCTACCGGACTGTGTTTTTGATACAGTTTCAGTAACTACACTGCTGATCTTTAATACCGGCTACCGGACTGTGTTTTTGATACAGTTTCAGTAACTACACTGCTGCCGACCTTTAATACCGGCTACCGGACTGTGTTTCTGATGCAGTTTCAGTAACTACACTGCTGCTGATCTTTAATACCGGCTACCGGACTGTGTTTCTGATACAGTTTCAGTAACTACACTGCCGACCTTTAATATCAGCTACCGGACTGTGTTTCTGATTCCGGTTTAGTAATTACACTGCTGCTTGTCTATAAATGAAAATAAACTAAGGTTATTCTCATGTTTGATTTTCCAAATCTGTGGTGTGTGACGTGTGGTGTTGAGATTATTGATGAGCCACCTTAATTGAATACATTGCTTGGACAAAATTATTGGGACACTTCTCATACACTGTTTCTTCTAAAATCAAATGTATTCATCAGAGTTTATCCTGCTTTCAATAATGCTTTTGATAAGATACTCTTTTTTTTAGTCTGATGTGCAGATATGGAAACAACAAAATAACAGAGACTATTATATTACTGTTATTATATCCACTTCTTCTACTGTCCTTTTGCCCTACTGTGCTGCTGTTATCCTGTTGTACAGTTCCACTTTCCTGCTGTTCTTCTTTTCTGTGTTTCATACGTATTTAAAACCCTTTAACTGTATTTCAGAGACAGTCCAGAGAGCACGTTTGAGGTGTATATGGAGGTGGGACATTCTGGAACTGTGGGCTCAGGTAAACTCTGTTTGTGAATCATTCAGTAATATGAATGTTTATGTTTTAGATGTGGAGGTGTCAGCAGTGATGATGATAATAATAATAGAAATATATATTGTAATGCTGTTGTTTTGTGCAGAACCGGAGGTGCGGAGAGTTTTCCCTGAGGACTACACTGACCAGGTCTGTATTATTACACACACACGCACACATGCTGTATATTTTGGGAATCTGGTGGAGGGCACATATTCCGTGTGTGTGTGATGTTTGAGCATTAGGGAAACGAGCAGCTGTTCTTGCAATGACGGTAATGTCAGTGTATGATGTACTCGCACTGTTTAACCTAGAACACTGAGAATGACCTGAAATCCTAATGTAACTAGGAAAGTCAACAACGAGACAAACGTACAAATTAACACTGAGACTCTTTTATATGAAGTAAATAAACCTGGAGATGCATTTTCACCACAGTTCACCTGAACGTGGTTTAACTAAAGCCTTCTAAAGTGCTCTCTCTCTCTCTCCCTCTCATCAGGAAACTCTGCAGACTGTGCCGAAGTTTTGTTTTCCATTTAGCGTTGACAGGTAAAACACACACACACACACACACACACACACACACACACACACACAGGCGCAGCAGTACTATGTGGATTCTGGCTGTGTCTTGTTAAGCTGGTCAGTCTGAACAGTGTGTAACGTCCCGAAGAAGCTGGTGTTCTTAAAAACATTGGGCCTCATAGAGTTCTGATGACATCACAAACTCAGCCATGATTAACTTCACATTTAAGACCTGGTTCTGATCTCTTTGGGTTGAGCACCATGGTGAACATCACACCTGTTGAGACCAATGCTGCAGCAGAACTGACCAGGCCATCAGAACAAAATCCTTTGGCTGATTTTTAATTTCTGGTCCTTGATTTCTCCTACTGCTCCTCTCCTCCCATCCCTTCCTACTGCTCCTCTCCTCCCATCCCTTCCTACTGCTCCTCTCCTCTCATCCCTTCCTACTGCTCCTCTCCTCCCATCCCTTCCTACTGCTCCTCTCCTACCCCAGAAGAGCATGGAGGAATCGAGGATCTGGATAGGATAGGAGGAATGGACAGGTTAATTATTTGTGAAATGATTCATTGTGAAATTTTAAACACCTGCACCTGGTTGAGTGGACAATATCGACTTGATAACTTCTCTCACCTCCTCCGAGATTTGGCAGCAAGATGTCATCACACAATCCATCCCGGTCACTGAGGAGGACATCACTGAACTCTCTTTCTTTCTCCCTCTCAGTCTGGCAGTGGGGCAGGTGGGGCAGAACTTCACCTTTGTTCTGACCGATATTGACAGTAAGCAGCGCTTCGGCTTCTGTCGCCTCTCTTCTGGAGTTCAGAGCTGCTACTGCATCCTCAGGTGTGTGTACACACATGTGTATGTGTGTGTGTGTGTGTGTGTGTGAGCTGGTTTGGTTTGATGTGTTTTACAAGCTCTTGAATATCAAATATTTATCAGGTCTCTTATCCAGAGTGACTTACAAGGTTACTCATATTACAGAGGTGGACTTATTGATGTAACCCATAGTTGCCCAGACTGGGAATTGAACCCCAGTTGCCCACATGGAGTGGTGGCTCACTGATGGTGCTCTCTGTTGCACCACAACAAACACCACATATACTGGTCCATAAGTCTTTGGACAGTGAGTTGGGTGTACTTTTGTGTCAGTGGATCTGAATTGAAGAGGAAAAGAGAGGAGCTGTACAACAGCTGTAAAACATCAGTAAATACTCTCTCACTGTCCAAATACTTACGGCTCTTACTGTGTGGTGGTTGGTACTTATGTTTTAGATATCAATTAATATATATGAGCTCACCAGACAAAGAAAGTGACTGAAAGGATCCTAATATTGTGTAAATACTCATCAACCGGTTGCACAGTTTGTCCAGAATTCATGGAGCGAGTTTTACTCGCTGTTCCAGGTCGTCCCACAGATTTCAAGAAGCTTCATATCTGGGAATTTTGTGTCCAGATGTGTGATGCCAGTCAGTCACATCTGAAGCCCTGTCAACTCCAGAACCATCTTCTTGGAAAACAGGGATAGGAATGTTCCTCAGTAGGTTGGACAAAAGGCAAAACCTTGTCCAGCAGCTCAGTGTAGACACTGTGGTTCAAATCTAGTGTCGCACAAAACCAAGGGACCCATTTCTGCGTTCTTGACCCCAGAGAGCTTCACTCACACCTTCACACAGCCTCCTGAGGGCTACACTGAACACGTCGACAAGCATTGTACACATACACACAGAAACCAGATTCATCTGACCAGAGAACACATTTCCAGTTCAACAGTGCAGTTTCTCCCACTTTATATGTGAGTGAAGACCTCTTGCGTCCCAATCTGCACCATGTTTTGATGGTCTGCCATTTCCAGCAGAGTGTTCTTTCAGAAACTGGTCGTGAAGGACCTGCAGTGACTTCAAGAAGCAATTTGTGTGTCGATGTGTGTAGATGATCATTTTCCTGTAGACTGGGATTTCTGCCGCTGCTGGTAGACCCGTATGAACATGCTCTTCCATACACCAGAAGATTCAGCTCCGTCCTTCACACTGTGGCCTTTGGTCGCATTAACATCTGCTTTGACTCCTTTTCCAAACATCTAACGAGAGGGTCATTACACTGTACCACCTCTTCTCACTTGTCACACACACTGCAGGTATTTATAGCCCCATCATCCTTGTTCAAGTTGCTATCAACACACAGGGTGTCAGATTTTTGTCTGGTGAGCTTAATGTGTAAAGTGTATGTATATAAACTAACATTTAACGTGTGTGTGTGTGTGTGTGTGTGTGTGTGTGTGTGTGTGTGTGTGTGTGTAGTTATCTACCATGGTTTGAAGTCTTCTACAAGCTGCTGAATGTGCTAGCTGACTACACCATTAAAGGACAGGTCAGTGACACCTCCACCTCCACACACAGCCGTTCAAAGGATGTGCTGCTGTTGTTTATCTGTGATGTATCTGTTTGTGTTGTTCATTCCTGTTGATCAATCGCTGATTGGCAGAGGGAGCTGATTAGGGTGATAAGCAGGGTGTCCAGTTCACTCCTGAAACTGATGTAGAACAGGCCGACCAGCATGACCAGCATTACCAGCATGAACAAAGAAAATTAACCAGTTAGTTTACCAGTATATGGTATGTTTTCACCTGGATGATCAGCATTTCAACCACCAACCATAAAAACCAGCATCTGAAACCAGCTACCAGCAGAAACCTGAACTGGTTTCACATTAAGTGTTTAAAGTGAAACAGAACTCATTTGACT
>CM067516.1:2893309-3300809 GCA_034509495.1 Acestrorhynchus altus | reverse complement strand
ACTTCACCCTAACCCTAATCCCTAATCTCTAGTAATCTCTTATCCCAGCTCTGCTTGATGACAGTGAGAGGAATCCTAGCCCTTAATCCTCAACCCTCTAGTCCCTAATCCCTAATCCAGCTCTGCAGACGTGTTCACCGTAACTGTGTGTGTGTTGCTGCAGAAGGTCAAAGGAATGGCTCTGGATGATGTGGTCATTCTGAACGTGGACACCAACACTCTGGAGACTCCTTTTGACGATCTGCAGAGTCTCCCTAATGATGTGGTGAGAATACACACGTGCTAACACAAGACACACACCCACACACACACACACAATGGATGTGTGCTTTGGTATAGACGTGCTGTTTTTTTTGTGTGTGTTTATCTATTTAGGTGTCATCTCTAAAGAATCGTCTGAAAAAGGTTTCCACGACGACGGGAGACGGGGTGGCAAGAGCATTTCTGAAAGCACAGGCGTCCCTTTTCGGGAGCTACAGGAGTGCTCTGCGCATTGAACCGGTAAAACACACACACACACACACACACACACACACACACACACACACACACACACACAGTGATGGGATGGCTAGCAAACATGAACTTTATCATATAAATGATTTATTTCAGAAAATTAGATTAATATTCTATTAAAATATTACAGACAGCCATTTTTGGAGTGCCATCTTAAAGCCAGTAGGTATTTTAGACTGGAGGGTGTTTAGACTGGAGGGTGTTTAGACTGGAGGGTGTTTAGACTGGAGTGTGTTTGGGCCAGAGCGTGATGAGTGTGTTTAGGATGGAGCATGGACCACAGCTCCTTGAAAGTCTTAAATAGATGAGAATTTTAAGGGGGTGATAAATCCCGATCAGACTGTCGTCTTATTTCTGCTTCCAGGAGGAGCCAATCACCTTCAGTGAGGACGCCTTCATCACACACCGCTCCAGCACCATGAGACAGTTTCTGCAGAATGCCATCCAGCTTCAGCTTTTTAAACAGGTACACACACGCAAAAACACACACACACACACACATACACTCACGATCCATGATCTAATCTGTTCCTACATTGTTGTTTTCTCCGATGGTTTTGTGCGCGTTCAGTTTATAGATGGGCGTTTGGAGCTGCTGAATTCTGGAGAAGGCTTCAGTGACGTGTTTGAGGAGGAGATAAATATGGGGGAGTACGCTGGTGAGTAGAGCTGTTTGCATTGTTTGTCTCTTCAGCTCCTCGGCCTGTGGTGGCAGATCGTTCAGCATAGGGCAAAACAATCCTGTAGAGCCTCTTCAGTCTCCTTAGAACATTTCTTCTCCGTGCGGGTCACTGCTGGTTCTCTGTGCACAAGGTGTTTGTTCCAAGCTGAGGGAGCGGAGAGGAGGTGGGCAGAATGGAGGACGGAGGAGCAATGATTACCCACCTCTAGCCTGGACTTCCACACTTCCCCATAACATTTGATTATACCATGCAGCAATGCTTTAGTGACTAAAGTCTTTTTTGAGATGAAAGCTGATGATTGTGTGTGTTCTTCACAGGTAGTGATAAAGTGTACCATCAGTGGCTTCTCACAGTCAAGGTAAGTTACCGATGACGCTGGATGGACTAAAGTATTGGGACATCTACTCGTTCAGTTTCTTCAGAAATCGAGTATTAGAGTTTATCCTGCTTTTGTTAGAGTAGTCGAGAGAGCTTTAGTAAAGCAGTTGTGTCTGCAGTGTGTCTACTTAAAGTAGGTGAATGTATTCTTTAAAAGTGTCCATGAACTTTTATAGATGTCACTGACTTTGCGTTTCTCCTACAGAAGGGAAGCGGGGCCATCTTTAACACCGTGAAGACGAAAGCAAACCCCGCCATGAAGACCGTCTACAAGTTTGTACGTGTAGCTCCTCACAGATACACCAGCCAGCCTGTAGAACATCTTCAGTAGGGGGTATTCAGTGTCCAGTCCTACACTGTACCACACCAACGTATCAGCATTGGTGTTCAGTGTCTCTATAGATGAACACACAGATTTAGATTTCACACAACGTCCAGCCGCGAGGGATTCGTTATAATCTGGAGGTGATGTAGAACGTGGATTTCGTTGTGACCTCCATCTTTAAATGACATTGATCAAGGCAGTGATTGGGGTCCAGGCGAACATCATGGAGCCAGTAGAGCACTGTTCTTGTGAATTTATCAGTCTCAAAATTAAATATACATCCAGCTACGAAAATGTCCCATAAAATTGACCCAGGGTTCTAAGACTCAACTGCCTAAACAGTCGCTGACCAGTATGTACTACTAGATTATGTCCAGAATAAGGTCCGACTGAGTCGTTGACCAATATGCACTGCTAGATTATGCCCAAAATAAGGTCAGACTGAGTCGCTGACCAGTATGCACTACTAGATTATGCCCAAAATAGGGTCAGACTGAGTCACTGACCAGTATGTACTACTAGATTATGCCCAGAATAGGGTCCAACTGAGAGAGAAACTGCTCAACTGAGAGTTGTGGTTCACCCTGGCTTCAGTTTTCACTGTTCAGGTTTTCTCCCTCACGCTGCTCTTTGTCCTGCAGGCCAAAGATCACGCCAAGATGGGCATCAAAGAAGTGAAGAGTCGCCTTAAACAAAAGGTACACACACACCTGTTCATCAGCTCAGCACACTTCGCTGCAACACACACGCCTCACTACTGCTGACCCTACTGATATGTCTGACTGCCTGCAGGAGCTGATGGAGAACGGCTACCCCAGCAGCCGAGAGGAGCCTGGCTCCACGCATTTACCCTCCACCCACAGTAAGGACGCACTCACCTGGGAACAGAGGCGACCAATTACTGTGCACTTCGGACAGGTAGGTACCCTGAGAATGTGTGTTTCAGTTGTCAGGTAGGTTTCGTACTTGATGGGGAACACGGATCATTAGAGAACCTCTGTGTTCAGGTCCTGGAGATGATTATGATATATTTGGGGGGAAGGTTCCAGGTGAGACATCAGCCAGTCAGCCAGTTGACCATACGCAGTGGTGGGAAATCCAGGTCCAGAAAGTAAAAAAGGATTTTGCTCCAACTATGTGGGTGGACTTTTACTCTCTGGACCAGGATTTGCTGTTTTTAGTCATACGTCATATATGTGAAGTTGACCTGATGAAGCTATAGCGCCCCCTCTGGTAAAAATAAAAATGGAAACGGCTTTAAACACAGTGAAATACTTAACCATTGTATATTGAATAATAAATCCTAATCTCAACCCTAATTCCGGGGTGTGTGTGTGTGCCTGGAACAGTCAGAACGAGGCCAACCTCCTCGGCCTGCCCGTCCACAGCGCCCCCCGCGCCCCCCTCCCCCAGCCCCCTCCAAACTGCAGCGCAGCAGTCGTCCAGTGAGTACCCCAGACTGCCTGTCCACTCTGGCGTTCCACCTTCCAGCCTTTTGAGCTTCTTCACCTCTTCCTGACATTCTTCACTGACTGCATGTGGATCTGCTGGTTTCACTGGGCTGGAGATCGGTGGGTGTGGGATGTAGAGAAAGGACCGTCGTGTGTGGGATTAGTGGCAGTTAGGGTTTTCCTGGTCCTGAAAGCTTCTCAGATGTGGCTCATGGAGCTGTGTGAGAGAATTCCAAAGGATGAGATTACTTAAATTATTTGAACCCTGCATACAGACTCTGACTGATCAGAGAGAGGGGGTGGGGCTAATGACATCACTGACCCAGACATTGGGTTATAGAGGAAAATGAGATGGGAGGGGCTGGTTGCTCTCTATCTTTGCTCACCGTGTTCAATTTTCAGAATAAAAGTCCTGAGAAGGGATAATATTAATGCATACATAAATAACAAAAATAAGGCCTCTAAAAATAAAGGACATTGGGGTTGTTTCAAGTTTCACTGACCAGTATTTTGAACAACTTATTGTTATATCCTTTTCAATCTGATCATTACAAATAATTCATCAATATTATTGCATTTTCAGCTTCAGTTTCTGATCAAAACACGGTCAAATTCATACAAATTCTGTCCATTTTTATGTCTCAAATGAAGACATTTGTCCTAGGACCTCCTGAAAATATGTGAGACTGTCTGCTATAAATACATTTCTATTGTTTTAGAGAATCAAGGTACGTAACATTGTGAGTTCTAAGGGTTAACAGATCTAAAGAAGGAGAAAACCATGTTCCGTCACTGTGCAGTTCCATGATCCGCATTGGTTAACAGTTTTGGTATCTGTAGTTGTTCCAGATCGGAACTTCCTGCAGTAGGACTCGGCTGTTACTCAGTGTTACACACTGCTAGAGTGAGGTTCTCGTGCAGCTCCAAGTGTACAGTAGCAGCGTTCCGGTCTGGAGTGGGAATGACTGATGAAACCGAATCAGTACCTGAACAGTGATTTCAGCACTCAAATACTGACCCCTCTAACAGACCCCCCTGATTACCTCCTAGCACTCAGCTCTGCGTGTGTGCGTGTGTGTGCGCGTGCACGCGTGTGCACTCTGCTGTAATTCCTCTGGGCTCAGACTGACTCCTTTGGTGAGGTCATAGCATGGCTAACCTGAACGTTTCCAATTGGTTGAAGATCTTCATCCTCTTTTTCAGGACCTCGTCCTGTGCACTTTGAAAACACATATTCCAACGTGTGTGTGTGTGTGTGTGTGTGTGTGTGTGTGTGTGTGTGTGTGTGTGTGTGTGTGTGTGTGTGTGTGCGCGTGCGTGTGTTTGTAGGCTCGTCCCCCTCGGCCATTAGTGGCAAAGAGGCCGCGCAGCAATGTAGGATTGGAGGGCAGTCCTGAACAGTAAGGCGCTCTCTCTCTCTCTCTCTCTCTCTCTCTCTCTCTCTCTCACATATATATACACACACAAGCACACACATACACTTAAAAAAATCAAATCTCACTGTTAAACATGTCTGAGACAGTCAAGTTGATCAGATTAATCAGATCAGACCACATCTTGCGGAGCACACCAAGTTGATGGTAATATGGCATCACCTTTCTCTCTCTCTCTCACTCACTCACTCACTCACTCACTCACTCACTCACTCACACAAAAGCACACACACTCACAAATACGCACATACACACACTCTCATCTCTCTCTCTCTCTCTCTCTCTCTCTCTCTCTCTCTCTCTCTCTCTGTCCCACACACACTCTCTCACACACACACACTCTCTCTTTCTCTGTCCCACACTCTCACACTCATACATCTCTCTCTCTGGTTGGTGTGTTTATGGTTCACCTAGATGTTCTCATGCTCATCACTTTGCTCTGGGTTCATGCACACACTTCTCTCCCTCTTTCTCTCTCTAGCTGTATGCGTGCTACTCGTCACTACACTGTTTTTCTGTGTGAGGACTCTTCTGGAGATGAGCTTTCCCAGGACGACGACTCCGTCCCCGCTTTTCCTGAACACTTCCTACTCTCCGCCCCCTTTGAATGGTCTCTTCTTTCTGTCTCTCTGCTGTGTTAATGTGGGTGTGGTCTTCTAACTGGGGGAAGAAATTTGTCAAATCAAATCGCCCGATTCCGATTGATGTCCTCATTAAATCTTCCTGACTGTTAGTAACTGAACAGAGACAATCAACTCATTGTCACCTGTTTACACAAAACTACACATAGTCAAGCCCCACCCAGTTTGACAGGAAAGGGCTGTTTTATTGACCTGCAAAAATGACTGACCAAGAACAGTTGCATTTGTGGAACAGGTAGAGACTAGAGGAGTGTAAACATGCCCCCTGTGTGTGTGTGTGTGTGTGTGTGTGTTTTAGGCCTCAACCTTACAGATCTCTGAAGGAGGCAGAGCTGGTGGAGGAGGGTGAGGAGGCAGGGGCAGAGCAATTCCAGGGCAACACTGCTCCCTCCAGTCCGGTAAAGGAGAAATTCTCAGAGCTAAGTCTGTTGGACGACTCCTTAAGTAGCCAGCAGGGGGCGTCCATACCCATCTCCCGCACTAAACACTACATACACGTTCCGCTGGGTGCAGCACGGAGTTTGGAGGAGCTGAGCTCGGTCTGTGAGGCTGAGGAACAGCAAGCAGACTTCAGCTATCAGGTACGCTGATGTCCTCCCTGACCTCCCGACCAAGCTAAAGAGTTTCCAGGTGGTTCCATATCACTCCTGGCAGATTCTCCCAAATACCAGGCCAGATCTGATTTATTAATCCACTCATCAGTAAAATTCAGCTTGAGTATTCAGTATCTGCAGATTTTTGTGGTCCAGTTGATGGCACATATTTTCAATCGGGGTGTTTGCCTTCTTCTATCCACTGCCACCAATAGCATGCTGTGGTTATATTCACATGATCGGTATGGTGTGCAATACTGACCTTCCTGCTTCTAGAAGCCACAGGAAGCAACACCTCTCAACCTTTTCCTACTGGCCGAATTGCTTTCAGCCTCTACTCTGAGGCATACTTTGCTTGCAGAGAATGCTACCAACATAACAGCACAAGTCACAATGTAAAAAAACACAACAGGCTGAGCTTACAGTCAGGTACAGCGATAAGGCTTGTCTTGCTCAGGTCATGGTTGTGTGCAGCCAAATGGGAAACTAATCATTCTCATGTCTCAGGATGTCAGTCTTTCCCACCAAAATTCATTTCTGCTGTTTGTGAAGAATTGAGCAGTTGCTGAACCGTGAACGTGAGTGCATGTGTCCTGCAAATAGAGTGAGGCTTCAGTAATAAAAGCATGATAAGTGTTGAAACAGCAGCAAATTACAAAGGATGTAGACAATCAGATCACCACATCTTAGCGTCTTACTGACACCCTGAGATGACCAACATCCTTTAGTTGCTTTAGGGCCGTTGTTGAGTGCTGTTGGCTGACTGCTACCTGTGGTAAGTCGATGGTTTTTTAGCAGTTCTTGTTCTGGCTGGTTTAGCACATCAGGTTGGGGCAGAGATATCAGCCCTCAGTAGGTGGCCACTGCTCGTCCTTCTAGGTGTCTCTGAACTGCAAACAACATTAAAAAAATATCTGTAAATGGCTGTAAAGATGATTCAGCTTAAAGCAAAGACCCAGTTAAACCTCTGTGTTGTGTTTTGTGTAGCGAATGGAGCTCAGCGGCGAGGAACGCACTCGGACTCTTCCGGGACTGAAACACTCGAGCTACAACAAGCTCCGCAGTCAGAAAGGGACAGACTCGGTTGTGCTCTCTGGCCGTGAGTCTCCTTGCTGGGAACGGCCACTGTCCGTTCCGCCTCTTGAGCCCCCAGAGCCCCGTCCTCCGAGCCAAGAGAGTTCTGCCCCCAACCAGGAGAGCACAGACCGGACAGAGACTGGCAGCATAACAATCCCTCGGCCACAGGGCCGCAAAACGCCAGAGCCAGGGGCAGTGCTGGCACCAGCCGTGACGCTGCTGCAGGGCCTGAGACAAGGGGAGAAGGATCCAGGGCTGAACGTGAGCGTGGGGGGGCAGGAGTTCCGGCAAGCACTCAACATGTCACCCCTTTCACAGTCCCGACAGTCTGGTGTGGAGGTGGAGCCTGACTTGCTCAGTCTGCTGGACCCTCTGAGTGGAGCAGAAGAGCCCCGTCCCCCTGCCAGACCTCCCGTCCCTCCACGGCCTGCCCTGCCGACATTCCCATCCCCGTTGTCTCTCAATCCCTTTGCGCAGAACCCCCACTACACCCTTCAGAGACACTACAGCCCCGTCACTCCCGGCAACCCCTTCAGCACCACACATGTGCCTCCCCACTCTGGCACCTACTACAATGTGCCACCCCCCCGCCCCCTCTCAGTGTTTGGTCAGCCTTCTACTACTGGTGGAGCCCAGATGGGTGGTGCATGGCCAGCTGCGAAAGCCCCGCCCACCTCCAACAGCAGCAGCTCTCTATCCAGCCTGTTGGATTCCCCTGCACCGCCTTCTCTAACCCAGGCTCTGCCCCCTACACATCCTGCAGACACACCCCATGACCCCTTCTGTGACCTGCTCACTATGGCAGCAATGCCAACCGTTATGGCCACACCCCCTAAAAAAAAGGTGGAAGACCTGCGGAGGAGGTGGGAGACTTTTGATTAGTCTTATGCACACCTTACCTCCACTGCTGCTACTGACCAATGAGGGACAGCACTCGTCTGTTGAACAATCAAGAGCCACTGGATTATTATTATCATTATATTTTTGGGGGGAAAGGACTCCGCCCTCTGGTGGTTCAAAAGCTCTGCTACACATATGTGTGTGGGTGTGTGTCTGGCATACACTAATGTACATTGATGTACACTAATGTTCAGACTGCATTCGTATCTTTTCCCTGAGTAGATCACAACATCGGACAAAACCAAGCCTTCGGATGACCTCGTGTGCCGTTAGCTAACAGCAGAAGGTCATGCTCACAGTAGTTTAGCTTGGCATTTATCTTATAGCATCCAGGCTAATAGTGCAGTTTGCATAGCTACCACTTTAATGTTGTAGCTGTTGTGGTGTGTAGCTTTAAACCTGCCTTTTGTAATGACACCTGTTTGCTTGGGAGGTGGGAATCTGTAGAGTAAAGGTCAGGGGTCAGGCGTCTGAGCTTCAAGCCTGTTGTGATCACCACAATAATTAAGTCCTCCTTAGCTGATTCTGAAAGAAGACCCATAGAAAGGTCCATAGAAAATCCACAGAAAGACCATCAGAAAGATCTGCAGAAAGACCATCAGAAAGATCTGCAGAAAGACCATCAGAAAAATCCATAGAACAACTTGCAGAAAGACCACTGGAAAGCATCTGCAGAAAGACCTGCAGAAAGGCCACCTGAAAAGACCTCCAGAAAGACCCGTATAAAGACCATTGGAGAGACCACCGGAAAGACCTGCAGAAACCCATTTCTCATTCATCAGATGACTGGCCGTTCCTGAAAAGACTGGGTCTTAGAAAAGGACCCGTATAGCCCTCTAGCCAGGGCTTCAGACACAGCATTAGAAAGTGCAAAACTGTCCACACTGTTTGATCACTAAACCTTCCGTTAATAATTGCTCATATTTAAGTCGATGCTCTAGAGTTTTGTATCAGTATCATTAAAAGAATGTTAACTTTGAACAAGTTTGTAGAACAGGTGACCCCCCCAAAAGGCAATGGCGCTGACCCCTGACCAGTAGCTGCAGCAGTGACTTTCTGAAATCAGGCAGCCTTACCTGTCCAGGTGAACCTGAGGTTAGCTGGCTAACCCTGAATCCAGCTTCTAGACTCCATGTTGTTTGTAGCACTGAACCAGAATGTGATTTATTTGGGTCTGTGTGGTGCGAGAGGGTGTGAGATATCACCAAGTAGCACACAGGCCTGATGGCTGGTGTGTCCACAGGATGCCATTCAGTGAAAACAACACAGCTGGGATGGACTCTGGAATTCTGCACTGAAAAAAAAAAACTGGACAGTAAACGTCATGGCTGGACCAGCGTGGAGGGAAGCCCACTTTAATCTGAGACGTTAAAGAACAGCAGTGGTCTTAGTTCTCTGTATCAGTCCAAAGAGGTGTTGTAGTTTAGAGTTTAGAAGGTTCTCTAGAACATATCCTCCATTCCTTCGGACGGACCTTTTCTGGCGACTGTCTGAATCTAAGCCCGTCCCCTGACGGCTGAGTAGTCTAAGCGTAAGACTAGTACAGTACATGGTTCAGTAACTAGTACAGCATCATACAGTTTGTTGCATTTGTTTAATTCTGGTAAGCACACATCCCTCGCAGCCCACTGATAAAGCCAGTAAACCCAGTGACCCTGACTGGTTATCTTATGAAAGCAGAAGAGTCCCCCAGGCAGTCGGAACAAAATCCTGAATTTATTTTTTATTTTCTGGATCCGGATTTTCCACCTCTGCGTTAGTGTGAGAGTTCAGGTGAACTTTACACAGAAGTGCAAATCTGTACTCTTGGTTCCTCTCACAAACCCTTCTAAAACATTTACTTAGAAAAATGGATCAATTTGGTGGACTTCCCCTTTTAAGCAGAGTGTATATCAGCCTGAAACGCTGGTCCGATGCGACTGCTCCGAGGGAACGCTGACTTCAGTAATCGAGAGGACTAGTGGCCCATATTGACCCACAAAAAGCACTGCAAATCACTGGTGAAAGGTGCCTTAAAAGGATAATCCTGCTGTTCTGTTACTGAAAATCCCTGTTCTCCCACCCCTTCAGAACCCTCAGCTGTTCTAGCTGTAGTGAGTGTAGACTGGCAGGAACCCCCTGATTAATCCAGAGCTTTAATATACATGCAGGTTTGTCTGCCATATCCCAGGTTTTAGTTTTGTGCCCTTTTGAAATGTGAACCTGTGTCTTTCTTTTCTATCTTGCAGCACTTTGAGTTTGTTTTTATGATTTGAATGGTCTGATTTTATGTAAATGTATGTGAAAATTAAAGAGCACACATTTATCTATCCTGTGAAAATCGGACTCCTGGGAACTGATTTCTCGAAATCTGATTATTGACGATTATTCATTGTACTGCTTTTGTGACTCGATTGAATGAAATATCAGAGAAACCCTTCGTAGGTACCCACTCAACGTATAACACATTTATCCTGAAATATAGAAAATATTTAATAATCCCTTCTTAATTCTGTGGGTCACAAAATCATGTTTGCATTTACATTAGTTATTTCTCGTTACCGTCATTATTGATCTAAAGAGGGAAAAGTCCAGGTGTTTGTTCACCCCTGCTGAGAAATGGGGGAGAGGGAGGTCCTTCCCATTCATCCAGACACTGACGGATGGCTGTGACATCATTGGGGGTCAAACCTGTGACCCCCCTGATGACTGTCCATATTATATCTTATATTTGCTTTGGGAAATATGGACACAGAAATGATCCGTCAGCCCTCCTGCCCCAGTAAGTGAGCAGATGTGACCCTCTAGTGGATTAACAGCAGCATTACATCCTAAACGGAAATTCCTGCCCTACGCCCAGTGACCCAAGTGACCTCGAAGCTGCAGTGACGTTACATACAGTACACACACTCGACTGACAAAGAACCCTTTGAATGATTTAAATCTCTTATAGGTGGTTCTTTGGAGAAAGTAGGGTTCTATACACTATTGCTGAGTTAACCATTTTCAGACTGAAAAACTCAAGTACGTCAGTATGAACACAGCACATCTTTATTACAGCAGTTAGTACATTTTACAGGAAAAACAATCTTATTTACACTGCGTGTGTGTCTGTGTGTGTATGTTTGTTTGTTTAGAGGAGAACCAACCAACACAGGACAAAACACACCATATGAGTAAACTTATGCTCCTTGAGCCCCTTTTCACTAAATGAATGTGCTTGAAATGTGCTGTTAAAAACCTACAACCACAAACACATTCTGTCAAATCATTGTTGGGGAATCCAAGTCCAGAAAGTAAATCCTCGCCAGGATTTTGTCCTCGCTGTTCTACCTTAAACAGTGCAGCAGTTGCATTCCGGAATCTGCAGTGAAATGTTTCCTGCCCGCATTCTCCACCACTGTAAATCTGCAGCTTCTCGTCAGTTCTGATTCGTTTTCCATCGTATCAACAGTAGCTTCACTTGTGGGTGGCGCTACAGTGTACAAAGACTAAATACACAATGAGCATAAGCACATCTGAGTTAGGGACCCTATAACACACACCTAGAATTTACCAGTTAAAGGATAACCTATTGCCGCCTTAAACAGCTACAGCAGAGAACATTCACGGCACTGTAATAAATAGTCCTTTATTAATCAGATCCTACAGAACCTGCCAGCAAACCAAACATTAAACAGTAGAGCAGAATATAATCTGTCAGTACTGCGTTAACACACACCAAATGCAGTTGTGTATGTGGTTTTTTTTACACCACAGTACTGGTTTAGCATACTGGTGATTTCAATTACACAACCAGATGGAGGTTATGTGCTGCACAATACGGGAAAAAATTTCAAATGCATTGTTTTTAATGGAGGTACACAACTGTTCAATTCCTCGGTGCACCATGCAAGATCTTATATTCATCATCTGATGATGCAATGCATGCAAACTTCAAGAATTTCAGTATTTTCACCCAGAGTTGAACTGAATGTCAGTTTGAACAAACAGAGTCTCATGTATGGAACGTTCACTGTTGCTTAGAACAGAATGTTCATTGCATGCTGTGTGAGGAGTGCAACAGCCTTAAATGTAACTATGCGACTGAACTCACCAGATGTTCTCTGCAGTAAATGTATAGATATAAAAATAGACCATTCTCACAGTCACTGTGGCATCACGTCCGGCTCTGAATCATTCTCCTGTCTGCAATAGAGTATCTGCTGGTTTTAAGCATCTAGAGATCTTTATCGGGTTTCAGCACAGCCAGCAGAGGACAATAAATAAGTGGACAATCTTTGACATGGACGAAAGTTGAACGCAGAACTGAGAGAATGGTCTGTATATCATGAACAAATATGTACAGCAGACCTCTACAGGGTTTTCATCAGCATTCAGGAAAATCCACCTTGGACCTGAATTTACCACCTCGACAAAATGGGGTACCTGCGGGAATTTATCCAAGCTACCTGAGCATCACAGACTCAACCAGTTGACCAGTATGGGCTGTTTTCACCAAGTCCAACTGGATGTGTAGCTTGTCAACCACCTCGGCCATCAATAACTTGCATGACCAGCACAACCAAGTTGGTGCCGGGTGTGTTTGAATTGGAAATGATGGCAGATAGCGCTTCCTTCCTCCTGAAGAAGGTGACAGTCTCTGGTTTCCTGCACCAGAGGCTGCAGAGCTGAGATGATCAGCGAATCAAGGGTTAAAGCAGGTGAAGAACCTGAGTAGAGCTTAAAGTCATAATTACAGTTTTCCTCTTGCACTAAAAACAGTCCACCAGTTACCCTAATGTCACTAAAGTGTGATGGTCAAGTTGCATAGCCAATAACACCTGACTTCCACCCCCCCGCCCCATTTACAGAAACAGTACAAAACCCAGTCCTTCTCACTCCGCTACATTAGAAACTGTACAAAACCCTTCCATGCTCCTCTGCGTTTGGGGTGAGGAGGAAATGACGTCTCTGAAGTTTAGTTAACCCCGCTCTACAGCGAGGTGCTCGGCTGCTGAGTTGTGTGGTGGGTTTCTCAGGGGGTTAGGCATCTCAGATGAGGCGTTCTTCTGGTGGGACTTTCAGCATGCTGTCCATTTCCAGACGAGCACCCGCCACTTCTTGTTGGCTGGGTGAATATGCTCCCTCTGATTGGCGCTTCCTGCGCGCCGTCATCAACATGAAAATCACACCAATCACAGCCAAGAGCACACAGCCACATGCCAACGGAATTGCCACCACCAACCATGGCATCCGATCCCGCTGAGCCTCTTTCTACAAACACAAAAAGAAATCACACTGACTTCTCTCAGATAAAAAGATACAGGTCAGATACACTATACTGACAAAAGTACTGGGACACCCAGTCATTCAAGGTTTTTCCTGGAACATTGCTGTGAGGATTTGATTGAGAAGAGCATTAAGTGGGGTTAGGATGTTAGTTTGGTCACAAACACCTCCGTGCTGTTTTTTACGCACTCTTATTCGCTATTACCCAGTGCTGTTTCCGCTTCGAGTCTTCTCATGATAAGAAGATTCAGGAGATTAGTATATACTTGAAGAACATCTAGTTGTTTCCAAACAGTTCACTCTAATCCAGTGGGTGGAGTCACAAAATCTGTAAATTAGTCCACATCACATTCACCTGACGTTATGAGACCCTGACACAGTTCTTGGGCCCACCAGCTAAGAACACACCTCCCCCACTGCTGTCAGTTCCGACTGAGGTCTGTATTCCGAGACGTAATTACAATTATTTTGGGAAATGATCATCCAACATCCTGAAGAAACAGCGAATGATCACATGTCCAAATACTTCTGTCCGTGTAATGGATGTTTGTTGGTTATACATACGTTTGTTTCACAGTATGGTCCGCTGAACCCTGGAGCACACACACACTGAAAGAAGCTCAGACGATCCAAACACGTCCCACCGTTGAGGCAAGGATTGGACACACACTCGTCAATCTCGATCTCACACCTGCAGAGAGTACGGACACACACACACACACACACACACACACACACACACACAGAGAGGAGTAAGGACTGGAGAAGGTGTTTGAGTACATCTGCGTTCAGGCATCTCACTAGTTTCTGAGGAGGGCAGGTGAGATGATCAGCAGGTCTTCACTTATCCCAGCAGAACGTGTAGAACCTGGATTTGAGTGTTTTTATCTTAATGGTATAATTAAATTCATGACATAATGAAATTAAAAATAAGAGAAAATATAAATTTCAGATGTTTCTGCTCTTTTGTAAGAAAGTAAAACCACTGGAGAGAGCATCTGAACTACAAGGTCTCTGAGCGTACCTGCGTCCTGTCAGTCCCGGCCCACACACACACTCTGCCCCCCACGGTGCGTCTCGACACACTCCGCCACTCTTACACTCCAGATCCTCACACTTCTGGGGAGGGTGCTTCCACCTGACAGACCACAAAACAGACACCTTAGCACAGAAGCATGTATGTGGGTGTGTGGGTGTGTGTGTGTGTGTGTGTGTGTGTGTCAGTTTGTATCTCTGCCCCCTTGTGTGTGTCCAATTACTTTACTGACCCCTCATGTCTGCTCGTGACCTACAGATCAGCAGATGGCCACACCCACTCAGCTCAATGGAATGGTGAAATAAGAAGAGTCGGAATGAAGATTGGGAATGAACTCACTGGCACTGTTTTCCACTGTAACCTCGTGGGCAGATACAGCTGTACTGGTTGACTCCGTCCACACAGGTGGCGCTGTTCTGGCAGGGGGAGTCTGTGCATTCGTCCAAGTCTTGAGCACAGGTTGGCCCTCCGTAACCTGGCTCACACTCACATTCAAAGTCCCCACGCTTGTCCCTGCAGTTGCCGTGGAGACAGGGCCCTGATGCACACTCGTCGATGTCTGTTTCACAGGTGAGTCCCTCCCAGCCAGGGGCGCAGTTGCAGTGGAACAGGTGGAACAGGTCTTCACAGGTGCCCCCGTGCTGGCAGGGTTGCGGGCGGCACACAGAAGCGCCCACACAGCCTAGCCTCACCCGCTCACCTCGTCGCCGGCGGAATCTCACTGGCTGTGGTGCTACAACATCATCAGTGTATGGCAGGTAACCTCCACCCACTCTGACCAAGCCCAGACAGCCGGTGTAGCTTTCTGCCAGCACCACTTCGCTCGTCACGTCGCTGAGAAAGCCCAAACTCCCAACGTCCTCTGGGGCACTGCTGCTGTCTGGAATGCCATCAACTCTGATCACCCAGGGTGAATTGTCCTGGTCTGGATGCTCCATGGCAACAACAAGGTGATGCCAGTGTCCGTCAGTGACATGGTGTGATCCAGAAAATGCCACTGGCTCAAGGTTGTTCTCTCCATGTATCTCCGCTCTCACCACACCATCCAGCAGACCAATCAGGAGAAACTCTGTCCCCCTCCATGCTCGCAGCAAGACGCTGTTCTCCTGTCGCGTGCGCAGCTCCATGGTGACGTTGGTCACTGGGACAACCAGAGAGCCTTTGGCGGTGTAGTGGAGCGGGGAGTTATCAAAGGTGGCGTTTGCTACACCTGTACAGAGAAACACACACAGTACAGTGAGGAACAATATGTAGAACAGTGCTAGATGCACATGGACATTTATTAACGGCCCACAGTTTGCCAAGAAAACAAACATTATCCACATCATGACGCCACCTCCACCAGCCTAACTCAAGGATTTATGCTGATCTAAATTCTGAGCCAATCATCTGTGTTCCTTGGCATAAATACAGATCGAGGCCCGCCAACCTTCTATGGTCAGCATGGTCACTCTGATCAGTCTGTGGCTATACAACATTATATGCAGGAGGGGGCACTGCAGCTCAACTGCATTCCAGGAACACCACAAGACCTGACTGATGTTCTGGAGAAGTTCTTACCCAGTTGTCTCGAACATCACAGTCTGGTTCTCATCAAAGTGTCTCATTTCCTTTTAAATGTCCATTTTATTGCTTCAACACATCAAATTGCGTACATCAGGGTGAGTGTACTTCAGGGTGAGTTTATTCCAGAGTGAATGTAGGCCAGGGTGAGTTTACGACAGGGTGAGTGTAAATCTGGGTGAGTATACATCAGAGTGAGTTTACGTCAGGGAGAGTGTATGTCAGGGTCAGTTGAAACCAGGGTGAGTAAACTTCAGGGTGAGTAAATTTCAGGGTCAGTGTACGCCAGGGTAAGTGTACATCAGGGTGAGTGTACGCCAGGGTGAGTAAAGTTGAGGGTCAGTGTAGGCCAGGGTGAGTGTACTTCAGGGTGAATGTACATCAGGGTGAGTGTACATCAGGGTGAGTGTACATCAGGGTGTATGTCAGGGTGATTTATGTGTTGAGAGAGGAGCTTACACTCATATCCGTCTGGAAGATCGACACAGCGCCCGCCGTTCACACAGGGGTCACTCACACACCACACGCGAGATTCACACGTCTTCCCCGTGAAGTTCAGGGGGCACCAACAGGTGAAATCGTTCCAGGTGACCGAACACTCCCCTCCATTCATGCACGGCTCCGCCTTCCAAACAAATCAAACACACAGCTGCTGAAGGACGGATCTGCAACCAGTGAACCCTGAACTGGTGTAAGAAAGAGGTGAAATAATAAGGTGACGTTGATATTGTGTGTTTGTGAGTGTGTACCTTGCACATGTCATCGCTGATGCAGCCAAATATCACATTTTCTGAATCGCTGGGAACGTAGACCGTGCTGTTACTTGTGCTGTTCCATGCGTCTACGTCCAGGTGCACATCATTCAGTCTCAGATCCTGCAGGCAGCCTTTAAAGTGGCCCCCCCACTCACCAGCCTTCCCCTCTTGTGGCAGCCCACCCACAAACAACAGGTCCCCCTCCCGCAGGGTGACAGGTGCAACAGAACCCAGTGGGTAACGGAACCCTGCGTAGCTGAAGAACACATCACCGTGTTGCAGCTCCACCTGAAGGTGCTGCATTTGTCCATTACACACAAACACAGGTGACCTCACAGTCTGCCCACCTGTGCTCACCTGCACCCGCCCCATTTGCAGGTACACTGTGAGATATGGCTCCGCCCCCTCAATGCCAGCATGCACCATCTCCCATAGCTGGAGCAGAACTCCATCCGGTTTCAGTGAGCGCAGGAAGAAGGAGAGGTTGAAGTTCTGGCCGTGATCTGCAAGCAGGTCGTACGAGCTGAAACTGGCCAAGCCCTCATGACCGAACGTCCAGGAGGAGAATTCTGGTAGGAAACAAGAGAAGGTTCAGAGTCTGATTCTTTATTTCTGATCACAAGAACCACAGATCTGAGACTCTGTGGTTCGTGTGCTTGTAGATCAGACGTCTGATGTGTGGTCATGTGAACACACTGGAAATGGCCAAAATGTTTCTTCATTACATCACTATACCGGTGACTTCAATGACATGTGACATCATACAAACGAGTAATCAAGCTTGATAAAATGGTAAAATTCACTCTTTTCCGACTGAATTAAATCCCAGTTTAAATACCAAAGGAGCTTTCAGTGCATGTTTACTGCTCTGTCCACGTGGACATGATCAACCTGCATACAGACTCTGACTGATCAGAGAGAGGGGGCGGGGCTGATGCTCAACCTGCATACAGACTCTGACTGATCAGAGAGAGGGGGCGGGGCTAATAAGGTCATTAGGGTATAGAGGAAAACAAGAAGGAAGGGCTATTTGCTCTTTGCTCCAACGGTGTTCAAATTACAGAATAAAAGTCATGAAAAGGGATAACACTGAATAAATGAATAACAAAATAAATAACAATATTTTATGTATTTTATGTGTTTTTCAGCCCAAAAACACCCTGGATTTTTGAGATTCAAAGTGTTTTTTCTTCTTTATTAGCAAAGACAAAAATATTGGAGGCACAAGTCAATTTTAAATGCAAGTAAATTTTTGATCAAAACATGGTGAAATTCTATTCAATGCAATAACTGGTCTGTGACATGAATAAACTTGCCCAACTTGCTTGCAGTGCAGGAAACACAAAATAGCAAACTTTCTCAGATGAAACAATAAAGACTAATGTGCAGATAAGTGGTGATAACCCACCCAGAAGATCACAGCTGAACATGACCAGATTAATAAAGTAACATGAGTGTAAACAGGACCTGTGTTACCTTGGCTGCAGTCTTGAGCATGGTACGGTCTGTGGCAGGAACACTGGAAGCTGGTCCAGAGGTCAATGCAGTCTCCATGGTGACTGCAGGGATGTGGCTCCACCCTACACCACTCATTTTTACTGCAGCCCAGCTCGAGCTCTGGCCCCTCTGCGCCTTGTGGGAGGATGGTCCGCCCGTCCACCAGGAGGTCCTCCATGCAGCCCACAAATCCACGACCACTCTCAGTAAGGCTCAGGTACTCATCCGGCGCTCCACCCACATAAACCTGTGTGAGCTGATGGTGTTCTAGGAAAGGGGTGTGGTCTGTGCTCTGCTCTGCCCTACATCCCTCTTCATCACACCTGGGATCTTTAATCTCAAGCACAAGCTCTGCCTGCTCGGCCGGTGCCAGGGACATGCTTACACACACTTTGTGCCAATCTCCATCGTTCACCAGTTCAGAAGATGTGACCTGCAGTGAGAGTCCTTCGTCTTTGGACTCTGCCCATCCCCTCAGGGCACCTCTGACCAGTTCAAGGGACAGAAAGTGGTCAGTGCTGCCCCGGAAGAAGAGCAATCTGTCGGGCAGTGTGGTGCGGAAGCGCAAACACACCTGTAAAGGGTGCTCTGTTTCCAGTGAGCGCTTCACCCTCTCCTCCACAGGAACCTCCAACAGGAAGTAGCCCGGCTGGGAGAAGGAGAACGTGGTGGTGGTAGAACAAACGTCATCATAGAAACCTGGTGTGCACAGACAGGTGTGCCTGTGCTCATCACCATCCAGCCATGGCTGACAGGTAGCTCCATTCTGACATTGGTGGTTGAGGCATCCCAGAAGCTCCACCGCACATTGCTGTCCCCCCCAGACCTGGATGTCCCCTGCAGCTTGTTCACAGTGACACACGTACTTGCCAACTAAATCCTCACACACTCCACCGTTCTGACATGGAGAGCTTTCACACTCATCTATGTCCACCTCACATGCCACACCTGGACAGAGAGAGGTCGGCATGTTCAGCAACACTTTTGGAGAAACCAGAACATTGTGTATCCAAACTAAAAAACCTTTTAAACCTACAGTAACTTCACTGCAAATAACAATATGAATCAGTCTTTTCACCAGATATCAGTTCTGAACCCACACACACACACACACACACACACACAAGGCCTTGTGGTTGTACCTGTGTAGCCATCTGCACAGACACATGTGTATCCGTTGACTCCATCCTCACATATCCCTCCATTCTGACACGGTTCAGACACACACTCATCAATGTTCTCTGAGCAGTTCTCTCCTGTAAACACACACACGCACACACACCAACACATATGACAGTTAAGTAATGGATGTGTTCAGGTGTGTAAGGGTGTTTACACATGAACAGGTGTGTATGGTTGTATACAGGTGTGTGAGGGTTTTTACATGTGTACAGCTGTGTATGGGTGGGTACAAATGTGTACAGATGTGTGTGGGTGTGTATGGGTGTTTACAAAGGTGTGCAGGTGTGTATGGGTATTTGTGGGCATGTGTGTAGATGTACGTACACAGGTGTATAGGTGTGTACCGATGTGTATGGTTCTGTACAAGTATGTACAGATGTGTATAGGTGTGTTCAGTTGTGTAAGGGTATTTATACGTGTGCAGGTGTGTGCAGGTGTGTGCAGGTGTGTGCAAGTGTGAACGGGTGTATACCTGTGTATCCAGGCTTACAATGACACACGTATCCTGCGGCTGTATCATAACTGAAGGTCCAGTCTGAGTCCCATTGTGTGGGGTTTGACTTCTCAAAGCACTCCCCCCCATTCTCACAAGGAGCATCCAGACACTCATCAATGTCCACTTCACAGTTCGGCCCCTCGTAACCTACAGACACACACACACACACACACACACACACACACACACACACACACACAGAGTGTATATATATGTATAGTGTATATAGTAAATGTGTGTATAGTATATATAGTAAATGTGTGTATATTATATACAGTAAATGTGTGTATAGTATATTTAGTAAATGTGTGTATAGTATACAGTAAATGTGTGTATAGTATATAGTAAATGTGTGTATAGTATATAGTAAATGTGTGTATAGTATATATAGTAAATTGAGATCAATAACTGATCAAACTGATCAATACTTTCATCAACAAATCAATACATGATAAGTGATTAATCTTTCTCTCCACTCTGATCACTGATCACAGTGAATAATCGATGTGACATCCCTAAGGAATGCTCACTGATCTGTGTGTGTGTGTGTGTGTGTGTGTGTGTGTGTGTGTGTGTGTGTGTGTGTGTGTGTATACATACCTGGCCAGCAGGTGCAGGTGTATTCTTTGGTCTCATCTATGCAGGTGGCTCCGTGTTGGCAGGGGTCTGACGCACACTCAGGTATGTCCTGCTCACACGCATCACCCATGTAGCCGGAGTCTCCACAGTCACACTCAAAACTACACACACACACACACACACACACACACACACACACACACACACACACACACACACACACACACACACACACACACACACAGAGTTATCTTGGCCTTATTTTGAAACCTAAAAGCACAAAAACAGTAAATGTGTATTGTACAGGGTTCTGTTTCAGTGCAGACGGAACCGCTTTTACCTGTCCACCAGGTCCCGACACATTCCCCCATTCTGGCACGGTGCGCTCTCACACTCGTCAATGTTGATCTCACAGTTGATTCCACTGAATCCCCTCACACAGTCACAGGTGTACAGTCCCACCTGGTCATTACAGGTCGCTCCGTTCTCACAGGGGTCCGACTCACACTCATCCACCTCCACCTCACAGTTCGTTCCTGTTCACCATCAGAGAGGAAAGAACTTCACACAGAGCTACACTTGAGACAAGGGTTTATCTGCAGTAGAACATAGAAGCCTCACTGTTAACAGAGTGGAGGACACCTGTATAATCTATGGGGGAGTGGGACCCCACAGTTCAATATTTATTAAGGAACTAAATTCGAAATGATATTCATCCCTGGGCTTTGTTTAGACCACCCCACCACAATCACAGGCTGCGTTCAGTCAGTAGCTGTGTTCCGCAGCCGAGGTAGGTTTGGTCCTCCGTAGGACTGTGGTATGATGACCCGTTCTAATGGGCCACATTTGTCTACTGGTCTACTCCTGTAGTTTATCCCTTCTACATACAAGCTGGTATTTGCATGATTGTCCAGTACTCAGAGGACCTGGTTCTCTTCTTCTCACTCTGCTACACTCTTAGCAACCCACTGAAAACTGCCCCAGTTCTCCTGATGGCCAGTTTTTCCCTGGACACCAACTAACATTGACAGCTGACAACAGTATCTTCCAGAAACAGCAGTTCTGTTGTGTTGTGATGGAATTCGCAGTGTTTCTGAGGCTGTTGTGCATTTGTTAAATTAAGCAAATGTGTTTTAGTACCAGGTCAAAAGACAATCTAATAGTTAACAACACTCCTGCAACTTTCAGTCTTTCAAGTCAAAGTCTTTTCTGTTGCTTACCATTCAAACCCTCTGAAAACACATTGCTGAGGTCTGGACTTTGGGGTGGTCAGGTCACCGAGACCAGCAGCAGCTTCTGTGTTAGAATCGCTCTGTTCGCTTTTCCACAGTAAGACCTTCTTATTTATCCTTTCAGACCCTCACAGCAGAGTCATCTACTCACAGCTGAGGTTCACGTTTGTGGATGTTCTCAGATGTAAAGGGAGAATAAAGTTTGACTGTGCCTTCTCTCTCAAACAGAAGCTTTGCTGTCTCTCTGATGGGGGTGATGTCCATAGTCTATGAGGTCTAACAGGGATGATAAGGTCTGGAAAGTTCCGGAAAGGTCCTGAAAGTATTTGTCTTCCCTCTTTCTTAAATCTATCTTCTTGGAAAACTGTTTCCTGAAAAGTGAATCATTTGTACTTAATTGCTGTTGGGCCTGGACATTAGTGAAAGAAGAGTCTCTGCTTACCTGTGTACCCCAGGAGACACTCACAAACATATCTGTCTTTTCCATTGACACAGGTTCCGTTGTTCTCACAAGGTCGTGATGCACACTCGTTGATGTCAATCTCACAGTTGTAACCCTGATAACCTGGCACGCAGAAGCAGTGGTACTCATTGATACTGTCCATGCATATTGCCCCGTTCTGGCAGGGGTGCGATAAGCATTCGTCCATGTCCTCCTCGCAGAGTTCCCCACGGAAGCCTGGAGCACAATCACACCTGAAGCCATCCAGTTGCCGCCGGCAGGTAGCATTGTTCAGGCAGGGCTGGTCCACACAGTCAGTGACACGTGCACTACAGTCATCCCCTCCAAATCCTTCAGGACACAGGCAGGTGTACCCATCCGGCTCCTTCAGACACTCTGATCGAGCACCTATACATGGGTCACTTGCACACTCGTCCACCTCTGCCGGACAGGCATACTCACTGGTGCCCAGTTCACTCACACAACCCTCACAGTCGGCGAACACACATGCATCATACAACTCCTCACAGTCCTTCCCCATGTAGCGCACCCCATCCCGTGCACACAGACACACGTAGTCGTCCATGGTGTCCACACATGTTGCGCCGTTCTGGCATGGAGATGACACACACTTCTCGGACGATTCTGAGCAGAATATACCTGTTGGGGAGAAAGAGAGGAGAGGAGTGTCAGTGGTAACAGGTGGTCTGATTCCAGAGGTGGGCATTTCAGGTCAAAATCCAACCCACGGTACACTGGACGATGAGTGATCAATGAGTGATCCAGTTTGGAAATCAAATCAAATTCACTCATTTCCAACCAAATTCAAATCCCAGTTTAAATGCCAAAGGAGCTCCCAGTGCATGTTTACTGCTCTGTCCATGTGTACATGCTCAACCTGCATACAGACTCTGACTGATCAGCAAGAGGGTGTGGGACTAATGACATCGCTGACTCAGATTTTACCCAATAAAATGGTTGAGTTTGAGAAAAGTAAATTACCAAACTTTTCAGGAGGCTGGTCCTTGGGCAATGGAGTTGTGCACCCCTGCTTTATTGTATAATAAACAACAAATGGTGAAAATGAGTGTCATGAGTAAGTTGGTGACGTGTTGTGAAGTGGGAACAGGTCCAAACCAGTGGACATTTCCACAAAATCAGCAATATCAGAAAGACTAAACTTGTAAAACAAGAAAATATGATGAACAATAAGTGAAATACAAGTTTATTAACATCACAGCCTCAAACCAAGACACAGAACCTGATCCTCTCTCTGGGATGGAATTTAGGCTTCTTAAGGTCTTTCAGAACTCACAGTCATGTTCAAATTGGTGAGGGACCTCCACGAAAAAAACGTTTGAATACATCTGCCTCAAGCTAATGATCGGCCCGGCTGGACAGTCAGGAGACAGACTTCCTAGTCTTGGAGTCGTGTAGATGCTGTCACTTCTGACGCTTTTTCAAGCCGATTAAAACGTATTTACACGCGTAACAGGATTTCCAGCACTCGGCAGGTTATAAATACTGCAAGAGGTTCAGAGAGCCAAAGCCAATCTGCTTTCTGAGTTTGAAACATTTAAGTGAAGACCTTTGAGCTGCCATTAAGATTTTCCATCAACCTGTTCAATTTTGCACCAAATCAGACATTTATGGTTGTTCAAATCCTCCTCTGACTCACTGGCTTCATACTGATAATCATTACATCATCTATTTCTACATTTTCTATAACTTGCTTTCATTTTCAGACTGGACAATTCCCAGTTTATCTTTATGCAATTCCAGTTTGTAATTCTGCTTTTCACTCATATCTCCATTTACTGTATTCATAACGTCTGTTCAGTTACTCCAGGCAGTTATTCCACTTTTCCCGCAGTTAGAGAAGAACAGAAAGTGTAGATTCTCATGATGTCTCTGTTAATGGAGTGAGGTGATCGTGTAATGGTAATGGTCTGTGTAGTGATGTAATGTGGTAATGGTCTGTGTAGTGAGGGTCTATGGGGATGGTCTGTTGTGATAGGGTGTGGTGATGGTCTGTAGTGTTCGAGTGTGGTAATGTCTGTGTAGTGATGTAATGTGGTAACGGTCTGTGTAGTGAGGGCCTCTCTGTGATTATAGTCTGTAGAGATTGATTGGTGATGGTCTGTGGTGATAGTATGTTTGGTGATGGTCTGTGGTGATGGAGCATTTTGATTGTCTGTGGTAATGGAGCATGTTGATGGTCTGTGGTGATGGTGTTAGTAGTATGTGTTGATAGCCTGTAGCAGAGTATGATGAAGGTCAGTGGTGATGGTCTGTAGTAGAGTATGATGACGGTCAGTGGTGATGGTCTGTGGTGATGGTCTGTGGTGACGGTCTGTGGTGACGGTCTGTGGTGATGGTCTGTAGTAGAGTATGACAGTGGGGATGCTCTGTGGTGATAGTCTGTTGTAGAGTATGACAGTCAGTGGTGATGGTCTGTGTTAATAGTCTGTGGTGATGGTCTGTAGTAGAGTATAATGATGGTCAGTGGTGATGTCTGTGGTGATAGTCTGTAGTAGAGTATGGTGATGGTTTATGGTGGTGGTCTGTAGTAAAGTATGATGATGGTCTGTGTTGAATGTCTGTAGTAGAGTATGGTGATGGTTTAAGGTGGTGGTCTGTAGTAAAGTATGATGGTGGTCTGTGTTGAATGTCTGTAGTAGAGTATGGTGATGGTTTATGGTGGTGGTCTGTAGTAGAGTATGATGATGGTCTGTGTTGAATGTCTGTAGTAGAGTATGATGATGGTCTGTGGTGATGGTCTGTGTTAACAGTCTGTGGTGATGGTCTGTGGTGATGGTCTGTAATGTCACAGTGTGAGATGATGATCAGTGCTAATATATAGCCATACAGCTTTAGAACTTGTTCATTGGCTTTGTGTTTTAATTACCACATGCCTCCCTCCACACATACACACTCACACACACTAATCCTCTCCCCACCTCCGTCCTCTGACTAACAGAGACCACCCCAGACCACCTGAGCTCAGCGAGGAATCTCAGCCAGAAGAGTTTCTCACTCTTCAGTGTTTGATATGACATGTGGTCTAGAGCGTAAACAGCATTGTGTGTGTATGAGTCTGTAAGAGTGTGTAAGAGTCCTGGCAACACCCCCCCCCCCCCCCCTCCATTCACTCTCTGTCTGGCTCCTCCCCAAGAACCCCCTCCCGCCCCTTTGATCAGTTTTTCCCTTTGCAAATCTTCATTCATGTGGAAAAAATTAATGAGTGCAGGACAGGAATGTGGGAGTTCTGCTGTGTGTGTGTGTGTGTGTGTGTGTGTGTGTGTGTGTGTGTGTGTGTGTGTGTGTGTGTGTGTGCGTGTGTGAAGATGTACAGAACTTTACAATAGGTCTCAGAAAATGATGACTCAAAGCTGGACAATAAAGTTATTTCTGAATTCTGAAACTATTTATTACAGTTTATTATTGTTTATTTGTGTAATTAGTGTTAGTGTTCATTGTTTATGATTGATCATTAGTGTTAATTATTGACTATTGGTGTTTATTACTGTCTAAGTGTTTAGTAGTGTTATTGTAAATTAGTGTAAACTGGTGTTAACTAGGATTATTTATTGTTTATAAGCATTATTACTTATTACTGTTTATTATTGCTAAAGTGTTGGGTAGTGTTTATTAAGGTTTATTAGTGTAAATTAGGGTCAATTAGTTAATTATTGTTTGTCATTGTATATTAGTGTTAATTATTATTATTGGTTGTAAGTGTTAATTATTATTTATTTATGTTCATCAAGATTCATCATTGGGTATAAGAATTTATTATTGTTTATTAGTGTAAATTAGTGTTTATTAGTATTTATTATTGTGTATTATTGTTTATTAGTGTCTAAAGTGTTAGGAGTATTTATAACCGTTTATTCTTATTTATTAATGTTACCTATTGTTTATTAGTGTTTACTCATCTCAAGTGTTAGTAAAGACTAGTGTTTACTGTCATGTATTACTGTTTATAACTGTTATTACTATCACTGTGACTCTGAGTATATTATACTGTTCATTCTGTGTGTTTATTAGTGAAGCTTAAGTAACAGAGCTTGTTTAATTCAATCCTAAAAATGTGATACACTATACAACTTTCACCTGTTCTCTTTTAAGGACACACACCCACATACAGAGTGTTCAGGGGTTTTAAACATTGTATCCATAGCAACGGCTTCAGTTCAGAGGAGTAGGTCACCCTTGTGACTTCCCTTTCTCTTGGTCACACACACACACACACACACACACACACACACACACACACACACACACACACACACAAACTGAAATAAACACTGGAACAAATTTTAACCAAAGCTACTGGTAAGACCACCATCACCCCCATCAAAGGATGTGAAGCTGAAGAAGCTCTTTCTGAGAAAAACAGTCCAATGAAACGTTCTCAGCTCAGACAGAAGCCCATTCTGTTCTCAGAACCCTGAATTGACCACCCCAGACTCCAGACCTCAACATCATCGACTGTGATGGTCTGTTTGGATGGCGAAAAAGGAGCTTCTAAAGGCCTTTTCATTTATGAACTCCAGACATTAACCTGGGGTTCGCAGTCACACATATACAGTAGAATTAGAGAATTCCCGAGTTATTCCTGTTCACATTGCAGGAAATGTCCCTCGTGGTTTAGGCGAGAGGCAGAGCCTGTATAGTGTGTACAGCAAGCATTGCTGGGCCCAGACTTTACACTAAGGGTCTGGAAGGATAAAGTCCAGGACGACTGATTTGGACATTTCAAAATTTCCCCAGCATTGTAGTCCATCACTTTCAGAGGGAATTCATGAGCAATCCATTAAAATCCATTAACAGACAGAAACAATGACCACCTCCAACAACCCAGTTCCTCGGGTGACGAAGTACAATCAGCAACTCAGTAATTCAGCAACACGCTCATCACTCCATCACCAGAAGTACAGAGCCTTGGTGTCGTAGTGACTGACCATATATCATTCTCTCTTCCCTTCAACTGATCCAGAATGCCACAGCATGGCTTGTCTTCAATGTTCCCAAGTTCAGCCACGTAACTCCTCTGCTGCCTTCCCTTCACTGGCTTCCTGCATCCGAACATCAGATTCAGATGATGTTCTGATCCTGATCCTGGCCTACAAAGATAAAACTGGACCAGCACCTCCGTAAATCCAATCTGTATCATGAGCCCTTTGAGCATCAAGTACAGCTCGACTTTATTCAACATCCCTTAAGAGGCACAGAAGACAATCATCCAGACAAAATGAACTGTCCCTGGGTGTCCAAACAGCCAAGACAACATGCTGTCTTCAAACACAGTCTGATGACCTCACTTGAAGAGTCGTATGTGAACAGCAAAGCACTTTTGTAAATCACTCTGGATAAGGGCTTCTGCTAAATGCCATGAATGTATGTTGAGAAGGGTAACCAGACATCCTCCTTTTCTCGAACGTGTCCTCTTTTTGGAGAAAAATGTGTCCAGACCTGATTTCGAAATTATGCAAACTGTCCAGGATTTCATGATGATATCAGACTCACCTTCTCCCTGCCATGATTTCTCAGCCCTGTTCCTGGAGTCAGCCCTGTCCCACCACAGCTTAGTGAATTATTTTGCCCGTAACATTATTGCCCATAAGAATATTAACATGATACAGGTTATTATTACTGTTATACATGTTACTATTATTGTTATACAGGCTATTAACATTATATAGGCTGACTTTACTGTTATACAGGCTAGAAATATGTTTATACAGGTTATTATTAATGTTATACTGGCAGTTATTACTATTATACAGATTATTATTACTGTTAAACAGGTCATTTTTAACGTTATACTGGCTGTTATTACTGTAATGCAGGCTATTATTCTCATTATACAGATTATTACTGTCATTATTACAGTAATAAGATTATCGCAGGTTATTATTACTGTTATACAGGTATTTACTGTTATACTGGCAGTTATTACTGTTCTACAGACTATTATTAATGTTATACTGGCTATTGTTACTGTAATGCAGGCTATTATTCTCATTATACAGATTATTACTGTCATTATTACAGTAATAAGATTATTGCAGTTTATTATTAATGTTATACTGGCTATTGTTACTGTATACAGGCTCCTCTTAATATTATGCCAGCTGTTATTACTGTTATACAGGCTATTCATTACTGTTATAGAGGTCCATACCAGCACACAGGGTGACTGGTAGCTGTATAACAGCAGTGTAGTGAGTGTTTGCGGTTCAGTGCAGCAGGAATCAGCTATGCTGAAGAGGACAGGACAGTGTGGGAGTGATAAAGCAGAGAAATCCTCCTTTTACACTGTTAAAATGTTACGTTTACAAACACTTTCAGTGTTTCAAACAAACAGAACCATAACTACAAAGACGTCTTACTCCTATTATTAGGAGGCAGGGAGCTAAAAAGGGGGACAGGCATGGGATGGAGTGGTATAGTGGAGTGGTGGAAGTGTGTTCTCCGGAATGATGGAGCTCGATCCAGTACTTCTGGGACGAGTATCCAACGTCCTGGCTTCACTAATCCCTACAGCAATGCTCTGAAAGTAGAGACAGTTACTCTTTCATGTTTAGTAGAACCAATGACTGATCAGGTGTCCCAATACTTATGCTCATATAGTGCAGGTAATATTAGGTAGAACCCAAGTGTCCACCTCTCATAAACTCTCTCTCTCTCTCTCTCTCTCTCTCTCTCTCTCTCTCTCTCTCTCTCTCACACACACACACACACACACACTGTCTCTCGATCTCTGCCCTGCAGTTGAGGACGCACTAATTCACCTGCTCTCTTTTCCACACCTGCCTGATCTGTCTGTCTGTCTAGGCTGATCTGATTCTAACATTAACCCTGATTCGTCTGTCTGATCACACTGCTTACAGCAAATTAAAGTGGATTAAACCACCTCCACCTGTCCACACACACACACACACACACACACACACACACACACACACACACACACACTTGCTTCTCAATGGTGGGTCCAGAAAGGAAAAATCTGTCCTACTGCAGCAGAGCCATCCAGGTAGTCGGGTGCATTTTTACTTTCTGGACCTGGGTCTGCCTCAGCTCACTGTCTCTCGCTGACCCCCATGGTCCCCAGCTGACTCTCAGTGCCCCCCCACCACTGTCCCTCATGGTCTCTCATTGCCCCCCCGTGGTCTCTCACTTCCCCCCACTCTCCCTTACTCTCCCTCTGTCTGTCTGACCTCTTCAGTTCTTTAGCAGCTAATCTCAATCTGCCCTGTGAGTGTAAGCCTCGGATTACTACTGAGACCCAGTCAAACTGTCTCTCTCTCTCTCTCTCTCTCTCTCTCTCTCTCTCTCTCTTTCTCTATCTCTCACACACACACACACACACACTCATTCGGTCATTACCCGGAAAGCTGCTTTTGTGAAGAAGGAGCATCATAGTCTGGACTTTGCAGTAGAAAAGTCAGCCAGAGCTCAGCCTGTTCCTGCCAGGCTGAGCGATACTCTACTGGTGCATCTCCAAACTGAATTTAATCAAACAGAATTGAATCTAAAGACACATTATATTAAAATATATTATAAATATATACTTTTATATTAGTCTTATATGCTCATATACTATATACTTAATATGTCAAGCCTCTTTGTTTCACTTTTGTTCAGTTTGGCTCATTAATATGAATTGGCTAATGTCCACAGTGTGTTTTCACGCTTGACGCGGTTATTTTGGACAGGTGGGAAAACAGTAATCGCACTCAGATGCTGATCAAGACAACAGCATCCAGACCCTTTTAGAGGAGGTGGTCCTGAACCGGACCCGAATGAGCTCTGGAGTGATTGGTTTGTTGTGGGAACTTGATTAGACCTCAATCCGACCACACAATCAGATGTACTGGGAGCCTGTGTGCAAAATCACTACTCCAAATGGTTCTGGAGGCCGCTCTGCCTCCGAGGCAGAAGAAAAGCAATAGGTTCAGACAATAAACAATTAAAATAATCAAGCTTTAGAAATCTGCATCTGCTCCTCTTTTTTCACGAGTTTTATATGTGTTTTTGTTGATTGTTTTTAAGAAATAATTTTTATAATAAACCCCATAAACCTGCCAGAAACACAAAACAAATAGCCTTTAGGGCAGCGTTTCACAGCTTCTATCCTATCTGTTCTTTATTGCACACCAGAACAGAAAGTACCGTGATGTTTTCATGTGTCACACCAAGAGCACGTCTTCAATCATCAGTACACAAAATGCTGTCACGATAATACTGATACACAATAAACAAATAATTCAAAAATAATAAAGGACATAATAATAATTCAGACTAAAATGTCTCACTCTGAAAATCATGGAAAAGCATTCAAATGACCAACCAGTCAGGAACCGGTCATATGTGCAGTCTTCCCATCCTGTTATCGATGACCGGTCACTCTGCTCTAATTTCCTGCTTTCCAGGACAACGTACTGATGTCCCATTTGGATGTGCTGTTCACCAGTGGGAAAGTGGGCTAAGACGCTTTTGGAGTGTGAGCTCTGCTAACCCTAATACATTTAGGTCCTGTGTGTGCGTGTGTGTGTGTGGGTGTGTGTGTGTGTGTGTGTGTGTGATCATTGATATTGAGTTAAAACTACAGTTTTCAGATTAAATTAAAGCACATTTGAGGGTTTTCAAGCATGACCTGCATGCAGATTCTGACTGATCAGTGAGAGGGGGCGGGGTTAATGACATCACTGACACAGATATTGGGTTATAGAGGAAAATGAGAAGGGTGGAGCTGTTGGAAGTCTTCAGTATAAAAGGGAAACAACTGATACACGCATAAATAACATGAATAAAAGATCATTTAGGTTGTTGATTTTTTTATTTGGACCAAAGTCAAGTCATTTTAAGAACGTTTAAACATTCTTGTCAATCTAATTATTCATCAAAATATTGCATTTCCTGCTCAAAAACACTCTAAATGATCAATTTCCAGATATATATTGTGTGTAATTGGTCTTTTTTAGATTTAAAAGCGAAATAAAAACTATGTTTTATTGGAGTCACTTGTAAACTTGTAGGCACGAGTAAAGGTTTGATCAAAACATGGGCAGATTGATACCATTATCTAAATTCTGTTAATATTTACATCTCAAACGTTACATCTCAAACTCGATTAGCCTAGGATGTAGCTGTGTGACTGTCTCCCCACATCCCGCAACATTACCCTACAGTTCAAAGGGTTAATATTTCACACTGGTAAATAAATATTGAATGAAAGGGGGCTGAACTGAAAGGAGCTGATTGATCAATACAGGTTATTAACGTGATTGATTAGTGTTGGTAAAGAGTAACTGTTTAAGGATTAGTGTTTCACTATCGTAGCTTCTGCTATCTGTGGCGTCTGCTAACTCTAAGGTGGGAATGTAAGAGTGAGACTAGGTCTGATCGGAGGAATTGCTCATGTAGATAACCTTTCACTGCCCCACACACACACACACACACACACACACACACACACACAGATAATGCATTAGTGAAATAACACTGAGCAGACAGCGTTTAAAATGGGAGAGAGAGAGAGAGTGCGCGAGAGCAAGGTGTGAGTGATGTGTGACAGTGGCCTGATAGCCTCGGCACTGTTTGTTTTCAGAGCTGCTCAGAGCAGGCCTGACTGAGTGTGGACAGGAACAGAGGTCTGCACAGGACCTATTTTTTAATCTTGCTCCCATCTGCTCCCACTAGAATTTGTCCCCCGCAACACTTCCGCCCAGTATCCAGGTATTATGTGGGTGATAGGTCATTACCCTGGGACACAGACATGATAGTGGTGTAAGTGTGTGTTGCAGTGGTACGAGTGGATCACACACAGCAGTGCTGCTGGTGTGTTTAAACACTGTGTCCACTCACTGTCCACCCTATTAGACACTCCTACCGAGTGTCTCCACCTTGTCGATGTAAAGTCAGAGACAGAAGCTCATCTGTTTGTGTTGGTCGTCCTCTAGTCCTTCATCAGTGCTCATGGGACGCTGCTCCCAGGATGCTGTTCTCAGTCCAGCAGTGACACGGAGGGGTTTAATCACTCCAGCAGCTCTGCTGTGTCTGATACACTTGTACCAGCACAACACACACTAACACACCACCACCATGTCAGTGTGACTGCAGTGCTGAGAATGACCCACCACCCACATTGGTTCGGTTCACGCTGGTAACGTCCGAGAGCCAGTTTTTACAGCAAAGACATTTTACCCTGAAGCTCATTAATATGTGTTAAGACTATTCGTGGTGGAGGGATGTTCTAGGTATGACACAGTATGTTCTAAGGCAAAATAGTCTTAGTATTAGTTCAGATCCGCCACTATTTTCCCATCATTAGTGTTCCATAGAAAACACTTGTGTGGGGTTTGGACAGTCAATAAAATGACCAAGCCTTTAATTATCTCTATAATTAGCCAGAATGTTACACCAAAACCCCCTGAGTTCTAATCCTGCATAACGAACATCCCAGTTTTCCAAAATTCCCCAACCTTCAAACAATAGAAGCCCCCTCCCTCGCCCCCCCTTAGAACACAGTGAGAGGCAGAGGGGCCAAAAGAAGAATGGCTCCACTGAACTGATGATGAACACACCAACCATCACGCAGACAGGATTAGAAATAATAACTCTCTCTCACACACACACACACACACACACACACACACACACACACACACACACACACACACACACACACACACACACACCTGACCTGTAATACACCTCACACTGTTACATTGATGCCTTGTAACACACGCCACACCCCCGTAACAGTCAACATCGTTACACCACTGCCCCATAACGCAGTCGATAATACACTCCACACTGTTACAACGATGACCTGTAACACACTCCACATCTTGTTGTATCATTCATTTGCTAAATGTGTAATTGTTGTAAACACTTAAAATACTGAGTACAGTCATTCAGTACCGTCAGTCAAATAAATCCATTACATTCATCTTGCACTGAACTGAGACAGAGAGAGAGAGAGAGAGAGAGAGAGAGAGTGAGAGACAGAGACTGAGAGACAGTGTGAGATAGAGAGACACAGACAGAGGCAGAGGCCTGAGACCGAGAGACACAGAGAGATGCAGAGAGAGAGAGACAGAGACACAGAGTGAGACAGAGAGACAAAAAGACAGACAGACACACAGAGAGAGACAGAGCGATAGAGAAAGAAAGAGAATAATAAAAGTTAAAGACTCACCAGATCTGAACAGCATTGTGGTCAGCAGAACAGTGTATAAATTCACACAACATTTTCCAGGCTCCATGGTAAAAGCACTGATCTGGTTCTGCTAGGAAAGTTATCTAATCTTTCTTCATGTTCTTCATCGTCAGCAGCTTCTTCACGTCCCGACAGCTTCACCTAAAGCTCTGTGTCCCCATGTTCAGCTGAAGCACTGCTTGGTTTGGAGTTTTAGTATTATAAAGGTGAACCGAGGTGATTTTTAAAGGCTCTGCTGAAGTCCAGCTTGAAGTTTCAGTCTGTAATGCCGTGACCAGAGAAGCAGCTCATTCCTCTAATGAGACTAACTCACACTGCCCAGCTTAACACCCTCATCACCCACGGCGGAGGGACTGAATGGGGGATGGGGGGGTCAAGAAAGCACCAACTGGACTCTATCTGGAGTGTGTGTGAGGGGAGTGTTTGTGTGTGTGAGGACTTTACCACCAGCATGGAACAGGTTGGATTCTGCGCATTTCCACCAACAAAAATAGGTTCCAGATCCTGGAAAGTTCTTTGCCGTAATCTATGTCATCTTATCACTAAAAGTTGACCCATGTTTGCTTTTGGAGGAAATCAAACATCTGTAACAGAACAAACACTTGCAGGTCATCTATATGCACTACCATCTTCTCACTTCCATTTACTGACCCTGTGCAGCCCCTCTGTTGGCGTATTCTGTGACGTATCCTCGGTCCCACCAAAACTGGGGTAAGAGCTCCCGCTCACTAAAAAAACACCAAGGTTCTTTGAGGCCCGACTGGAACCAGTTCAAGACCCACAGTTCTTTTGGTGGGAAAGGCCTGTGTGTTGAGTGTGTTTGTGTGGAGTGATAATCATATGGTCTCTAACCAATTCCAGTGTGCTTATTTTTTACATTGGGAATGAAATGGGAATAGCCCGAGATCTCCTGAAAAGAACAACATCTGGCATGTCTGACTGTCTCCCACAAAAGCATCCCACAAAACTGGCCTCTAAAGGTTAAACATGCTCAGGCATATTGACAGGAACAGCCTTAGCCTGGTTCAGACCGTACCTAACGGATGGCCATCAGCCTTAAACGGGTGAGGTCATTCAAAACGGAGTCATTGCTGCCATCAGCTGGAACTTCGAGGTTAGTACAAGCAAAACGTTTCATTCTTTTCTTAAAAATGCCTCATTATTGCATCATCACTTGTTAATCCTCTACAGAATGGTTTGCAGATGTAGTGATATAACCAGGATGGAGTCATTTATGTGCATTTTAGCAAACTCCAGACAGGCTGTCATGTGCCTTTTCTTGAGGAGTGTCCTCCAACCACGATCGCTCAGTTTTGCAGAGCGGCCAGCTCTATGAAGAGTCCTGATGGTTCCAAACTTCATCCACTATACAATCCTGTCTCAGAGGTCTACAGACAATTCCTTAGACTTCATGTCTTGGTTTGTGTTCTGTCCTGTACTGTCTACTATGGGACCTTATAGAAACAGGTGTGTCTTTCCAAATCATGTCCAATCAACTGAATTGACCACAGGTGTCCAATCAAGCCGTAGAAACATCTGAAGGATGATCAGAGGAAACAAGATGCATCTGAGCTTAATTTTGAGTGTCATGGTAAAGGCTGTGAATATTTATGTACATTATATTTTTGCGTTTTATTTAAAATAAATTTCAAACTCATTGTGGGGTATTGTGTGCAGAATTTAGAGGGGAAATGAATGTAATCTATTTTGATGGATTACAGCAACCACATGTATAATCTATTGTGTCCATACTTTTTGTAGTTCAGTGGTTCTCAAACCTGGTCCAGGAGAACCACTGCCGTATGGCTATGTTTAAATCATGTGTGACTTCTGCTCATTCAGTGTCTTCTGAAAGGCTATTAAAAAGAGTTGAAGTAACTGTCTCCACTGTCCAGGGAAGACTTTCTACTCCATTCTGGTACATTATTGTGAGGATTTGTTTTGATCGCATTTATTCATTAGCAGTTTAGTGAAGTCAGGAGGTTGGGGATGATGATCATCCAACTCCCCAACTCATCTCTAAAGTACTGGATGGAGCCCCACTATTCCAGAGAACAGCTCAGTGGTGAGGGACTTTATACCCAACTAGTCGACGCCTGGCATTAGACACGGTGATATTGGGTTCATTTTTATTCATCTGCTCCACAGAGTCCTATTCTATTGGCAGTATTTCTCTACAGGGTCTAGACCAGCTGTGTGTGCATTTGTGTCAGCAATGGGTGCAACTTAAAGCAGCTGAATGTGCTCAAGAGAAGGAGTGTCCACATACAGTACTTTTAAATGTATGTTTTATTAAATAAATCCTGACACTTCAACAATGTAAGGGTGCAAAAAAAAATGTACATTGTAAGAAATATTTTATACTAGGGTTCTTTTCCCAAACTTGATTTTTGGAGCTGGAGTTTTTCCAAGTTGCAAATGAAAGAGGAGATAATTGTCTGTTAATCTCTGTAATCAAAACAATCAGAGCTAAACAGATTCTTTAGATACGTTTAGAAGTATCGTTCAGTCTCCCAGTTCGTCATCGTCTGTGGTCTTCTGTGCTCCATAAGTCCAAGTACTCCTTGGTTTGAATCACCACGTGGTCTTGACTCAGACAGAGAATCCAGTTCTGCCCGTTCATTGGGCTTTGCTCTAAGACATGGTGTGATTCTCAAAGGGTGAATCTTGTGACCGTTCTGGAGTCACACATTCAATCAGGTTAATCTAGCCATGCGATTATGATACGACAAAAAACACTGTCATTGTCAAAAGAGTCAAACCCAGAAGGAATTACTGAGTGCAATGGTACCAGACTCCCATGGAGTCACAGACAGTGGCAGCAGTTCATCTTCAGTGAGTCCCGCTTTTGTCTTGGAGACGACCAATGAATGTGTGCGTGTGGAGGCACTGTGGTCAGTGATAAGTTCAACATTTTGTCACGCATCACATGTCCAGATGGCCTGGTGTGATGGCGTGGGTGCAATTTTGTATGATGCCAGATCACCTTTGGTCTTCGTTAGAGAAACTTTGAGCCCAACATTACATTAATGAGGTTCTACAACCAGTGGTTCTACCTTTTCTGAACACACACTCCGGTGCGCTATTCCAACAGGACGACGCTCGTCCACACACTGCTGCCGTCTCAAGATCTCGTCTTGAAGACACAGATACTACGCCGTGGTCGGTGTCATCTCCAGACCTGTCCCTGATTGAAAATGTGTGGATGCTACTGGACGCTCTATCAACACTCCACCCCTACCACACCATCTGCAGAACTGAGTGAGAACATTCAAGCTGCATGGGATTGATCATCACAGGACACCATTAGGAACCTCTACAACTCCATGCAGAGACGTCTGGAATGTTGCGTTAAACCCGACGCCGTACAGAGAGACACCACTTCTGTATGAGTAGATCAATAAATATTGATCAGATCAGATACAGTTATCATCAGTTATTGATCCTGATCACCTTCACCTTCCTTCCCAACAGCACTGCAATCCCACACTTCCTTCTGGGTGCAATTCTTTTGACGATGAGTGTGTTTAGGCTAGCAGAAATTATGAAAACATAAATAACTAATTAAAGCAACTTACCTTTCCTTTCTAAATATGGACCCCCACAACTCGACACATTGATTGTTGGTGGATGAGCCGTACATGGATAGACACTCCTGCTGGTTGCATGGGGTCCAATCAACAGTAGCCTAAGTGCAGTTCTCCGTGCTGCAATCCGACCTCAGTAACATGGGGACAACACTACGGCTTCACTCAAATGTGAAAATCCATCTATGCAGCGAGAAACGGCCATAATTCAGTTCACATGCTCTCAGTATCCTTGAGGATTTCTTGAGCTCCAGTAATAAAACCAGAACATCAACTCTCTTCACTTGGAAATTGTACTTTGCTTAAGAAACTGCCACATCGCTCTGAAACCAAAGAGTTGCCCAAGTGCACAAAACTCCAAATTTACATCATTCCTGAAGGTCTGTCAAAAAGTAGATACAGTACAGCCTCTTTCAGTGCAGTTTTAACACTACATAAATCAATGTTTACACTGTGTATAAAGAAAAATGCCAAAAATTCACTCATGAAAAACAAGTGTGTGAACAGGCAAAAATAACTGCAACAAAATGGACAAAATATGCTTTTATGGTACCACAACAAATTCATTTTACTCTAATGAACCAGTTCGACCTTCTATAAATTTGTTTCAGTCCTGGTAAAAGTGTTTCATATCATGTAATTTTTTTTTATATTTGTAATTTGGCATTTTTTGTAATTTTGTTTTCTACTACTTTCATTTGTTTTGTCCTTCTTGGCCACCATAGTATACAGAATCACTGACCAGCTACATCAGCAAGTACTGGATTTTCAGGGTTATCCATTTTAGGTGGCCGTACACGTAGTAGCACACACTGCAGTCAGAAATAGACATTGTGCAAGAGTAGAACACAAAAGTTGCAGGCCAAAAAGTTAGGCTTAAATATTTGCCTTCCATTTGGATCAACATTGCAGGCTAAACCATTAGGTGACTTGACACGTACCATGGGAATTTGAAAATGATCTTCCTCTGGGCAAAACAGCAAGATCAGAAATAATTAAATGACCAGTATAGAGTATAAGTTTAGATAATCTGCCAGCATTACCAACTTGCTGAAAACAGTGAACAAGTATGACCAAACTTCTTGACCAACATGACCATTCTGTTTGATCCTTAGGAATAGCTTGATCAAACAGGCAAAACTGACAGATTGGAGCACAATGCTCCACTTTAGGCTCTTCAGTGTTTGGGCTGTAGGCTGGAGTTGGCATTTAGTGCACAAACGAAATTTGAATGTATGCATATGCTTCAGAAATTCAATTTATTTTGTTTAATTATAGAACCCAAGATCTGCACTTCGTGGGCAGTTACATCCCATCTTCTAGGCTTCATAACTCAGGATCAGAGTAACTTACAGACAGAAGGAATGGTTGTAGGAAAAATGGACTTTATAAAAATGTATCATTCAAAATATTTTCAAAATGTCAATCTAATCATTACAAATAACTCGTCTAAATTATTGCATTTTGCGGCTCAAAGACACTCGGATGATCAATTTCCAAAAGGATTTCTGAGATGTAGAGATTTTTATTCCTTATTAGCAAAAGAAAAGCACATAATATGTAGCTGTATGTACTCAAACGTAACATTTGGGTATCCTATGATCTCCTGAAAATAATACCTGGCATGAGTGACGGCCTCCTAAAAAACACTTTTCAAATATTTTGGCGAATGAAATTATATCAAACTATGAAACAAAGCTGGCCCAGGACTATTCATAGACTGTTCATACTAGTGCATTTCAGGGAATATCATGAAAAGTTTATGTTATCAGTTCAAAAAAGAAATTGATGCAATATACAATGACACATTATCTTTGTGAATAAAGTTAAAAACAAGCTTTTACATGATATTCTGGGTCGCATCCTTGAATGGTTTTAGGTGAGTCACTGTCAATTGCCGTGCTTATGTCTTAACGCACTTGTGTTTTTTAAATGCCTCTGAAAGCCTGAAACTCTTCTCACACACTGAACAGTGATACGGTTTCTCTCCTGTGTGAATGCGCTGATGTTCAAGGAGACGACCCTTTTTATAAAAAGACTTCCCACACTCTGAGCAGTGATATGGTTTTACTCCTGTGTGAATGCGCTGGTGATGAAGGAGATGATTACGCTGTTTAAAACCCTTTCCACAGTCGGGGCATTGGTACGGTTTCTCTCCTGTGTGAATGCGCTGGTGGTCTTGCAGATGTATGTCTTGAGAAAAGCCCTTCCCACACTCTGAACACTGATATGGCTTCTCCCCTGTGTGAGTGAGCTGGTGTCGAAGGAGAGAAGTCTGATAATTGAAACTCTTCCCGCACTCAGAGCAGTAATACGGTTTCTCTCCCGTGTGAATGCGCTGGTGTATTTTCAGAGCACTCTGATAATTAAAACTCTTCCCACAGTCTGCACAGTGGTAGGGTTTCTGTCCAGTGTGAAGGAGCTGGTGTGCTTTGAGACGACTCTGTCGATTAAAGTTCTTTCCACAATCTGAACAGTGATACGGCTTCTTGCCTGTGTGATTGCGCAGGTGTGCTGTGAGATGACTCTGTCGATTGAAACTCTTTCCGCACTCAGAGCAGTGATACGGTTTTTCTCCAGTGTGGATGCGCTGGTGTGTTTTCAGAGTACCCCGATAATTAAAACTCTTCCCGCAGTCTGCACAGTGATACGGTTTCTCTCCTGTGTGAATTAACCGGTGTGCTCTGAGATTACTCCGATGATTAAAACTCTTCCCACAGTCTGAGCAGAGATATGGTTTCTCTCCTGTGTGAATGCGATGGTGTACTTTCAGAAGGGTCTGTGTAGAAAAACTCTTCCCGCACTCTGAGCAGTTGTGAATTTTCTTCTGGCCTGTACTCTTCTGCATTTCTCTGCCAGCTGTAGGAGAGGATGTTTGCTGAGTATTGGAGATTTTTCTGTTTACCATGTTCTTCAACTCTTTCTGAAATCTTCTGATTGTATGTTTTTGACAATGAAGTTCATCAGGTAGAGCAGTCAACCCGTAGGAGACGACTTGGAACAGGAAAACATTAATTTCTGGAAGAAACAACGAAAAAAAGAATCTAAGACATTTCTTTCTTTGCAACTTTTTCATACCTACTTTCATACTTTGCTGATGCATACAAACTTGCTCTCTGGATTACAACCACCCCATTCTCAAACTTTCAGGTAGGCACCTTCCTTCATCTACTGATGCTGCGCCCATTTATTATTCGATCAGCAACATTCCTTTTATAACCTGCTATCAATCAATACTATAAACAAGCTCCTACACCAAACCACTAGTCGCTGAGGTTGTTTATGTTCCAATCAACAACAATTCAATTATCGATTGCTATAGGAACATAAGACTAACCTACATCTAACAACCAAGTTTGCTGTTGCTGTTTATGATCTGATCAGCATTCTTTTCTTTGAAGTGTTTGTTTAGTTTCTGAAAACAGTAAAATGATGAGTTCTAACAAAAAGCTCCAGTCTCTTAACTGGCCATCAAGAAAACAGGGAAAAATCTGGTGGAGGCCAGTCAAGCCCTGGTTCACAAGACACTCTACTAGAAGGTTTGATGTTTTTTGAGCCAACCGACCACATCCTGGGGGGTCAGTTTCAGTGCTATGGTTATAACTTTCTTACTGATGTTTGACTTGTAGCCTTCAGACTGTCCATACCTATGCACAGTTTTAATTCTCACAGAAAATGATCGCACAAATTCCAGAATAAGAGTCCTGAGAAGGGAAAATACTGACACATACATAAACAATAAAAATCATAACAGACATTCAGGTTGTTTGGGATATTTATTTATTTTTGGATCACTTTAAAATATTTTAATGTTTTTTTTTAATATCCTTGTCAATCTAATCATAACAAAACACCCAGGAAGATGAATTTAAGACAGAAACTTATCATAAAAACACAAACACATTTGGCAAGCTTGTCTCCTATAAATACTTCACCATTTTTGTCAAATAAAAGTACCTTAAAGTAAGAAAAAACCCAGCAGAACTGGCCAAAGGTTCAAAAGGTTAACCGAGTCTGCCTTTCATTTTACTCATACGCCTATGTTCCTAATGTTCTGGGTAGTAAAAACACAGTATCTGAAGAAGAAAGGGTCTCCAGGTCTGTTAACTAAACTATCAAAGTCCTGAATGACTCTCCCACTTTACAGATCTCATCTCTAAACGTGGCAACCACTGAGCAGAAACCCACCCCAACTAACCAGCTGCTCCTCAATCCACACATTCCTACACTCCTTATAGCACAGCATCTGATCTGATCAATAAGGACTCATAAAGATAGAGGAGATACCTCCACAGTCACCATGAAGGAGCTCGGAAACATCTAAAGAACACCTGAACCCCAGAACAGAGAAGGGCTTCTAATCAGATCCACCTCGTTTAAAACTGATGGAAAGCACAAACACCCTGCTGACCAGAAGATACCTGGGAGAAGATCCTCCAGCAGATCCTGGATGAAGCTGAGGGTCTCAGAGTACCTGTAGAAGAACGTGTAGAGGAGAGGAACATCTCCACACCTCCAGCAGCTGAGCTGATTGGGTTCTGAGAGCAGAGGTGTGGATCTGCTGATCACAGCTGGATCTTATGCTTCTCCAATGGAGACCACCGGCCTGAACTCAGATCACCCTTCAGCTGCAGACTAACCCAGAAATCTGGAGCAGACTGTCTCAGTAGAAGATCTCAACGTCTCCTCACATCAGATAAGTGAAGAACCTCAAACCACCTCCAACAGCAACACCACACTGAACCCACAGCGCCACTTCCGCTCTTTTAAAATAAAAGTTCTGCAGCGCCGTTAAAAACACACTTCAAAATTAAAGTCAGAAAGCAAAAATACACCCAGTTCATGTGCTTATCAGTGTTTATTTATCTGTGTTTATTTATCAGTGTATATTTATGTTTATCACTGTTTGAGTTTATTTATCAGTGTATTTATTATCAGTGTTCATCAGTTCTTTGTCAGTGTTAATTTATTTATCAGTGTTTATTTATTTGTATTTATTTATCAGTGTTTATCAGTGTATTTATCAGGGTTTATTTATCAGAGATTATTTTTCAATGTTTATCAGTGTTTTTTTATTTATCAGTTTATTTATCAGGGCTACTTTGTGTTTATCAGTGTTTTTCTATCAGTGTTTATTTTCTATCTGCATTAATTTAATTGTGTTAATTAAATTTGTGTTAATTTAATTATCAATGTTTATCAAATGAATGTTTATCTCATATCACAATTGATCTTTTTGTGAACATCAATATTACACTGAATCAAAACTGATGGAATGTTATATTTGGTGTATAGAAACAAAATATGTATTTAATCAACAATAATAATAATAATAATAATAATTATATATATATATATATATAGCAAATATATCCATAAATATAATAAAAGATTAATGTTAAATAATGTTAAATCTCAGTTCTTCAAAGAGTGTTTTCCTCTCTGATGGACCATAATCTGTTTGGGTCAGATAGAAATGGGATTAGACAGACCATGAATTAGGATTAGGAAAAAGGGATGAGTGTTAAGGCTTAATGGTAAATTTAAGGTTGGACAGATCCGGGAGAAACTTTCTGAGTGGGTTAGATGGGAAAGGTAGACCCCAAGTTCACAGGCTGCCCACCCAGGTAGAATGCTGAGACAAATTCCCTTCACAAATTCTTCTATTTTTTAATCATATTGAAACAGTTCAGATCCATCCATCTCTCTTTATGTAAATTGCAGTGGTTTAATCATTAATCCATTTATTGAGGACAAAAATACATCTCTGTCACCTAACAGGTGATTTCCTCGGGTAGATGTAATGGGACTCATGCTTCCCAAACATGTTCCACCATATGACTCATCAGTCCATAGAATATTATTCCAGCTTTGGTCAAAAATAGTGTTTACCGGAGACAGAGAGGCCAGTTTTGCTTGGTCTCGTTAATTGTGGGACTGTGTACATTGACCTTTACTGAGGCTGCAGTTCTTCAGATGTTTGTTTGGGTTCTTTTCTGACCTCCTGGATGAACAGGGCAAACCTGTTTTTTAATTACTTACTTGCATAAACAAATGCATAAACTATAGTCTTGTGGGTCTTGATGGGACTCCTCCATCCTATGATGGCCAAGGATGTAGTCTTGGGCTCATGCATTGCTGTTTCGTGCAGTTAGCAGATTTTCAATCAACATTTTTGAAGTTGATGATCTCCTTCCTTCATTTTTGGAGAGTTTGTGTGAGACCAGTTGTCCTTACAGAGCTTTTCTGACAATACAGCAACTGATTAATGAAATATAGACATCAAAGATCTTAAACTACAGAACTCCTCAGATAAACAGTGTCTTCTATGATTAAAGCAGGGAAGGTTTATGACATTGTAGCTTAAGACTTTAGCAGCCTCTCACTCTCAATAAGATAAATGGGAGGTGGAGGTGGTCTAACCTTCCTTCAGTCCACCATTCACTTTAATGTACCGTTGAAGCGGTCAGAAAAACTGGTTGACCTCGAATACTGTGGTAAACCCCACTTTCGGAGGATTTCCGATGTTCTTTGAAAAAAAATCTCGATGTCAAAACGCAATCTTTGTTTCACTCTCAAGGAGATGGTGAGTATAAATACAAGGAATATGAATATATACAAATATGATATATATAACAAGATATATCATTCACTCAGCACCTTTATCTCTTTTTCTGTTGGAAATATCACATCGTCCATTTATTTACATTATAGCTCAACACTGGCCATTCAGTAGGAGCAGTTTCTGACACCATTGACACAATTAGCAAAAAGTTATTTATTTCTCAAAATATATTTCTGAATAAAACAGATTATTTAACTCAAAGAAAGCACTCGAAAGTTCACATTGACCTGCAGAGGAATGAAACGGTGGTCCAAATTCCAGTCCTGGATTTACATGTAATCAAGCATCTCGGTCTCCATTTCATTCTCACTTCCTTCCGAGGCCTTGTATTCTTCCTCGTCCTCATCATCATCATCTTCATCACTTTCTTCTACTTTTCGTCCAGCCCTGACAGGCTTCAGCTTGGGTGTAGACACAGCTGCAAGAAGGGAGGACAGCCCCAAAGTGCTCAATATGCAGGTGAATATGCTGGCTGGTGGTGTGAATTTGCAGTTTCTCTAGATCATCTAACCAGTTCAGTACCTATATGTATCTGAATGCTGTATCTGAGGTGGACTAGAGTTTAAAAGTAAATGTAACATAAAGAAATGACACATTTAAAGGCTATGTATTGGAGGAGGCATGCACACACACGGGGGGGTTGGACAATGAAACTGAAACACCTGGTTTTAGACCACAATAATTGATTATTATGGTGAACTAGGGCCTCCTTTTGCGGCCAATACAGCGTCAATTTGTCTTGGGAAGGACATTTTTTGGATAGAATCTGGGTTAGCACCCGAACATCCCTTTCAGACAGCGTCCTCTTGCGTCCACAGTTAATCCTGTTAGATGTGGTTGGTCCTTCTTGGTGGTGCTGACGTTACCCTGGATACCGTGTCTCTTGATGCATCACAAAGACTTGCTGTCTTGGTCACAGATGCGCCAGCAAGACGTGCACCAACAGTTTGTCCTCTTTTGAACTCTGGTATGTCCCCTATAATGTTGTGTTCATTGCAATATTTTGAGCAGAACTGTGCTCTTACCTGCTAATTGAACCTTCACACTCTGCTCTTACTGGTGCAATGAGCAATTAATGAACATTGGCCACCAGGCTGCTCCAGTTTAGCCATGAAACCTCCCAGAATAAAATCAGTTTCATTGTCCAACCCCTGTATATATATGCAGCATCACTGGGTAAACAAAGCTCCCGAAGGAAAGTGCCGGACCCCAGCTCTGATACATCAGCCAACAGATGCCTGTGCCAGTCAGCATCACAGAGGGAGTGATGGGGAAAGAAGGCCAATCCACCCACCCAGACAGACCATGGCCAATTGTGCTCTCCCAGAGCACAAAGCCCTGGATTGAAGCAGCAAAGCCCTGGATTCAAACTCGTGATCCACTGCAGAGCGTCAGTGCCTTTACTCTACTAAGCCACTCAGAGCCAATCAACAGAACATTTATGTTCACTGAACACATTCGATTACCTTGCTGCATTCTTAACGAAACATATAAAGGACATGTGTCTGGATCCCTTGGTTCTTGTGCTGTGCTCTTACCAGGCTTCTTGGCTCGTACAACCTGAGTGATCATGGAGGAGATGATATCTCTGAGCTCGTCTGCAGTTCGGGGCAAACACCAGCCATCACGCTCATCACACTGTTCCTCGTTTCCATCGTTCTTATGGATGATGCTCTTAATTCTGAAATAATAAAGACTTTTTGATTAAAAAATCAAGTCCATTACATTCAGAGTTGCAGAAAATGTGTTGAGAAAGTATTTGCCCCCTTAATTTACTGTATTAAGAGTATTTGTTAACTTCATTCAGACCATCAAACAAAATGCAATGTAAGTCCAGGGGAATGGAAGAAATCTTGTTTTATCATCATCATCATCATCTTGTTTCTCACCAAATCTTCCAGGAGAATTTTCAGTATGACATCAGAGAGCCAGATGATAGGTCTGAGGTGCACTGACCACGGTGCCTCCACACACTGGTTCAGAAATTGTCTCCACCAAGACAAAAGCTAACATTCTGAGTGGCTCCATGACAGTCTAGCACTCTTGATGACTCACTGTGGTGTGTGTAGGCGTCCCAGATCCTTCATGTCACCAACAATACTCTATGTTAATGTCAGCACGACTGATCTGGTGCAAAATACACTGATAAGCCCATCCTGCTTCTGGGAACCCCTCTCAAACTCTTCCAAGTGCTGGAATTGCTTTTGATCTCCTTACTATATTCATAGCTAAACTTTGGGTTGTAGTCAGGTTTGAGTTGGATACAAGTGAAAAGGTGTTGACCACCCCTCTACATCCCACACAAAAACATCAGCAGTTGAATACATTTTCAATAAATCATTCCATTCCTAAATCCTCAACCGCTGTGACCGGATACTGGGAGACGTTTGCCCTTACTTGTTATCATCCAGATCACACAGCTGGTAAAACATCTGTCGATAGGGGGGTAACATTCCCTCTCGGAATACGTAAGCAGACTCCTACAAAGGGGTAAAAACACAGCTGTATTAAAACTCAGAGCCCATGTGCTAAACTAATTTTCAGTTCTTAAATACAGAACTTAAACCTAGTCCTTCATCAGTGCTCTGGTTTTCTCAAACCAGCAATGACACTGAGGGGTTTAAACACTCCAGCAGCACTGCTGTGTCTGATCCACTCATTCCATATATGATCCACATATTACCTGCTTATTGAAGATCAGGGTGAAAGGAGGAGGTTAAAGGATGCAGAGAAAGAGCTGAACTACTGTCTGTATTTATAGAACTACAAAGTGATCCTGTAGTTCTCTATGGACCGCGAGTGTAGCATGAAGAGTCTTACTGGTCTTAATGTTATGGCAGTTTTCATATAACATAATTATGGCCTTTTTGGTGTTTGAACCCATGCAGCTGTTATTACTGAACATAGGGAACTAATACAATGCAGAAATATAAAAGACAGGAGAGGAGCCATACAGGGTACCTGCCTTCAGCCTGTATTTTGAAGATGCAGCTTTGAATCCTGAGGATGAAGCACCGTCTTGCGGGATATCCTTCAGGCTTGCTGGCTGAGGAACTAAAGATACAGAACAATACTTTCTGAATGCACTGTATCTCATGATTACTTTCAATTTGAATTCCCTGGATGTGTTTGGGTTTGTCACGAGGTTTGCTCACAGGAAGGAAAGATTCCCATCTTTGCTTTACATTCAAAGAATGATGCAGGTTTATTGATTAATTATTTGATATGTTACTGGTTGTTTTCCCCTTCTTTCCCATGTGTGATTCAATTTTTATGAAATGTACTGGTGAAAGTCTTTAACATTAAATTAATAAATAGTCTTAACTGTTCAAATGTCTAAAAGTTACCTTGACTCAACAAAAACTGAGTAAAGCCATGTTGGGCCCATTTTTTTTAAACCTATATCTAAATTGTTTTGTGTAAAAGTCTTCAGATGACCAGTGGTTGATGGCAGCTTCGGGGAGTCCAAATGCTGAGCTAATTTCTCTCCATATTTTAAGGTAGCTGCTGACCATTGTCCAATTTCTTTAAGAAGAGTAATCATAATTGGTAAAGTATATAGGACAATTTTGGGACTTCGATGGGTAACATCTGTAATAGATTAAGTAGCCTGGGCATATTATTCATACATATAAAGGGGTTGGACAATGAAACTGAAACACCTGGTTTTAGACCACAATAATTGATTAGTATGGTGAACTAGGGTCTCCTTTTGCGGCCAATACAGCGTCAATTCGTCTTGGGAAGGACATTTTTTGGATACAATCTGGGTTAGCACCCCAACATCCATTTCAGACAGCTTCCTCTTGCGTCCACAGTTAATCCTGTTGGATGTGGTTGGTCCTTCTTGGTGGTGCTGACATTACTCTGGATACCGTGGCTCTTGATACATCACAAAGACTTGCTGTCTTGGTCACAGATGCGCCAGCAAGACGTGCACCAACAATTTGTCCTCTTTTGAACTCTGGTATGTCCCCTATAATGCTATGTTCATTGCAATATTTTGAGCAGAACTGTGCTCTTACCTGCTATTTGAACCTTCACACTCTGCTCTTACTGGTGCAATTAATGAAGATTGGCCACCAGGCTGCTCCAATTTAGACATGAAACCTCCCACATTACAATGACAGGGGTTTCAGTTTCATTGTCCAAACCCTGTATGTATGAATTCATACATATTTCAATATGCCCTGATAAAGAGAGGGGGAGTGTGGCTCATCAGTCTGAATCTTTACTAATACGCTGAATTATTTTCTTATAGTTAGACACATAAACCAAGGACAAGAACAAGAGCACAGAACTAATCGACTCTAATTCCCAGAAGAATGTTTTTGATCTGTAGTGATTTTGACTAAAATATGCAGACAATGTGTTATTATATTTAAGAGTCAGCAACATCAGAACCACATCAGAAATAACTTATTTCTCAGTTCAGGTGTTATTATTAGTAATAATCAGCTATAACTGTTGCACATTAAAGATCAGTGCTCTTTACTGAATATCAATCCATGATGTTTTGCTGTATCACAGCAGTCTGAATACAGATGTGTGCTCTTCTGTAAGTGTGTGGAAGCTTTTCAAACGTTTAAATTTCACATATTTTCAAGGTAATGTGAGTTTGTGAGCCGTTCTCTGTCTTCACTCACCTGCTTTGTTGACTGTGGTTGGAAGGCTGTAGTGGTAGGCACTTCTTTTAGCCTTTACTGGCATATCATTCACACTAAATCCTAGAAATCGACGGGGAGAAGAGAGACATAGACCGACATGTGGAAACAGCCAATAGGAACATTGATGTACATACATTGTTATCAGTCAGCAACCAACCAATCCTAAAGTTTTGTGACATCTGAGAATTCACAACGTATCTTAACCTTCACAACTGTAGGCCAGTTTCCCGGGTCGTTTTCGTTGTTTGACTTTTTCACCACTTTTTTTTTTTTTTTTTTAATAAATTTAATTGAATTTTAATTTCTAGTCACACATGCCAGATATTGTTCATTTTAGATCTAAGGCTAATCAAATATGTTACCATTTTAGATGTAAATATTTACAAAATTTTAATCATCCTGAGTGTTTTTGAGCTAAAATTTAAAGAATACTGGTCGGTTACTTTGTAATGGTTAGATTGACAAGGATACTTATTATAATAAAGTTCTTCAAAATACTGAACAGTGGTCCAAATAAAATACAAAAACAACCTGAAATGTTCTTTATTATTTGGTATTTATGTATGTATCAGTAGCATCCCGTCTGAGGACTTTTATTCTGAAACACTATGCGATCAAAAAAAAGAGTGCAAACAGCCCCTCCCTTCTCATTTGCCTCTATAACTCAACATCTGGATCTGTGATGTCATTAGCACCGCTCCCTCCTGCTGATCAGTCACAGCAGTAAACATGCACCGGAAGCTCCTTTGGCATTTAAACTTAATTTGGAAATGAATTCGTTTGAATTTGTTTAGTAAACATTATTCTGTTCTTTCACTTATTTGACCAAAGAATTTACTTCTTTTGCTCTTTTAGGGCAAATGTTTTCAGCTGCTGAATATCTGATGCATCCCTGTTACGAACGTCTTAGAACATCTTCGTATTAAGATTCTTGGTACGTTTCTTCTCAGTAAAGCTTTTGTGAATCCAGCCTCTGACCTCCACCCAAACCCAATGCAGCTCTTGCTCAGGTCAGTGTTTTTAAACAGTTTGTTTACGTGCGTAAGATACAGAACATGTCCCTTGATCTTTCATTTGTAGACTGAGGCGCCGAGCTGTCAGGCTGTACTCACCGTGTTTCACACCACAGCGGATCCTGAAGTCCAGAACCTGGTAGATTTTAGCCTCTGGGTCTTTACGGGGATCGTATCCAAACCTCACCCACAAACTTCTCCATGGCCCGGTTACCTGATGCATGCACACACACATACACACACACACACACACACACACACACACTACATTACAATTACATTTCCTGTGTAATTAAACTTACAATATTACAGGACAATTCCTACAGTAATCATTGAACAGTACAGTACAGGTATTTTATACACACACTGTGTCCAAAAGTATCTGGACACCTGCAAGATGCCACAGAAGAACCACTCTAAGTGCTGAGTGCTTGTTAGTGTTGCAGTGTTGCTATGGTATTATATGCAGTTGCTAAGGGGTTGTTTAGTTGTCACTAGGATGCTGGCAGGTGGCTGGTAGGCAGTTGCTATGATATCTCAGACCGCTGCTACGGTGTCTCAGGTGCAGGTCAAGTGGTTGCTGTGGTATTTTATTTGGTTGTGTGGTCAGTAGAGTGTTATTAGTGTATTTGTTTAATTGTGACATAAGAAGGGTGTCAAAAACATTAGCCACCCGTTCGTTCCAAACAAAGAAAAAATGCTACATAGAAAATGTGCATCCAATCAAAAAGCAGTATATAAGCACACCTTAACCAATCAAGCAATTTGAATACAATCAATGTTCCAACTGTGTAAAGCCTTTCCACACGAGTAGCACCTTGATTTCAGAAGAAACCCTGAATAAGCAGGTGTCTACATACTTTGGACACAATTCATTTCAACTTATACTTCAAATTCACCAAGAAACCTGGTAAATAAACACTCTCCTTACCATGTAATAGGCCAGATAGGGGAGCAGCAGCTTCAGTTTCTCAGGATGAATATCGACATTGGCCTTGACGGCATTGCGGGACCACACGGGCCGTTTCTCAAACAGCTGTGAGAAGAACGTGATGATTAAAAATATATTTACATTCTGCACACGAAGATGCCAGAACCAACAGTTTGGAGGGATAGATTGTACAGTATTTTCTGGAGAACCCCGTTTTCTACCACCACCATCAACTCATGAAGACCATGTTCATTTCTGTTACCTCAAGCTGGTGTGTTGCGAGCAGGGTAAACACTAAAATGTGCAGTGCACGGGGCTCTCCGCTTGTTTCTACACAACTCAACTGGCCACACAGGAGCACTAGATGTTATCTTCAATGGTCCCCACAGGACCACCACAGAGCAGGTCCTATGTGGGTGGTGGATCATTCTCAGCACTGCCTGGTGGTGTAGGGCTGCACAATATATCATACATATTGATATAATGCAAAGCATGTACAAGATATCCCTCTGAAGTATGTCTAGATATGAGTTTTTTAGGCATATCAACCAGCTCTATGATGGTGGTGTTTGTGTGTTGCGCTGGTTTGAGTGGATGAGACACAGCACAGTGCTGCTGGAGTGTTTAAGCACTGTATCCACTCACTGTCCACTCTAGTAGACACTCCAACCTACAGGGGTTGGACAATGAAACTGAAACACCTGGTTTTAGACCACAGTAATTGATTAGTATGGTGTACTAGGGCCTCCTTTTGCGGCCAATACAGCGTCAATTTGTCTTGTGAAGGACATTTTTGGATACAATCCAGGTTAACACCCCAACATCCCTTTCAGACAGCTTCCTCTTGCGTCCACAGTTGACCCTGTTGGATGTGGTTGGTCTTTCTTGGTGGTGCTGACGTTACCCTGGATACCGTGGCTCTTGATACATCACAAAGACTTGCTGTCTTGGTCACAGATGCGCCAGCAAGACGTGCACCAACAATTTGTCCTCTTTTGAACTCTGGTATGTCCCCCATAATGTTGTGTTCATTGCAATATTTTGAGCAGAACTGTGCTCTTACCTGCTAATTGAACCTTCACACTCTGCTCTTACTGGTGCAATTAATGAAGATTGGCCACCAGGCTGCTCCAATTTAGCCATGAAACCTCCCACACTACAATGACAGGGGTTTCAGTTTCGTTGTCCAACCCCTGTACATGTTAGGTGTAAAGTCAGAGACAGAAGCACAAATTATATAACATATTTTAGCTTGTTTAAGAGAGAGCAAGCTTTAATGATCCACCCAAATTCATCTGTCCATATGACAACAGCATGGTCTGGCAGCTCTTACTGGGGGATTACGAGGTGAGAAGACATGTAAGATCTCCCACTTCACTCCTGTAAGCATTGTTTTCACACTGAGTTCAGAGCTTGGAGATGAACAGTAATGATTCTCAGCTGGAGCTAATTTAATTCATTTGGAAAAGCTGGATTACTCGACTGACTCAACTGATAGTCCGTCACACAATGATAAAACTACAAATCTAATATAGGGTAAGTGCACTTTGTTATGATTTGTGTATCAGGTTACTCTGATCCAGCCTTAGAATAGAATAAAATTTACCACCATAGAATAATGTAACTGCCTGCGAAGTACGGATCTCGGGTTCTACGAGTTAATAAAGGCCCCTCAGAACCCACCTCCTCATAACACACAGCACAGCAGCGCCTCCTGTGGAAAACCGGTGAGACATAACTGAGACGATTTGATCGTAAAATCTATTTAACTTGTTTTGTAATGAACAGCGTGAACAGCGCTGATTATCTTATCTGCTAATTGGTTCAGTAGCAGCAGGTGGTTGAGCTGAAATCAAAACCCTAAGGTATGCCTAAATTAAGAATGTATTTTTTTAACCCAATTAAAAAAAAATTTAACAGGGTTGCCAATTCCCCAACTCCATTATAGTACTCCCCCTATCACATGTGGTGGTCCCAACACTAGGGAGGAGAAGACGAGCCCATGCTTCCTCCAATACATGTGACACCAGCCTACTGCCTCTCTTTGAACTGCAGCCATTTGCATTCACGCTGGACAGCGCTCGGAGGAAAGTGCTGGGTCCCCAGTTCTGATGCAATATCTAACAGACGCCTGTGCCAACCAGCGTCAAAATGAGTGTGATTTGGGGAGAGAGAGCGCCATCTTCCCCCCCCCCCCCGAAATCGGCCTGCTCTCCTTTTGACTCCGACTGCCAACGGCAAGCAGCATGACCTGGGATTCAAACTCGCAATCCTCGGATCATAATGGTAGAGCTTTAGTTCACTGATCCACTCAATATTGAATCAATACTGAATAGAATCAAATTGGGAAACAAACGAATCGGAATCTGAATCGAAGCAATTCCGTAAATGGTTAGTGATACCCAGCCCAGGTGAAATAATGAGAAGTCTTATAAATGCTTATTTGTATTACGCTATGAAAAGGTACAATACTGGACGTGTTGTATGTCAGTCTTGACTTGATAAATGTTTCTTGCATGTCCTGGTTTACTCACCTCTCTCACTTCCTCCTCGGCCTTCACATCACTGTGGTGGATAGAGTTCTTTTTCCAGTTGACTTTAGCAGCCTCCAGAGGCTCAGAAGGCACAGTTTTATCATCAAAGCCAACAAAAATGGCATTGTGAGGCCTTCGGGCACGGTTTGGACCAATCAGGTTCTCGTTTGAAAGTAAAGATGTAATATGTCCTTCCCTGTGAAGAGTAGAACAAAGAAGTGCATCAATACGAATAATATAATAGGATTAATATTTATATAAGAACTCACTATATTTACAATTCTTTCGGCTGCTCCCTTTAGGGGTCGCCACAGCGGATCATCTGCCTCCATCTTGCCCTATCCCCTGCCTCCTCTACTGTTACACCAACCATCTCCATGTCCACCTTCACTACATCCATAAACCTTCTCTGACGTCTTCCTCTTCTCCTTCTGCCCGGCAGCTCCATCTCCAACATTCTTTGTCCGATATATCAACTATTCCTCCTCAACACATGTCCAAACCATCTCAACCTGGCCTCTCTGGCTTTATCTCCAAACTGCTCCACCTTCACTGTCCCTCTGGTCTGCTCATTTATAATCGTGTCCATCCTGGTCACTCCCAATGAAAATCTCAGCATCTTCATCTTCTCCACCTCCATCTCAGCCTCCTGTCTTTTAGACAGAGCCACCGTCTCCAAACCATACATCACAGCAGCTGCTATCCTGTCACACATCAGCCCTGACACTCCACCCACTCCATCCTGCCTGCACCCTCTTCTTCACCTCTGTTCTGCATTGTCCATTGCTCTGGATGGTACAATGATACTCCAAACTTAGCATCTGTTGTACTGTATATTTCTTCATTCCTTTAAATGGAATGGTGTGAATGCATTTATACACTCATCGAAAAATAGTTTCCCCCAGAAAGAAGAGTGGGGCTGCAATGTCACTGGGAAAGAAGGTAAAGGTTACCAGGATCAATAACTGATTATAACTGATCTGATCAATATTTATTGATCTACTCATACAGAAGTGGTGTCTCTCAGTACGGCATCGGGTTTAATGCAACATGCCCGACGTCTCTGCATGGAGTTGTGAAGGTTCCTAATGATGTCCTGTGATGATCCATCCCATGCAGCTTGAATGTTCTCACTCAGTTCCGCAGATGGTGCGGTAGGGGTGGAGTGTTGATAGAGCGTCCAATAGCGTCCCACACATTTTCAATCAGGGATGGGTCTGGAGATGAGACCAACCACGGCATAGTATCTGTGTCTTCAAGGCGAGATCTTGAGACGGCAGCAGTATGTCATCCTGTTGGAATAGAGCACCAGAGCGTGTGTTCAGAAAAGGTAGAACCACTGGTTGCAGGACCTCATTAACGTTGGACTTTTAAAGTGTCTGCAATGAAGACCAGAGGTGATCTGGCAGCGTGGAAAATTGCACCCACACCATCACACCAGGCCTTGTGGATGTGTGACATCAAATTGTTGATCTTGGCCGTGATTACAGTGACTCCACACGTGGATTTGCTGGTCGTCTCCACCAATCAACGTCAATGAAGATAATTCACTGCAGTCATGCATCTTCATCGGTTGATTCCTTCTGGGTGCAACTATTTTCTGATGAGTGTATTTTCCCCCAATAATTTTAAATACTGAAGTGCCTGTGTAATTTTCTCAGAGGACACCATCTGCTAACCTGTGCGCTACATCCGGCCTATAGAAGTAATCCACAGCATTGTCCAGACGAGAGAAGATGGGTGGTGGGAGGAAAAGTGGGACTGGACGATCAAAGAATTCTTTCTTCTCAGGTTTGCGCAAAATGATCTTGTCATATAGAGACACCTGGGATCCACCTGGTTCGTTGTGTGCAGCGAGGTACTGGAAGTCTGCCATTCCTAAATAAACAAAAAACAGATTCAGGTCCAATAACAGTCAAATTTGCACCAACGTGTCCAATTTTACTGGTCTTTCAGTTTCAGTGAACGACTAACAAGACACCGAAAGTATGTTGGCTGTTCAGCTACATATTAATACAGAACTGGTCATACCCATCAGCATCATTTAGAATAACAATAAAAGTGGACGTACTACTAACCCCTGTGGCACCACCATAAATATGCTTAAGCTTAATAAAAAAAATACACTCATCAAAAATAGTTGCACCCAGACATAATCAACCGATTGTAATGCACAACTGCAATGGTGTCATTCCAGACGGTCATGGAGTCACTCAAAAAGGCTTGTCTTGGTGGAGATGACCAATGAATCTGTGCGTGGAGGCACCATGGTCAGTGCCAAGATCAATGGTATGCCGTCATGTGTCACATGTCCAGAAGGCCTGCTGTCATGGTGTGGGTGCAATTTTGTATGATGGCAGATCACCTTTGGTCTTCATTACACTTTGACAGTCCAATGTTCCATTAATGAGGTCCTGCAACCAGTGTTTCTACCTTTTCTGAACACACTATGCCGTGGTCAGACTCATCTCCAGACTCAAGCTATTGGACGCTCTATCAACACTCCACCCCTACCGCACAATCTGCAGAACTGAGTGAGAACATTCAAGCTGCATGGGATGGATCATCACAGGACACCATTAGGAACCTCTTCAACTCCATGCACAGACGTCTGCACTTGTCTTGGCTATTCATATTTATAGTGAACAGTTCATATCCAACAGCCTCATTTTAAATAATGATAAAAACTAAATGGTACACCATGAATAATTTATGTTCTTTAGAGAATTATTAAAAAAACTATACAAAAACGACAGACGTTTGACATTAAGATATGTATATAATCATCGTAGGACACTAATCTATCACTTTAAGACACAACATGCAAAACAACACATTACGCAGTTCACCTTGAAATTTATATGTAGTCTCTATAAGACCCAAGATCTCAATGGTCAGCTGAGCTTCCTCATTGCTTCCTTTGCGTCTCCTGTGACAAACTCTGATCAGCAGGTTGGTTGAGGAAAAGCGGTTTCCACATATAGGGTGACAGTACGGATCCTTGGGCCGGTAACGCAGTTCAAGTCGTTTGGATGAATCTGCATATGTCTGTTAAAACAGATTTTATATGTATATCATTTTTTATGTACAATAATTGTTGGGTATAGAGATGGATGGTACATCTTATGCTGGGTATAAAGGAACATGGTACAGTATCTGCTTGTTAGAAAATGATATGGTATATGTTGTGTATATAGGGTTATATATATTACAATAACTGTTGGGTAAATAAGGAAATGGTACAATATCTCTTGGGTACACAGGGATATGGTACCCATGTGTTGGTATATAGGGATAATTTGGTTATATAGGGTTAAGATACAGTGATTGTTCATTATATAGGGATAGGGTACAGTATATGTTGGGTACATTGGGGTATAATACAGTATATGCTGGGTATATAGGGTTGGGGTACAGTATTTGTTGGGTATATAGGTATAAGGGTTACAAAATGTTTACAAGTAATCATATGGTATATAGGGGTATATGATACAGTAATCATAGGGTATATAATACAGTAATTATAGAGTATATACGGGTATATGATACAGTAATCACAGGGTATATAGGGGGTATATGATACAGTAATTATAGGGTAAAAGGGGTATATGATACAGTAATCATAAGGTATATAGGGGTATATGATACAGTAATCATGTGGTATATAGGGGTATATATAACTCCTTATTAACCTTGGACAGTCCCTGCTCTCCTCCGATGCTGTCCAGCATTTTCTCCACATTCTTCACCAGGCCTGGGTATTCCACACACACCAGTTTGGTCTGTGGTAGCTCCAGCGTTGCTGTGCTGGCTGCGGCTCTGTCTGCTGCCTCGTCCATCCTGAGCTTCAGGTGAAGAGTTAGAGAGGAGGCTGGCTTTACACAATAAAGCTCACTTCCTGTCAGGATAATCAGGGGAAATACTACTCTAACTGTGCTCCACGGAAGACAAAGGTGTATGTTTAAATTTAGGTACATTTCATCTTCCCTGTATTTTGTCCTGTAATTAAGAGTAATTTTAGGGGGAGATAAAAGCAATGAAACGCTACTTGGGGGACTTTTATTTTGGAAATGAGTGTAGCGCTGTAAGCGTCGCAGAGATAAGAGCAATGAAACGCTACTTGGGGGACTTTTATTTTGGAAATGAGTGTAGCGCTGTAAGCGTCGCAGCCACACAGCCTCTCTGCCAGCTCCCTGCAAACAGCTTTGAGGAAAGATGGTAAAATTAGATTTTTTATTGTTTTTTAAATACGATATGAGATATAAGATGTCAAAGTTGTTTATAAAGTCTGCTTATTTGATCTCTTCCTGTGAGGACTGTAAACAGAGGCTGGATTAGATCAGCTACGTTATTAATAGTGTCGTGTTTTATATTTAATAAATGACATTAAGAAATGCATTCAGGGCTTTTTATCCAGCTGTTATTGATGTCGATCAATAAGAGGGAAGTTAGTTGCTCTGGACATGTCAGTCACGTGACGCTGGCCAGCTACCACAACCTGGGAACATGGGAAAGATTTATAAATATAGCCGCCAGAAGCTCTCATTTAACTCATTATATCAGACAGTGGGGAGGCCAGCATGTTTTACTGGGGGTCATTTTCTTACAGCTTGGTTTCTGGACCCTGTTTTGGCTGACAGTCTCCCAGTAAGCGAACTGGGAGCTCAGGCCGGGTGTTTGACTGAAATGGTCACAATTCCCCCCTGAAAAGATGATTTTCAGCTACTGATCCATTAATAAGTGAGACTTTAGTCTGAAGTTCTGACTCTGAGCTGAACAGAAGAGTGCACGACCAATATTTACACATCAGATGAGGGACTTTTATTATGCCCTCGATGTTTTGAAAATACAAGGTTTGTGTACTACAACTGTTGGGTGCCGTGTGTTGGGTATATACATATGTGGTACAGTGTGTGTGGTATATAGGGATGTGGTACAGTATCTGTCAGGTATATAGGGATGTGGTACAGTATCTGTTGGGCATATAGGGATGTGGTACAGTGTACTGGGTATATGGGGATGCGGTGTAGAGTGTTGGGTATATAGGGATGTGGTACAGTATCTGTTGGGTATATAGGGATGTGGTACAGTGTATTGGGTATATGGGGATGCAGTGTAGAGTGTTGGGTATATAGGGATGTGGTACAGTATCTGTCTGGTATATAGGGATGTGGTGCAGTGTGTCGGGTATATAGGGATGTGGTGCAGTGTGTCGGGTATATAGGGATGTGGTGCAGTGTGTTTGGTATATAGGGATGTGATACAATGTGTTGGGTATATAGGGATGTTGTGCAGTGTGTTTGGTATATAGGGATGTGATACAATGTGTTGGGTATATAGGAATGTGGTGCAGTGTGTTTGGTATATAGGGATGTTATACAATGTGCCAGGTATATATGAATGTGGCGCAGTGTGTCGGGTATTTGGGGATGTGGCGCAGTGTGTCAGGTATTTGGGGATGTGGCATCGTGTGTCGGGTATATGGGGATGTGGCGCACTTTCTGTCGGGTGTACGGGTATGTGGTACAGTTTCTGTAGACTATACGGGGTTGTGGTACAATTTCTGTCGGGTATACGGGTATGTGGTACAGTTTCTGTCGACTATACGGGGTTGTGGTACAATTTCTGTCGGGTATACGGGTATGTGGTACAGTTTCTGTCGGGTGTACGGGGTTGTGGTACAGTTTCTGTCGGGTACACTGGGATAACAACTGTATATATAGCTATATACAGCAAATCACTAATCACTCCAACTTATTTACAAGTTACATGTTTAGCTGTCATAACATACACCCGGGCTTCACAATTCACACTAACCCCACACTGCTAACCTTTCATTAACCACCATCACCTAACATTGGGTTTGTGTTTGAATGATTCATTTGATGTTGATTTTGTCCACTAAATATTTCAGTTTCCTTTTCTGTCTCACATCATCTTGTATTGTTTTTCTTTATTTGTGATTATGCATCATTTTGATCTCTCAATGTCCCTCCCGCACCACTCCTCCTCCTCCTGCTCACCCACTGCACCCCATCCTGTCTCCCATCCTGTCTCCAATCAACTGCGTTGTATTCAGGCTGGCCACAGAGTAAGTTCCCCTCCACTCCCTCCACACTGCTTTATGGAGGCATCTATCACAGACTAACGGTGACTGCCCTTCTAGTAACCCTCTGTTCTGGGCTATTGGATCTAGTGTGAGTGCTGCTTGTGTAGGAGACGCATGTAAAGATGTCCTGGGACACGCTTGGTAATTCCTTTCTTCCTTGTTGCACCCCGACACTCAGATGGAGTAGTTTAACTGTTTGTCAGCCAGATGAAGCTCAGTTAACTGAGGGTTAGTCTTTCTCAAGTGAGCCAATACTATATCAAAAACTGTCATATATATATAAAAGGTTTCTGGACATCCCTTCTAATTATGTACTGCAGGTACTTTAAGGTGAACCCATTGGTAGCCAAGGTCCACTGCTTCTATAATCCTCATTGGAAAACATTGCCAACTGCTCTGCACTTCACCTTAAGGTCACAAGGCTGGCATAGAGGGGTTTAAAGCCGGCAAGCACTGCAACTACATTATTTATAATGATGGAACTCCATCCAGCACCTTTGGAGTGGCAGCTCCTGACCTCACTGATACTCTTGTGGGGCTGCATGTAGGGGTGGGCAATATGGTAAAAATATAATATCACAATATTTAAAATCTTTTTCACAATATACGTTATCTACTGTGACATTAAACACAGACAAAATACACCAGTAGCGGTTAGAGCTGGGCGATATATTGTGAATATTGATGTATCGAGATATATTTTGAACAAGATTTTACAAAAAATGACCAAATGTAAGAAAATATTGATACACTTAATTGTGAATCTCAAAAAACACAATATTGACTTTTACATTATTTAAATGATTTAAACCTTTAGACGCATATAGCGTATGATAAACATATAACAAATTATAGACCCTCCCCAGCCATTGACCTGTCAGCAACTTTCAGTGAGTCCACTATGATCCGAGGATCACAAGCTTGAATCCCAGGTCATGCTGCTTGCCGTTGGTTGCGATATCGACCTGCTCGCCCTCTCTGGGTGGGTAGATGGTGTGCTCTGCTCAGATCACATACACTGATCAGCACAGGCATCTGTCAGCCATTGCATCAGACCTGTGGAGCCAGAGCTTTTCTCCAAGCACGTTGGCTGTCCAGGCTGGAGGTAGGCAGGTGTCACATGTATCGGAGCAAGCATGTGCTCGTCTTCTTCCCCCTAGTGTCTGGAGCATCATATAATGGGACAGCGGGAGTACGATAATGAGGTGGGGGATTTGGAATGTTGAAATTCACAGGAGGAAAAAAACCCCACACATTTCAGTGAGTAATCCAGCTCAGAAAACGGTTAAAAGAAGAACCTGAGAAGCGGCTGAGCTTTAGATCTCATTACCACAGTTATGAATTCAGATTTCAGTATGAGTGCTGAGGACATTTAATAATAATAATAATAATAATAATAATAATAACAACAAAACAACAAAAAGAACATTTTTTTAAACTTAGTTTGGACCGACAAGTTCTATAACACCCTTACCAGTCACATCAACAATTTCTAACAAATCTTTCTAAAGATTTCAAAGTGTTTATAGTCCTTTAAAACTAAATGCCAAAATATTGCAGACTTAAAGTAAATTTGAATCAAAACATGACCAAATTTGATATGTAAAAATATGAAAATTGCTCATTTCAATCTCAAATGAAGTCATTTTAAATTATCCTTCTGTAAATAGCAATATCTGGCAAAAAAATCAAAACATCGCACAAAAGTGGCACAGGGAGAAAACTATCGCAATATATTCCCTTTCTAACAGTGTTGTGTTGTACAGTGTAGTGACCCCTGTATTGTGATATGCCTCTTATCTTGTGGTCATAGTGTTGCCAATACACAGCCCTATTACACTGGTTACCATCTCTGCACAATTTAATTCCAAATAAGAGCATGGCTTGGTTTCTGGATGGATGGCACTCTACCATTTATGTCACAGAAACATCGTAATTAAAGCTTACTTTCCAGTGTACCCTGTTCATTCAGCCGTTCAATTAAAGGGGGGGGGGGTCCCCCTGCCCTGTCGGACTGTACAAACCGAACTGTGACCCTTGTAGTGTCACACCTTTTAATAGGAACAGGTTCTTAAAAACTGACATTAAAATTGCTTTATAAAGTATATTGTGTATTATAAAATCATATCAAGACAAATAAAACCGTTTCATATTGCCCACCCCTAGCTGCATGCTATCAGTTCCTCACAGTAATGTTCCATCATTTAGAGTGAAATCTTCCCAGAAGAGTAGAGGCTGGGAGGCTAATGGACACAAACTCCATATTAATATTAATTGATTGTACAAGAAATTGAGTGGTGTCCCCATATTTTTGGCCCTGCAGTGTACCTGTAGATGTTGTTATATTATTATAATGATAGAAATAATTGTGTTTGTGTGAATTTGTTGACGATATGGACATGATATAGGACCTCTATGTGTCATGTCCATGAACTTTAGAAGTTGTGTACTTAACCATTTAATAATAGTTGAGAATGAATTGATTGTTTAATGGTTTAATGATCCGACTCTGGCGTGTAGAATTTAATTGTAGTAATTTTTTTAGTTGGATTTCGATCAAATAAAATTTCATTAAACAATCTCTATGTTTCTATTCTAAAGTGTTTTACGACACATTAATGCTTCAAATGTCATTTTGGAGACAGATATTGTTGATTATGTTTAATAATATAAAATTAATAATAAACGGTTTGTCAGGACCACAAATGATGTTCAACCCTGCACTGGAAATATGTTTTTGGGAAAATAACAATCAAATGCACTTTCAGTGGTGGTGTACTTGTTTGTATACACTTGTATAAAAATGTAATCGTTTGTAGTTGTTGTTTTAATTCAAATTCAATTCATCCTTTATTTCAACTCGAGTACACACAGAATATTGATATATATTTTGTTAGATATGAAATCTTTCTAAAATTGCATCTTCACAGGTTACTGTCTGTGTACAAATTTGGTTTCTGGAGGGACGATAAAGATTATGTCATAGAAACATTATAATTAAAGGTTATGATTTAAATATACAGCATGCTGTCTTTCTGCTGTTACAGAAAAATACAGACTTTATACTCTGTTCTGTTTGTTTTTTTTTTGTTTTTTTTTAATAACATATCATATATCACCATTTCTCTTTAACATTTCCAGATATGACTTTTATGGTCCTAGCTCTAGCAGTATATTGACAGTGACCCACATTTACAGTGCAGGCAAGTAGATACATAACAATATAGTTTGAAATATGAAAACAAAGAATTTAAATAATTAAAAAATATATAGTAAAATTTGATTCAGGAAAAGCTTAAAAAAAAACCCCCAAAAAAACAAGAAACCATAATATAAAAATAAGTGAAAACATAAAACCTAAAATAATAGTTAAGTAGATAGTGAAAATATTGAATATGAAATATTATATATGTAAAAAAATTAAAAATAATAAAATAAACAAAGGAATGGTAAAAACATAGAAAATAGTTTAAACATAGAAAAAAAATAAAGCATAAAATCAAGTAAAAATACTAAATAGTGTGCTTAGCTGCTATCATAAAAACTCTTTAAATCATTCTTTGATATCTGTGATATCGCGATTTATTGTGTTACCTTAAAATTGAATCAAATAAAACAGTTATTTCATATTTTGTTGTGAAAAGTGTTATTTTTTTATCAAATGTTTCCAGTGCAGGCTTAAACCACATTCCTGGTATCACAAAACTGTTAAACAGTAAAACTTTTTTGACCTTCATTAGTCATTATTTTCCAATTCCCCATTTCTATCGCATCATCAAACTCTTTAAAACATTAAATCATAAATTGTGTGTCGTAAAAACACTTTGGATGCATAGCTGATGTTGTGCATGCTTTGGTGATTGCTGTGCGTTATCAGTCAACTAGTAGCTTTATTTATAACCTAATCTGTAAATGCCAACATTATCATAACTCATTATTTCAGATAAAACATGTTTGATCTCCCGTAAGAGCGATTTAAAACAACATACTCTAATTTCCTCTCGTATATCTGCAGTTGGTCCTTGTTCTAGGTGACCTGCACATTCCACACCGATGCAACACCCTCCCAGCCAAGTTCAAGAAGCTGCTTGTACCTGGCAAGATTCAGCACATCCTTTGCACTGGCAATCTGTGTACAAAGGAGAGCTATGATTACCTGAAAACACTGGCTGGAGACGTGCACATCGTCAGAGGGGACTTTGATGAGGTTGGGATTTCTTTTTAACCTTCAGACTGGTGGACACTGGAATCCACACTTTAAAGAAAGTGTGCGACTTGTTAATTGCATGGGAAACAATGCAAACATGCTTAGTTATGCAATAAAACTACATTTTCTCTAAACAACAGAACCTGAACTATCCTGAGCAGAAGGTGGTGACTGTGGGGCAGTTTAAGATTGGGCTGATCCATGGGCATCAGGTGATCCCGTGGGGGGACATGGCCAGCCTCGCACTGCTTCAGAGGCAGCTGGATGTGGACATCCTCATCTCTGGCCACACGCACAAGTTTGAGGCTTTTGAGAACGAGAACAAATTCTACATCAACCCCGGCTCAGCCACAGGAGCCTATAACGCACTGGAGAGGTACAGCGCCGACTTTCATCTCCCTCACTTCATTTCTGAGTAGTTTATACTAGTCTAGACCACAACGCACTTGTCCAGTTGAGCCCGTTCCAAATCCAATAGATTTCAGTGCCTTGGCATTTTTTTGTGTTTCGCTATCTGTGGAATTAAAGTGGGTTATAAGAGGGTTTGCATCATTTCATTTACAGAACGTCTACAACTTTTTTTTTATTGTGCAGAACTATTCACCACCTAAAGTCAGTTCTTTGTTGAGCCTCTTTTGCAGCAATTACAGCCCCAAGTCGCTTTGGCTAAGTCTCTATGAGCTGCCACTAGGATTTTTGCCTGTTCCTCAAGGCACAACTGCTCCAGTTCCTTCAAGTTAGATGGTGTCTGCTGGTGAACAGCAATCTTCTAGTATGACCACAGATTTTCAATTGGATTAAGGTCTGGGCTTTGATTCGACCATTCCAGTCTCTAGTCTCTGTTTTGGAACTCCTTCAGGGTTGGTCTTTGTGCTGCCTCTCCGATTAATGCCCTCCTTGCCCGTTCTGATAGTTTGTTGGGTGGTCTCTTGGCAGGTTTGTTGTGGTACCACGTTCTTTCCATTTGATGATAATGTATTTGATGGTGCTCCAGGGGATCATCAGAGATTTGGATATTTTGTTATAACCCAACACTGACTTAGTTGCTTAATTCAATCAACTAATTCAATGCAACTTTTGTTGCAGCCTCTGGGGCCTTTCAGAAAAAGTCTGTATATAATGGCAAATCATGTGACACTAAGATTGCAAACCATGACACTTCCACACCCAAGGCTTAGGCTGGGCAATATGATTGAATTTGTTTTACCCAAATGGTGACGTGGTCATTAGGACAAAAGGAAAGGGACATACGATTGCTCTTATCTATCTTAAAGTGATTCAAAAAAGTTTTTGTTTGTTTGTTTGATCTGTCAGTTTGTGGTTATGCCTTACAGTTTTGTTGTAGAAAGTCTTCAAAGCGCTTTACTTTTTACACATTTTATTTCTTTTCACAAAATGGATTCAATTATTTTTTCCCCTCAGAATTCTACACAGAAAACCCCACAATGAGTGAGAAATGTTTGTTTGAAATCTTTACAAATTTAAAATATATTAAAAATATAACATAGTATTCACAGCCTTTGCTCAATAGGTTTTTGGGAAGTTCCTCCCATTCTTCTTTGCAGAACCTCTCAAGTTCCATCAGATTGGATGGGGAGGGTTGGTGCACAGCCATTTGTAGAAATCTCCAAAGATTTTCAATCAGGTTCAAGTCTGGTCAGGCTCTTTGAAGAGTCCTGGAGGTTCCAAACGTCTCCCACATATGGATGATGGAGGCCACTGTGCTCATTGGGAACTTCAAGTAGATCTCTTCAAGACCTTCGAGCAGTGGCCGGTTTCCTCCTGAAATGATGTTTGGCACGCAGTCCAAAATGTTTTCTATTTTTGTTTCTCGTGGTCTGAGAGTCTTTTTGGTGCCTTTTGGCAAACTCTAGACAGGCTGTCATGAGCCTTTTACCGAGGAAATGTTTCTGTGTGGCCACTCTACCATACAGGCCTGATTGATGCAGAAATGGTTGTCCTTCTGGAAGGTTCTCCTCTCTCCACTTGGTCACCTCCTACCATGATCACTATGTTTGCCTTGCGGTCAGCTCTATGAAGAGTCCTGGTGGTTCCAAACTTCCACTGAGCTCACTGGGATCTTCAGTGAAGCAGAAATGTTTCTGTACCCTTCCCCAGATCTGTGTCTCAATATAATCCTGTCTCTGAGAGCTGTCTATTGTGGGACCTTATATAAACAGGTGTGTTTTTCCAAATCATGTGCAATCAAGCTGTAGTAACATCTGAAGGATGATTAGTGGAAACAAGTTGCACCTGAGCTTAATTTTGACTTTCATGGCAAAGGCAGTGAATATTTAGTATTTGTTCAGATTTTTTTCTTCTTTCTTTCTTATTCTTTTTCCCATTTGTTGACAAAAAGCGTGTTGTGGAGAAGACACTGTAAGCCATCCAGACATGCAACTTGGAAGGGAGATATTTTGTACAAAGATTTCACTTTAATCTTTGAAGATTCCTGCAAAAAACGATTACTGCAACTTTATGACTCCATCATCATACTTGCCAAAATATGTGAAACTAATTAACTTCAGAGATATTTGGACCGGTATCTACATGGCTGGTATTAGCCAATCACATTTCAGCAGGTACTTGTACAACATAGAATGTGGCTTCTGTTCCAGGAATGGGTCACAATACTGACCAATAAAGTCTGATTTGGCCAAATATGTACTTGGACCCTGATGATTGTCACCCGCGTCTGTATTTGTGTTTTTATTTTAAATACATTTGCAACGACTTTCTCACTTTGTCATCGTGGGGTATTGTGTGTAGAATTCTTGAGGAGTAAAGGAATTTAGTCCATTTTGGGAAAAGGCTGTAACATAAAAAATGTGCAAAACGTGAAGCGCTTTGAATACTTTCCGGATGCGTGTAGTTCCATAAAATTTTAATTACTTTCTGGAGCCCCTTCCTCAGATATTACAATGAACTGGTCCTTTGGCTCACCATAACCTGATTAGTCTGATGATAATTAACCAGTCAAACAAAAGAAATGGCTGACCATTATCAAAGGTATAGACTGAGAAACCTCCTGAGCTTTTCCAGATGGATTAAAGCAGGACATGAACTAGGAGATAACCCTGAGATGACATCTGAAGGCTTCTTTGTAGTTTTTAATGATCTTTGCTTATCATTTGATACCTGTCTCTCTTCATAGCAACATCATCCCATCCTTCGTTTTGATGGACATCCAAGCATCTACAGTCGTCACATATGTTTACCAGCTCATCGGTGACGATGTTAAAGTTGAGAGAATCGAATACAAGAAGTCGTAAAGATGGTGAAGAAAGTCAGTTGCCTTCTTCCAGGATGTGTTTCGTCTCATTCCTCCTTGACCACAGCCCGGAACATATGCCCGACGCAGACGCTGTACTGTGATGCTCTGCTCTTTTAATGAAGTGTATTATACTGTTTATATGTCATCAGCATTTGCTTATGTATCTGTATCAGCAGGTTGTCATCTAGGATGCAATAATATCGTATGATTTGCCTTTAGGGATGAAATTCTTGTGCCACTTTTTATGTTAATAATGTTCTATGTCATATTCATTTAGCAAGGCCATATCTGTCTGTCCCAAGGCCCTAATTCAAATTTATGTGAAATATTTCATAAAATAAAATCACGAGGCACATTACAGACCATTTTGAGTCTTTATTATGAAGTGCATCACTTTTCAGAATAATTCACATCAAACAGCCAAATTTAGACTGATGTGATCGGGTTTATCGCAACATGCCAGACGTCTCTGCATGGAGGTGCAGAGGTTCCTAATGGTGTCCTGTGATGATCCATCCCATGCAGCTTAAATGTTCTCGCTCAGTTCTGCAGATGGTGCGGTAGGGGTGGAGTGTTGATAGAGCATCCAATAGCATCCCACACATTTTCAATCAAGGACAGGTCTGGAGATGAGACCGACCACGGCGTAGTATCTGTGTCTTCAAGGCGAGATCTTGAGACGGCAGCAGTATGTGGACGAGCATCTTCCTGTTGGAATAGAGCACCTGAGTGTGTGTTCAGAAAAGGATTGTGGTCAGAATTGGCTGCTCCCCATTCAATCTGCTGGAGCTGAAGTGGTTCTGCAAAGAAGAATGGGAGAAACCCAAACCAGGTGCCAAGCTTGTGACATCAATCTCAAAAACACTTAAGGCTGTAATTGCTGCCAAAGGTGATTCAACAAAGTATTGAACAAAGGCTGTGAATAGGTATGTACATGTTATATCTTTGTTCTTTATTGTTTTATACATTTTCAATCATTTCAAACAAAATCTCCTCACTTTGTCAAGTGCTGTTAATACTTTCTGGATGCCCCCAGGGATGAACTCTAGTACCAATGAAAGTATGACGGATTGGCGGAATGTGACACTAATTAAGACGTTTTGGGCAGCCCACAATCTCACACACATTCCAGCACCATAGACCTGCTCGACCCTCTCACAATGTGACTCTTCTTAGGTCCTCGCACTCGTGGTGCCGAACATCTCAGATCCAGACTTCATCCACAGGTGCATCCAGGCACACAATGTACACCGGGCCGGAGCAAGGGGATGGCTGTTGGGGCTTAAGCTTTAAACTTTTACAGATACTTAAATTAAAAATAATATTAAAACATAAAAGAAATCTCTAACTGAACTGGAAAAATCAACATTCTTCAAAAACTCTGGGTAAATAAATAATTACCTTCTGAGTAACATTAACAAATAATTAAAAAACAGCCTGGCAGACTTCACTACAGAAAAGCAACCTTGAGCAAGCAGTGGTGGAAATGAAGTAAGCATGGACAACGTGATTCATGGCCATCGTCAACAGAAAGTGGAGCAGAGGCAGCAACACTGATCGCTGGTGACCAGCTGAAAAGTTTAAGGTGAGTCCACACCTCTGAGTCTGTGAAAGATGTTTCAAGATGTCTGGTCATTCTGAAATCAGGACATGACTGAAGCACCCTTGAGCAAGACACTTAACTCCTCAGATGTCCTTCGGGCACCACTGCAGGCATGTGTGCTCACTGCACCGAAAGCCAGAGTAAAAGAGCTGGGCTCTGATATCTGCCTCATATCCATCAAAATGGCGTTTCAAGTGGAGCTTCTCAAAGGTCTAGACAACAAACCCCTCCAAAGCTCCCTCACTTGCGTCTAAGTGTTACGAAGGGCTCTGAAGTGACTGATGGCCAGACCTCCAATGGAATCCGCTTAAATGTTTTTTCACAAGTATTCGTTTTTTTTCTTCATGTGAAAACTGGGGATTTCATCCAGATCTCAAATCTGTGATTAGTCTGAATTCTCCCAGCACGCATTCAAAGGTTTAGTGCTTTCCAGGATGGGGATGGGAATTGGTCTGTTGACGATTTGCATGGGAATGCTCCGATTCGTAAGGGAGTTGTTTGATTACAGCTATATTTCCATGTTTGTCTGAGTTGATTGTGCAGCTCTGTGTTTGAACGTGAATGTAAAGCTGAAGAGTTGCTTGTCCTTGTTCATGAATGTTGTGTGTGATGTGTTTTCAGTCAGTTTGGATTGAAGATTGTCGAGCTGAAGCAGATCGTAAACGTGCTGCCGAAACTCTGCAAGGCTCGAGAAGAGGCCAAGCTGCTGTCTGTTGAAATGTACAGATGGATCCGTGATGGCTTGTGGCCAATGCTCCAGAACATCAGCTCTGTTTTGGTAGGACAGCGGTCCCGAGTCTTTGAGTGGCTCAGAATATTCATTATTTTTCTCGTAAGAATAATGCTGCCAGACTGCACTTCAGGTTTTCATTGCTTATGAGTTCTCGGGTAACTGTTGGCGACTTCTTGTATTTTACCTGTTCAGATGGGGGACTTCCTTTTCTGCACAGCTCTATCTTAGGGTGGAGGTTGTGATTTAAGATGGTAAATGAGTTCTTGTCTCATGATATGTAACACAGGTTGTCTTTGGTGTCAGGTCTTGAACCATTGTCTCCGATCCGGCCGGGTACAGAGGCAGGGACGAAACCAACCCCCTTAACAACTCGTGGCGGCAGGAAGGTGAAAGGTGCACGGCAGGTGGGGGCAGATGATTGGTTAAGAAGGCAGGATGGAGTGGCATTTGAGTCTTCTTGTGGCTTTCATGACCTCCAAGCCAACTTCATGCAGCATGGGCGCGATGAATAGGACAGTGATTTGCTCTGATCTGTTCTGATTGCTCTCATTTTTGGATTCAATTTAATCCTCGGTGTTGCTGCATGTAGGGAATGTTAGTGATGTAATGTAGTGTGTTCTCAGCACTGCTGCTGTTTACTACAGTCCGTAATTTACCCCACGTTTAAGAAGCAAAGTGTTCAGAATTATGCACATAGTGAAAACTGTAATGATCCCATATGTAGTAGGAGTTTAATAAACTTTGGATCTTGACTTTTGATTCAATATTTCAGGCGATGATTCGGAGGAAGCGGCACCTGCTGATGAGGCGTATGTGCTCCTGGAAGAAGTGGGGATCGTCTCAAATCTACCAAAAGACGTCCGTGAGAAGGTTATAAACCGGGTAAACAAGTAAACCCGTTCAACACCCTTGACCTGGTGAGAATCTCACTGCAGTCTTTAAGCTTTATGTGGTCGGGTTAGTCCTGTGTAGCTGGAGTGATGAGGCAGTCCTGTTCAGTGGGGGTTCTGCAGTGTTGGGGCTCTCACTCAGATTCCTGACGACTTTCACAGGGGCCATCTGACCAGCACTTACAGGCTGTGTGTTTGGAGCCATCATCTGCTAAACAAACAGCTTGAGCAGACCAGCGAAGTTTAGGTTATGGGTCTGTGTGTCTTTGTGTAGCTGGCAGGGAAACTGGCTCAGGAGGCATCATCTCCAGGTGTGCTGAAGGCTCTTGTATATGCTACGCTGTCCGATTCTGGACCTTCTGCACCAGGAGCGTCCAAAGGAGTCTCCATGGGGTTGGCTATTTGAAAACCTACTGAGGTATGCCAATGAGCTTTTATATCCAGCACAGTTCAGTGCTTCAGCAGGGGTTCCCAGACCTGATCTCCTTTCCTGAATGTCTCTAAATTCATCCTATACATAGTCTTTTATTTATTCAGTATTTATTCAGTGTGTGTCTTTTCCAGTGTCTTGATGATGCCGTTACAGGAGGCCTGCACTTCCACCGCTTGCTCTCCAGAATTCGCTGCAATGGTCATGAAGGTAATGTCACCTGCCCATCTGTGCCTTTGCTCTGCTCGAGCTCTCGTCTGAGAGATCAAGGTTCTTCCACAGAAGATCGTGGCGCTGTATCTGGACAGGATTCTTCTGGACATCCACAACTTTATGAAGCTCGTCCCTAAACAGAGATGTCTGGCCAACCCTTGGGCCATATTGGACCCTTCCACATGCCCAGCCTTTTCAAGCTAGGACTTGGCAGATATTAGAGACCTGCACTATGTGATACAAAACTGTAAGGGGTTGTTTTTGTGGGCCTGATAAAGGTCCTGACTTGGCTCACAAAATTTAGAACCAATTTTCAAGTCTGGTGAGGACAATTTTCACATGCATGCTTCACTTTATCCTTTCGTTTATTCAACTCTTACCCCAAGATCTACATTTCACAGGCAGGAACATGCTGCTAGGTGTCATAACTCGGGCTCAGAGTAACCTACGGACATGATGCACATCATAACACCCCACAGACAAACCTTCTTTAATCCTAAAATTCACTCCTTTCCAACTGAACTAAATCCCAGTTTAAATGCCAAACAGCTTTCAGTGCATGTTTACTGCTCTGTCCACATGTACATGCATACAGACTCTGACTGATCAGAGAGAGGGGGTGGGGCTAATGATGTCCCTGACCCAGATATTGGGTTATAAAGGAAAATAAGAAGGGAGAGGCTGTTTGCTCTCTTTTTTGTTTACCCACACAGTCTTCAGAATAAAAGTCATGAGAAGGGAAAATACTGACACATACATAAATAACAAAAATAATAAAGAACATTCAGGGTTTTTTTATTGTCAAGTATTTTGAAAAAAATATAATAAATGTCTAACCATTACAAATGTAATCTAATCTAATCATCAACATTCTTGCATTTTCAGGTCAACACAATTTCAACACTCTGGATGATCAATTTCAACATGATTTCTGAGATATAAAGTGTTTAGTCCTTATAAGCAAGACAGCACAAAATTGTAGGTGCAAGTAAATTATTGATCAAAATATGGCCGTTCATATAAATGCATACAAATATTTAAATTCTGTTAATGTTTACATCTGAAAAGGAGACTGACTCCAATATTATATTATAATATTTTAGGGTGAATGAATGTGAATAAGTGTAAACCAAATTGTAAACGAAGACCAAAAGAGTCCAACCAGCTGAACATAATCAAGCCCGCACTGCTGAAATGCCCAGGAATTTTTTAATTTTTATATAAACTAAATATTTTAGTAGTGACCTCCAACTGACTGTCCAGACCAAGTTTTCCTGCTTCGACCTTCTCCACACAAATACCAACTTACACACTTAAACATAAAGACACTATAATGGGTTCTCTGAGCACTGCCATAGAAGAACCCCTTTTCAGAGATGAGTTGGGGAGATTGTAAATTGGTAAATAAGCCTTTCACTAAATTCACTAAGCCTTTTTTTTTTACACTTCATGATCTTTATATTGTTCTTCTATGGCATTGCTCACAGAACCCTTTATCACAGGTAGAAATACAGGGGTTGGACAATGAAACTGAAACACCTGGTTTTAGACCACAATAATTGATTATTATGGTGAACGAGGGCCTTCTTTTGTGGCCAGTACAGCATCAATTCGTCTTGGGAAGGACATTTTTTGGATACAAATCGGATTAGAACCCGAACATCCCTTTCAGACAGCTTCCTCTTGCCTCCACAGTTAATCCTGTTGGATGTGGTTGGTCCTTCTTGGTTAGTGCTGACATTACCCTGGATACCGTGGCTCTTGATACATCACAAAGACTTGCTGTCTTGGTCACAGATGCACCAGCAAGACGTGCACCAACAATTTGTCCTCTTTTGAACTCTGGTATGTCCCCCATAATGTTGTGTTCATTGCAATATTTTGAGCAAAACTGTGCTCTTACTGGTGATTGAACCTTCACACTCTGCTCTTACTGGTGCAATTAATGAAGATTGGACACCAGGCTGCTCCAATTTAGCCATGAAACCTCCCACAATAAAATGACAGGTGTTTCAGTTTCATTGTCCCACCCCTGTAGATATTATAGCTGATTCAGTACTAATGTTGGAATTAAAAGTTTTTGTTAAACCCTATAGTTTTACTGAAGTGGTGTTTCATACTGGTTAGTGAAGAGAAAATGTATGTCCTTAGTCAGAATAAAATGCATTTAAAACAAAAACTGATACGGAAGTCAAGTGAATTGGATAAATAATTGAATTTAAAACACAAATGTGCATTAGACAGAGTTTGATCCACTAAGTGATAAAATGTAGTTAAGGGTCTAAAATGATAAATTTACAGGTGGAGAGAAAAAACATCTAAAAGTTGTTTGGACATTTGTGTTGGTCCATTCATTGTGAAATATGGCACCGTGACAATCAGCCCATGATTACAATGGTCAGTAATGGTAAGTATGATATTAATAACTAGTTTAGGGATGTCATTTGGAGCTTCATTACAATATTTGAAAATGATAAGATCCTGAAATAAACCCACAAGTACAAGCAGTTCAGCTCAGTGGTTTTAATGTTATGGCTGATCAGTATATTTATTGCGCCACTTCATGAAACCACTAAAACACAGATCTAAGGGTAGGATTGAATTCACCTCACCTAACATTCATAAACCAGCAGTATCTCTGCATCCTGTCTGCAGTCCACCCAACATCTCACATCTCAAACTCCTACCAAACTAACCTTCTGGGAGCAACACTCTGAACAAATCTCTGCTTTAAGCATATGTTAAGGCTGTATTACAAAACTGAAGATGTTGCTTTCTGTGATGTCCAGGAAATCCCCGTTTTCAAGAGACAAAGAGCTTAGGTCTGAAATCAGTGAGTCGTCATCTGTCTCCCACTGGGGTAATCCTGAAAATGTAAGTTGAGAGCACAGAACACATTTGTAGTTCTATAATTCCAGACTGTAGTTCATCTGTTTCTCTGCAGACTTTATTCTCCTCCTTTCGCCCTGATCTTCAATGATCAGGACCCCACAGGACCACCACAGAGCAGCTATTATGTGGGTGGTGGGTCATTCTCAGCACTGCAGTCACACTGACGTGGTGGTGTGTTGGTGTGTGTTGCGCTGGTATGAGTGGATCACACTCACTGTCCACTCTATCAGACACTCCTACCGAGTGTCTCCACCTTGTAGATGTAAAGTCAGAGACAGAAGCTCATCTGTTTCTGCAGCTTGTGTTGGTCGTCCTCTAGTGCTTCATCAGGGCTCACAGGACGCTGCCCACATAACAGCTGCTCTGTGGTGGTCCTGTGGGGTGGTCCTGACCATTGAAGATCAGGGTGAAAGGAGGAGAATAAAATATGCATAAAATATGAGAAACAGATGAACTACAGTCTGGAATTATAGAACCACAAAGTGGTCAGAGAAGTTTACTAAAATATGTAAGACGTGGAGAAACAAGAAGGTGATCATTCATTGTCTCTTCTGAAATCAAGAGCATTAAAAAGTTTATACTGCTTTTGTTGTATAGCTACTGTTACTACTGTCCAGGGACCATAGTCTATAATCTTTACTATTGAGCACTGCAGTAAGGATTTGATTGCATTCAGTGATGAGTGTGAGTAATCAGGATCTTGAATAGATGACCCTCACCTCACCTCACCCCCAACTCCCTGACTCATATCAGAAGATTACATGGAGCTCCATCGTTCCTGAGAACACAGTTCCACTGCTCCACAGCTCAATGCTGGGGGGGGCTTTACACCCCCCACTCTCTATCCCACAGACACGGAGCCAATAGGTTTATGTTTGTTTATCTGCTGTCAGAGAGTCTGGTTCTATTGGCTGTACTTCTCTACAGGTACTGGATATGCTGTGTGTATTTGCACATCTGTGTCAGCAATGGGTGCAGATTCGAGGTGGGTGTGCCTAATAAACTGTCACAGTGTCACAGACACACATTGCTGTTCTCCAGTAGCAGGCTCAGGTGGCTGGTGAGATCTTACCCACTGAGGCTTGGTGTGTGTTTCTTCCTGGAGGCCTCGATTTTCTTGCATTTGGCTTCTGAGGAGGCCTGGAGGACAATGGTCAAATGTTAGGTTACATGGCAACATCACACCCTGTGCTCCATTGATTATTTCCCGACAGGTGCACCTTACCTTTTCCGATGGCTGTCGATTTTCGGGAGAACAAGTCTGTTTCTGCTCGCTGCCTTTGGTTTCACTGCTCTAACCTCTCCACCTGAGCTCTGCTCCTCTGGTTGCGAGCTGAGCACCATCTCCAGTGAAGGCCTTCTGAAAGTCACGTCCTTTTCGTGATTGACAACTAAATGCAAAGAGTCAAAAGGCCTGTTGCTAATGAGGTGATCAATGTCACAGTAGTCGAGTAACACCGCTTTTAGTGTCAGAGATAGCAGGAGATCATGCACCTGTGCTGATGGATCTGTGTAAGACGTTCAGGTAATGCTGGCATATCAGCTTTCGCACGTGATCCTCGCTGTGGGTTTTAGCCACAGTGTACAAATAACGCTTTTGTCCTGGCGTCAAGCTTGGGTGCTGAAACAGAGAAAGTACGCAACTCAACCTTGCATCCTCGCACGGCTTGAGGACTGTTGTGTTTTTTGTTCACAGTTTGTAATTAAAAAACAGTATTGCGTCCATTATTTTAATGCTTATGAATTACTTCGATATTGAATTCAATACCATTTCAATGCCTACCGTCACGTAGAAAAGGTGGAATTGAAATGTCCCCTATTCCCTAATAGCTGGCATTTCTGCATTTGGCTGAAATAATGTCAGACATTTCCTGCAATCGTCTGTCAGGAAAGATGCGGAATTCCATGCGGAATTCTTTCAGCTATGTGATGTTTCAGCGTCAGTCTGTATATAGACGCTCTTACATTCTCCTCATAGTGGTTTCTATGATGGTGAGATCTCCAGACCCTGCTGCAGCAAAGCAGCCCCAAACCATGACACGTCCACCACCATGCTTCACAGGTGGTATGAGGTTCTTGTGCTGAAATGCTGTGTTCTGTGACTGTGCCCAAATAATTCAAATTTGGATTCCTCTGTCCAAAGCACATTGTTGCAGAAGTCCTGCTCTTTGTCTAAAGGTTGTCTGGTAAACACCTCCAGAAAGTCCTATTCTATTGGTAGTACCTCTCTACAGGGTGGAGATACATTAACAGTCACATATACAGGGTAGTTCAATAGTACATGTGCATGAGAAATCGATCAAATATGTGTAGTCATTCATTACAAGGGGTGTCCACAAACCATTTGGACATATAGAGTACCTTCCTGCAGGTTGCAATTCCAACCCAAATCTAAGACCCCATTCAGGCAAAGAATAACTTCTGAAGGCTGTAATTCTTTGGATTAGTGTGGACGAGAGGTGAATCCAAAGTCTGTAATAGATTAGCTCTTCTGGTGCTGGGTTGAAGACCACTGCTTTGTAGCTTGTCTGGGAAACCACTTAGATAGCACATCATTTGGGTCAAATCTGGGGCACTTTTGGCACCTATGGCTCAGACGTGGACCACTTTTGGGCCAAACATTCCTTGCTATCTGTTTTTGTTTTTAGTTGTTTTACCAGTATAGAGGTAGTAGTTGTCATCGTTTCTGGGAGGTGAACAGTTCTCCCGTGCTGTGGCTGGTGGACTGGTTGCAGATCAGCGCTGTGGTGTTTCGGTTTCCTGTGCCCAGAACTTGGCCTTTTTGTCACGTTGAAGTCTATAGATTGAAAACAAATCAACATTTTCATTACGAAACTTACAAACCACTGTTATTTCAAGGTTAAATTACGGTGACCACATTTTTCCTTACTGACTAACTGACTGGCATCCGTTGTTGAAATGTGCATGCATGAGGACTCTTCGTGTGTTTGTTAAACTTGTCTCAGATTGTCCAACGTGCGCAGTGTAACCCAACAGCCAATAGAGATCCAACATTCAGTGAGCAGTGATGCCCTCCATGAGTCATCCTGTTAGTGCCACCATTGGCAGATGGCTGCACAACACAACACAACACAGAACACATGCACGCAGACTTGTAACGACTGCCATTAACACCATGTCAACTTCTCCAAAGACTGCAATGGTGTTGTACGAGACATGGAGTCACGGAGGGACTCAGAATGGCAGCTGGTCATCTTCGGTTATGAGTCCTGCTTTAACTTGACAAATCTGCACCATCCGCATTGCCAGACCTATCCCTGATTGAAAATGTGTGGGATACTATTGGATACTGGAAAATCAGAATATTCTCAGAACAATAAGCATCGCAATTCCCAATTCCATACTTCCTTCTGGGTGAAACTATTTTTTGATTCTGTTCAATCCGTCAGGCCAACACACAGGACACGCTCCGGTTTCTCTTTGCATCGCAGGTGTAATGTTTCTACAATTAGCACCGAGACGACACCACTGTGCCCATGTGGAACAAACTTATCAGGTTGCAGGTGACATGTAGTGGCACTGTCCTGAGTCAAGACAAGGACATGTCATGCTGTCAGACTGAGAACTGTGTTCTGTAGTATCTGTAACCAAGACATTAGCAGCAGATCCTTTACAAGACCTGTAAGTTGTGAGGTGGGACTTCCATGAGCATCAGTAATCCTTGAGCATCCATAACCCTGTCACTAGTCCACAGGTTGTCCTCCCTTGACCACTGTATAATGGGATTATGCTGCCAAATCTTCCTGATATTTAGCAGATGTTCTGATCCAGTCATCTACAACATCACAGTTTGGTTTGCCCAGTTGACCGACTTTGAGGGGGGGGTGCATCATTGTCCTGAGAGAAATCAGATGGACATTTTAATGATTTGTCGCCGTCTACTCTGAACCAAACCATCGTTCTCTACATTTGCAGCGGTGTTGTGAATGAGAAACCTGTGCTGCTATTGACTGGAACTGTATCGTCTTTAGTGATGAATCAAGGTTTTGTTTGCCATTCGATCACAGTCGGAATTCGAGATTGGAGACTCATGGTGGCCACTTCAACTCTGTCTTTGCACACTGCCCCAACTGCTGGTGTGATAATCCGGGCCGTCATTGCATACAATAGTCGGTCAGTGTTATGAGTGATATGAGGGACATGGCATGGCTTCTAACTGGCAGGACAATGCTCCCCAGGGTGTCTCAGGAATGTCTATGCCAGATTGCGACACTTCCTTGGCCTGTCCGGTCACCAGATGTTTTACCAATAAAGCATTAATGGGAGGAGCTGGGTCGATTTATAGGTATTTCTAAAGCTTTGAAATTTGCATCACCTAATAATGATTGTGAAAAAGCCATAATCCTCATGAGCTAATTAAGGTCTGAGACCCCGGTTAAAGTCATCTGAGAGCTCAAATGCCCTAGAGTTCCTTTTTTGCAAAGGTACTCATTTTCCTTTTCACTCTAAAATTGTACAAAACCAATATAATACCCATAAAATGTTAAAAAAGTGTCATCTTTACCTTCATGCCTTTTGTTCACAGTACTTTTTCATGCCACTGTGTCATCATTACATGCACACATTGAAAGACTCCATTCCAAAAACCTCTTCTTGGTGCACATTTCACATTACTTACTGTATTTATAGGCACTAATCCCACTTACCAAAGCGTACATGACTGAATCCAGATGATCTGTCCAAAGCACACAACAGTTCAATTAAAGAAATGAAGTAGAAACTCCATCTCTGTGCTCTTATCAAGTAAAACCACCAGACAGAAATCCAAGACACTGCCTAAACTCACCTCAGTGGCAGAAGAGAACTCATAGCTGGCCTCTGGAGGTTCTCTTACCTTTACCTTTATGTTTCTTCTCAGCCTGTTTGCCCTGTTTTCCCAAGAGACCAGGCTCTACATGTCTGACCCTGGTGAAGCCTGTCTGCGACTACAGTTACAGGGAAGCAGGACTGAGAGTCACGTTCAAAAAAAGACGATCCTCTGACGCCAAGGCTTCTGTGAGTCGAGTCCAGTGCTGAATTTAGGTTAACTGACTGTGTTGACAAAATAGGTGAGGAGCACTAAGCACTATGATAATGTCCAAATGCATTGTCATCCTAGCATTACACTTGCATCTTCATTTTGGCTGCATTTGAGCTCAAACACATTAATGCAGCTGTGAAGCACGGGGGTGCAAGTGTCGTGGTTTGAGGCTGCGTTCCTGCATCAAAGAAACCATTATGAAATCGTTATTGTATCAGAGGGGGCTTGAAGAAAATGTAAGATTGTTTGTACAAAGGCTGACACAAACATCACATAACTGAAAGAGTTCTGGATGGAGGAGCAGGAAAATGGAGGACAGAGCTGGATAGACAGTTGTAGGAAACATCTAATTGACATTATTTCCATCAAATGAGGAAAGACCAGTTATTAGGTTTTAGGGGGTCCAAACATTCCTTACAAGACAAATGCATTTCTATTAATTACATTTACAAATTATTTTTAGGAGGCTTTTCTTTAGTTTTGTGTGTAATATACTCTCCATCCATCCGTCCATCCACCCATCCATCCAATTCTCCAGAAATGGCATAAAGTGGCCGCAGTAACAGCAGTGTGAAAGACATGAGAGCTGCGACTGAGCATCAGTGCTATTTCACTAAATAGTGATTTATGAATTCTCTCACAGTTAAAACATTAGTAAGGATTAGATTGAAAAACTGCATTCCCTGGCTTGAGTCTACAAATTAGTTAAACAAATTAAAGCGCACACACACACACACACGCACAAACACACACACACACATATAACTTATTATTATTGTTGTTACTATTATACTATTATTATCATTTTGATATTATTAATAATAATTTATATTACTAATTATTCTCCACCTGAACTCAGTTTGCCCTCAGTGTTAGTGTGTTTGTGAGTGAACAGTGAATCAGTTCAGAATCGAGTCCGGAGCCGACTCCATGCAGTCCGGATTCGAGCAGCGTTTGGCTCCAGTGGGCTTCCGTAGAGTGAGCGGAGTGCGCGGAGTGCGCGGACAGCATGGAGGCAGCTGCTGAGGAGTGTGCAGACAGTCAGACCAGAGTCTGATCAGGAGTAACGAGGCTGGGGAGCTGATGTGTGTGTGTGAGAGAGTGTGAGTGTGTCTGTGTATGAGAGAGAGAGGTTATAATGCCTCGTTACGCTCAGCTCGTTATGGGACCTGCTGGCAGCGGAAAGGTAAACACACTGATTCCGATTCAGAGTTCACCCAGTTAACACACACTCTGTAAGTGTGTGTGTGTGTGTGTGTGTGTGTGTGTGTGTGTGTGTGTGTGTGTGTGAGAGAGAGAGAGAGAGAGAGAGAGAGAGAGAGAGAGACATAACCTCTCTTGTAGTTTATGATGTGTGTATCGTGTCTGTAGGTTACTCTGATCCTGAGATATGAAGTCAGAAAACAGGTTCTAAAAACAGCTCTGAGCTGTGTTCCCTGGAATGATGGAGCTCCATCCAGTACTTCTGGAATGAGTTGGAGATCATCCCTATCCAAGATCTTGACCTCACTATAGCTCTGAATGCAATCAATTCCTCACAGCAGTGTGTCACAGCTTAGTAGAAAGTCTTCCCTGGACAGTAGAGACAGTTACTCCAGACAGTTGGACAGTTACTCCAAAGACAGAGGTGCCTTTGATTCAGTTTTACCCCAGCGAGACCAAAATTACACCTTCTCAGACCTGCTGCAGCACAGTGATACCAGATGTGTACATCTGCACCTTGTTTAATTGTGAACTTCACTGCTCCTCTACAGAGTACCTACTGCTCCACATTGGTCGAGCATGCTGAATCCATCAACCGCTCTGTGCAGGTTGTGAATCTGGACCCGGCTGCAGAACACTTCAACTACCCAGTAATGGCAGGTAAGACCAAACGTGTTACTTGTATAATTCGAGTAACAAATATTTAGTTACACACTCATCGTGCCAGATGATCACGGACAAGTGTGTGTGTGTGGAGGCACCATGGTCAGTGCCAAGATCAACTATTTGTTCTCATGCATCACACGTCCAGAAGGCCCTGGTGTCATGGTGTGGGTGTAATTGCATGTGACGCCAGATCAACTTTGGTCTTCATTACAGACACTTCAACAGTCCAATTACTTTACATTAATGAGGTTCTGCAACCACCGGTCCTACCTTTTCCGAACACACACTCCGGTGCTCTATTCCAAAAGGACGACGTTCGTCCACGTACTACTGCTGTCTCAAGATCTCGCCTTGAAGACTCACCTACTCCGCCGTGGTCGGTCTCGTCTCCAGACCTGTCCCTGATTGAAAATGTGTGGGATGCTATGGGACGCTCTATTAACACTCCACCCCTACTACACCATCTGCAGAACTGAGAGAGAACATTCAAGCTGGATCATCACAGGACACCATTAGGAACCTCTACAACTCCATGCAGAGACGTCTGGCATGTTGCGTTAAACCCGACACCGTACTGAGAGACACCACTTCTGTGTATGTGTAGATCAATAAATATGGATCATGATCATTTGTTGTTCCTTTAACCCTTTATTGTCCTTCCCAACAGCACCGCAATCTGATACGTCCTTTAGGATGGGAGGGTTTATTTATTTATTTATTCGTTTATTTATTTCTTTTTTGATGATGAATGAATGTATAAAGATGGATTCACTGAATAATTCATGCTTTCCTAACCGGACAGATATCCGAGAGCTGATCCAGGTGGATGATGTGATGGAAGACGATTCGCTGAAGTTTGGCCCAAATGGAGGACTTGTGTTCTGCATGGAGTATTTTGCGAATAACTTTGACTGGCTGGAGGAGTGCCTTGGTCATGTCGAGGATGATTACATACTTTTTGACTGTCCAGGTAATTCTGAAATTTGTTCCCGTTCATTATGACCAGTATCTGAAGAGGAGTTTTTGTACAAGAGCTGAGAGTTGAGTGGCATTTTGAAACCAACATTAAAAACCTTCATCGGGGCCTCAGAGTGACTCAGCGCTATTACGGTTTGAATCCCGGGTCATCCCGGAGTTTGAGAGAGCAAAATTGTCCATACTCTGTCTGGATGGGTAGGTGGCGCTCTTTCCCCACATCACACAGTGCAGGTGTCTGTGAGATGTTGTATTGGAGCTGGGGACCTGGTGCTTTTCTTTGAGTGCATTGTCTGCCCAGCAATGATGCAATGGCGGTGGCTGGCTTCATGTAAGAGGCATGTGCTAGTGTTTCCCCACAGCATGATGCTGCCACCACCATGCTTCACTGTAGGAATGGTATTGGCTACATAATCAGCAGTGCCTGGTTGCCTCCAGACATGATGCTTGACATCCAGCCCACAAAGTTCAGTCTTTTTGGTCGGAGACAACTGTTGTTGCCTTTTGGCAAACTCCAGGCTGGCTGTCATGTGCCTTTAACGGAGGAGTGGATTCCGTCTGGCCACTCTGCCATACAAGCCTGATTGGTGGAGTGCTGCAAAAATGGTTGTCCTTCTGGTAGGTTCTCCTCTCTCCACAGAGCAATGCTGTAGCTCTGTCAGGGTGATTATAGGGTTGTTGGTCACTCCCTGACTCTGGCCCTCCTACCACAATCACTCAGTTGGCAGGAGGACTAGGGTTGATAAAATGTAGATAATACTGTTCTAGATAATACCACAAAGCATGGGTTTCCGTATTACCTACTTTTCTGTGTGTCTCACACGTGTTTCTCTTTGGCTGCAGGTCAGATTGAGCTGTACACACATCTTCCTGTTATGAAGCAGCTGGTGGAGCAGTTACAGCAGTGGGAGTTCCGTGTGTGTGGGGTCTTCCTGGTCGACTCTCAGTTCATGGTGGAAAGCTTCAAGGTAAGAAGACAAGAATGAGACACTTGCTTAGGGACACTTTTGGTGCTTTTCTACGATCAGATCTTTTCCACCAAAACAACTCTGGTTCTTGAACTGGTTTTGTTTGGGTTTATAAGAACCTTGTTTATTTGTAGCGAAATATCCCTCGTTTACACCAGTTTTAGTGGCACCGAGGATGCGTCGCAGAATACGTCAACAGAGGGGCTGCACAGCGTCAGTAAAGAGCAATGAGAAGATGGTAGCACGTATAGACAACCTGCAAGAGTTTGCTTTTGGAGAACAACAAACTTCTGTAACACAAACATGGATTAGCTTTAGGTGATTAGAAGACGACACCATACGAGATCCGTGGTATCTCATTGTTCCTCACTGTGCGCTGAAAAACCTTCTAATCTTTGCAAACAAACGTTTCAGGTTCCGGAACCTATTTTTGTTTGTGGAAGTGCTCCGAACATTCTGTTTCACATTGGTGGAAAAGGGCCTTGTATGGAACCTACACTACTTTACTGAACTCTGCTTGGACTTGCGTTTCCATTGGGCAAATCTGGTATCTGGTACCTGGAACTGGGTTCTGTTTAAAACACGCTCACTTGTGGTTTCAAGCAAACCAAGTAGGGACTAAAATGTAATGTGTGTATCTTACAGAACGTTGATTGGCCAGAGTGATCACAAGTTCAGAGCTACTCCTGTGCTATTGTGTATATTGTCACTGTCCAATGAAAGACATGTATCTCCTAAATGATGACTTTACAGGACCGGGTGGCAGTTAATGTAATATTAGATTAGTTAAAAGTACATAAACATAGCTATAGATACACAGTGCAGTAAATACAGTATAAACAGTGTAAACAATAAAATCACGCTGGAGAACATTATTTACAGGGCAGATGGAATTGTTGTACTGAAATATATAACCTTTTATTTCATAAAACCCTTATAACTTCAGTATATGTTCTGTTTTCTAGTTTATTTCAGGTGTAATGGCTGCTCTGAGTGCCATGGTGGCGCTAGAAATCCCTCAGGTCAACATCATGACCAAAATGGACCTGCTGGGTCCAAAGGCCAAGAAAGAAATTGAGAAGTAAGTTCTCAGAACATCCGTCTGTCGCAGAGAAGTAAATGTGTACAGATTACTGATCCGTTTCTGCTCCAGGTATCTGGATCCAGACATGTATTCGATGATGGAGGACAACTCGACGACCCTGAGAAGCAAAAAATTCCAGAAACTCACCAAAGCTATCTGTGGTTTGGTAGGTTTTCCCTGATTAAAGTCTTTATTTGAGGAAAGAATTGAACTAGAATTGATAATCGTGTGTATAAACACACCAGTCAGCCATAATATTATCACCACCTACTCTGCATTCCATAGAGGAGGATAACAAAGGGCTGTGAGTGTGACTGCATCATCTCCTACAACCCCAGTAATGACTGCGTTATAACTGTTGTATCTGTGCAGATTGACGACTATAGCATGGTGCGTTTCCTGCCCTTTGACCGCACTGATGAGGAGGGCATCAACATTGTTTTACAGCACATTGACTTCTCCATTCAGTATGGAGAAGACCTGGAATTCAAGGAGCCAAAGGTGAACCATATATCTGCAGTAGACACCATCGAGTCTCATTATCATGAGTGAATCGTTTCTACTAGTGACTGTGAGAAAATGGACAATGTGGTTTTATTCCTCTCCGTTCTATAAAAATGGAGCCAAAATTGCCAAATTTGGAACCAGACTCCACACTCATCCATCCATAAACACTCATCCATCCATCCATCCATCCAATCTGTCCATAAACACTCACCCACACTCATCCATCCAAGAAAACTCATCCACCATACACACTCACCTATGTCGCATCAGTAAATTGCTTAACAGTTTTCCCTTTTTCTTCAGGACCTTGACGAGGAGCCTGGCAACACAAATTATGACGAGTTCTTCCAGGACAGGGTGGATTCATAAATCTGCAGATGATATTTATCACCATAAAAATCACAGCATTTCTGTGGTTAACAGACTGAAGGTCATATAGACCCCATCCGTCTAAGGAAGGGTCTTGGCTGCAGGGAGGCAGCATGAGTAGGAAGTGTTCGGCTGTCTGAAGAGATGCGCGCGTGTAGGTGTGAGTGTGCACGTGCGCGCGTGTGTGTGCGCACGCGTGAGTGTGTGTGAGTGTGTGTGAGTGAGTGTGAGTGAGTGTGAGTGAGTGTGAGTGAGTGTGTGTGAGTGTGTGTGAGTGTGTGTGTGTGAGAGAATCCCGTCTACCCTGTGTTGTCTGTTCTGATGATGTTGAAGCGTGGGGCACTTTCTCAGAACTGTATATCTAATATTTTTTTCAATAAAAGTGTGAACTTTAAATGCATGTATTGGATCTGCTTTCTTTTGGTTGTTGACCTGGAAAATGTCATGTAGTTAAATTTAAATTTGCATAATATTCCAATGATTTAAATCAAAGGTTTAAATGAGAGTCTGATCAGTCGGATCCAGTGGATCTGTCAGTGATTAGGTTTAAATGAGGGTCTGATTCAGTGGATCTGTCAGTGATTAGGTTTAAATGAGAGTCCTATCCTGTGGATCTGTCAGTGATGAGGTTTGAGAGTCTGATCCAGTGGATCTGTCAGTGATGAGGTTTAAATGAGAGTCTGATCAGTCTGATTCAGTGGATCTGTCAGTGATAGGTTTAAATGAGTCTGATCAGTCTGATCCAATGGATCTGTCAGTGATTAGGTTTAAATGAGAGTCTGATCCAGTGGATCTGTCAGTGGTGGGGTTTAAATGAGAGTCTGATCCTGTGGATTTGTCAGTGATGGGGCTTAAATGAGTCTGATCCAGTGGGTCTGTCAGTGATGAGGTTTAAATGAGAGTCTGATCAGTCTGATCCAGTGGGTCTGTCAGTGATGAGGTTTAAATGAGTCTAATCAGTCTGATCCAATGGATCTGTCAGTGATGGGGTTTAAATGAGAGTCTGATCCAGTGGATCTGTCAGTGATGGGGTTTAAATGAGAGTCTGATCCTGTGTATTTGTCAGTGATGAGGTTTGACAGTGATTCAGTGGATCTGTCAGTGATTAGGTTTAAACGAGAGTCTGATCCAGTGGCTCTGTCAGTGATGAGGTTTAAATGAGTCTGATCAGTCTGATCCAATGGATCTGTCAGTGATGAGGTCTAAATGAGAGTCTGATCCTGTGGATCTGTCAGTGATGAGGTTAGAGAGTCTGATCCCGTGGATCTGTCAGTGATGAGGTTTAAATGAGAGTCTGATCCAATGGATCTGTAAGTGATGGGGTTTAAATGAGTCTGGTCCAGTGTATCTGTCAGTGATTAGGTGTTAATGAGAGTCTGATCAGTCTGATCTAATGGATATGTCAGTGATGCGGTTTAAATGAGTCTGATCCAGTGGGTCTGTCAGTGATGAGGTCAGCAGGGTGCAGCACCGCCCCTAGTGGTCAGTCGGGGCGCTGCAGCTCAGGCTGTTCCTGTATGTTTGGGTGGGACAGCGCGGACTCTCTCCATTTTCCTGTCCACACCATCGACCTGGTCTCTCCACAATGCCGGTAAGCATACAGTTAACGCCTCCTCTGTGTGTAGATGGTGTGTAAAGCCGTTTCTGGCCGTTAAACCGTTTTTATTCGGCGTGTTTTGAGCGGAATGCAGTAAAACAGCCCTGTTAGCAGCTCGGCTCTCACTAAACCCCGAAATACTCCGGTTTATCGGCTGTAAAATGTGGTTTCACTGGTTTATAAGTTATTTTTAAGTCTTGGAGGTGAATAATTGTCAGTTAAGGCTGATATTTGAGCTGTGGAAGGGCTTATATCTGAGCTAAGCTAAAGTGGCTACTGTTGTCAAGGGAACAGATTCATATTAACTGGGTTTAGGTGAGAATGCATCGGTTTAAACCTGCTAAAAACTGTGTTTTTCCTCCTTCCTCTGTGATGTTTCAGGCTTATCACTCCAGTCTGATGGATGGGGACACCAAGCTGGTGGGAAACATGGCTCTACTGCCCCTGAAGACCCAGTTTAAAGGCCCTGCTCCTAAAGAAAGTATGTACCACTGGTTTCCAGTTCATATTCCTGTGGAAATGTGTGTTTTCAGCTGGGTGTCAACTGCCCAGACAATAGAGCTACAGCATGACTTCCTTAAATGGCTGTGAAGCTCAGCAGACCTCCCCGGTTCACCATCTTCCTGTTTTCTGTTCTCACAGCCAAAGACCAAGACATCATCGACGAGGCCATTTACTACTTCAAAGCCAACGTTTTCTTCAAGAACTACGAGATTAAGGTGAGACATGCCTGCAGAGCCCTGCCGTTCCACAGGAAGTGTTTCAGAGCTGTGAGAAATGCACGCCTGCCTCAACCTGCCTTGCGTCTGCAGGCTTTCCTTGCACAAATGAGATCTGCAGATGGCCGCCAGATGTTTCAGCTGTTCTTTACCTACAGCCTGGTTAGGGCTGGGAAGTGTGGCCCACCCCAATGCGTACAATACACAAGATATGTAGTGTTTTGCTGGGACGGATGTAGCCTGGTGGTTTGGAAACCGCCTTGTGACTGGAAGGTTGCTTGTTTGATTCCCTGAACTGGCGGGACGTGACTGAAGGCCCCTGAGCGAGGCATTTAGCTCCTGCCTGCTCACTGAGCCCTAGTGTGTTTCACTGCGTGGACAAGTTAAATGCAGAGGACATTTACCAGCAGTGCCACAAGTCATTTTAGACAACGTTCACTTGCATTGCACACAGTAAAGTGTTGTAAATCTTAGATTTGGAAAAGTTACCCCAACTTCTGTTTACCAAAACCTGGATTTTACAATCAGCTTTGATAAAAAAACGTGTTAGAACATGTTATCTTTGAACGTGATGCAACAATCAGCTGTAATCTCACTAATTCATCTCACCATCTTCCCCCAGCAAACAGCATCCATGTCTCAACAACAATACCAAAACATTGTCTAGTATTAAATAACATAAATTATTTGCTTATTTGGATTATTTGCTTGCCTCTTGTGCTCCAAATACACTCCACACTTCCCATCTTCTTCAGTAATCAGGGTGGAAAAGTTTTGCTTTCTGCTTGTGATCATCTCCTCACGTAACCCCAGTACACTATTTCTGACATTGAAAAAAAAGAGCTGCTCTCCTGAGGCTGGAGTTATTCTTTCCAACATAAAAGGTGGAATTTCAGCATTAAAAGGATATTTAAAATAGGTTTTATATCAGCCAGATTTGGTGAATACATGAGTCAAAATTAGAAAATATCGCCACTGTTATGATAAGATGTTTATTATATTTTAAAGACTTCTGAATGAATTCTAATTCTATATCACTTAATTGTGTGTAATAGAACGAGGCCGACCGAACATTGATCTACGTCACCCTGTACATCTCCGAGTGCCTCAAGAAGCTACAGAAGGTAAGTGTTCATGAAGCTAGTTTATATTATTATTATTATTATTATTATTATTATTATTATTATCAATTATAACTGGGCAAAATCAGCAGCTCAGTAGGCAGAACTCTGTGGGACTTCTTGAGTACTCGACGTATTAACTAATCTAGTACTGTGAGGATGCACAGTGTGTGTGTGTGTTCTCGTTGGCCAGGGTTTATTTGTGTTGCGTATGATTGTTTTACCTTTTCATGTTGTATTAGTGAGGCAGGGTTTTACGTGTATTAAATCCATCCTCCTTTGTGTCCTACAGTGCAGCTCAAAGGGCCAAGGAGAGAAAGAGATGTACACCCTGGGAATCACCAACTTCCCCATCCCAGGAGAGCCTGGATTCCCACTGAACGCCATGTACGCAAAACCCTCCAACAAACAGGAAGAAGGTATGGCATAAATGTGCATTTCCCTTCTTTTCTATTCATTTTCTTCTATTCATTCTGTAATTACTGTAATTCAGGTCATGGGTTCTGGTATTCTAGGCTTCATGACTCTGGATCAGAGTAACCTGCAGACATAATGCATATTGTAACACACTAAAAGACCTCTCCTCAGTGTCATTAGTGTATCATTAACTGTCAGTTGATGCTAAGTTGTGGGATGATAAAAACCTGCTGGGTGTGCGGCATGATTTATAAATTCAAAAGTGGTACAGACAGATTAGATGTCTGGAAAATGGATCACAAAGCAAATGTCAATGATTGGCTTGGGTGTCATTTGGGCCAAAAGCCAGAGTGTGAAGGAAGGAGTTGAATATGCAGGTGTATGGAAGTGTCCCAGAAATCCCAGTGTACAAGAACTTCTCATCAGAATTATGGCCAGAAGATGAAATTGATGGACAGGGACCACTGCAAGTTTCACGGCTTGTGAATGAAAATCATTTCCACAATTGGTTTCTATAAGTCATCTCAAGGTCTTTTCACAGTTTCTGAAAGACCACTCCACAGGGAAATGTAGACAATCAATGTATGGAGCAGAGTGGCACTCAGGAATTTCCTGTAGACTGGGATTTCTGCCACTGCTGGTAGATCTATATGAACGTATGCTCTCCTACACCTGAAAATGCAGCTCTTCCTTTCACACTGTGGCCCAATTTCCACACATCAGATGAGACAGTCATTGTTCTGTACCGCCTCATGCCAATCTGTGAATCCTGCCACACACCCCACAGCTATTTATATCCCAGGAGCCTTTAGTTAACCATGTAAGATGCTTACTTTTGTCTGGGAGCTTGAACCGTTTTCAACCGTTTCGTCGATCTCGTTCTGTATTGAAGTTACTGTTTGATACCTGATGAATCAATTCTTCATTAAATGAGACGGTGAACACATCAGTAAAGTGTCTGGAGCTCCACCGAGAAGAAGAACCAGGCATATGCTCTAACCAGCTGTTGTGTAGTAACAGTTTAAAACTAGTACATTCTTGTCATTTTACTGTATTAATGTTTTTTATTGTGTGACTTTTTGTTGTCTTGCTCTGAGATGCATTCATATCAGTTTCCACTGCCTTTCTAACGCTGACCAAGCGATTGTTTGTTCGGCAGAGACGATGAGAGCTTACCTGCAGCAGATTCGTCAGGAAACAGGCCTTAGACTGTGTGACCGTGTGTTTGATCCACAGACAGACAAGCCAAGCAAGGTAAGCATTTACTGTTACACATACAGTACCGTGCAGAGGTTTAAGGCCACTAATCACATTAACTGAACTAATTTCTCTGAGCAGTGAGAGAATATCGAGTGGAAAAGTTAATGTTGGGATTTCATTTAAAATGAAATGGTCATTTTATATTCATTACATATGAAGTGACATTTCAAGCCTTTTTCCTTTTACTCTCGATCAGTGAAAATCAGCTCCAGAATCTCAGATCTTTATCAAACAGTATAAATACCATGTCTAGTTCAGCACACGCAACCACAATCCTGAAGCGTACTGCTGACCTGACAGTTGTCCAGAACATGACACAGATCAACCCCCTGATGCTGGTGTCGGTACTTCAAGAGCCATCCCACACTGAGATCTCCAGGAAAGGGACTCCAACTGCAGAATTCCTAATATCAAGCTCTTCCTGAAGTAGACAGTGTCGGAAGCATCTTACCTGGACTTTTGCTTCAACTGTGAGCTTCAAAGTCCTCGTTACAGATTAAAGTAAATCCTGGAGTCCTGGAGTCTCAGCTGAACCCCGTAGAATGTGGAGGAAGAGTGCAGAGGCACAGAATCCAAGGTGTTTGAAGTTTCCCAGCCTGTGATGGTTCAGGAGGTGCGTCTTCTGCTGCTGGTGGTCCACTGTGTTTTATCACGAGCAGAGTTGATGCAGGAGCATCTAACAGGGGATTTTAGAGCAGTTCATGCTTCCATCTGCTGACAAGCTGGTTTCCTTTCCCAGTAGGACTCAGAACCTGCCCACAGCTGTAAAACATCTTTTGTTGATTATAAATATTCAAAGAATTTGCACTGTAAGCCATTTAGATCAAAAGTGAAACAAAAAAGGCTTGAAAGTTCATATTCTATAGATTTTAGAACATGAAGCTGAATACTGTATTAATCGTGTTAATGTCTCTTTCTTTCACAGTGGTGGGTGTGCTTTGTAAAGAAACAGTTCATGAACAAGAGTCTGTCTGCACCTGGTCAGTAGGCATCAGAGGAGCTTTTCTTTTGGCACTTTTTACACCGAGTGTGGATGCGAGTTTGTTTCCGGCGTTTGGTTGTTTCCTTTATATTTGGGGGGTTTGTTGCTCTCATTGGACCAGATTTAAGATGAATTTTATACTGCATAGTCCACCATGTTTGATTTCCTTTTTGAAACCATACATAATATATGTAAACTCGAGGTGATCAAATAAAATATTACAAAACAAAGTATCACTTTCATTTCATTCATGCAGACAGTCTGGTACCACGTCAATGCAGTCTGTTGATTCCTCCCGGGGGCAAAAAAAAAAAAAAAATTACGTCTATAAATGATGTGACTGTAAATGTCTTGCAGTCTTTCGAAGGTTCTTCACTTGCGTCTCTTACAAAAATGGTTCTATAAGGTGTACGGAGGCTCGTGTTCGATCCTCGCTGCAGACGTCTTTACCTGTGAGGAGTTTGGTGTGTTTGGAATTTCCAACCTGAGCTCAAATAATGAACTATTAGTCAAATTGTTGGTGTGAGGTGAAGTACATGCTGCGTGTGATTAGAAGCCTGTATGGTGCTACAGCTTTTCAGAAACAGCTGAAGCACCTGGGGTTGAGCACCGCCGGGGCTACAGTGGAACAAGTCGCATCCGTTATGAGTTATTTTGCTGTGCAGTTCCTACCTATAGAACCTTCATGTTGCTGCACTTCCTGGGTTGTATTTAGAGTTGTTAAGCATCAGATCCCACTATTCAAAGAGAACCTTATACTTTAGAAGGTGTATTAATGTGACCTAAGAAAGGACAAGAGTATGAAATGAGATGAAGCCAGACAAACAAACAAGCCCTAAAAGACCATGAATTTGCCTTATTTTAATTACCTCTTATGGCATAAAGGTCATTTTTGTTTTTGCTAAATCTCGCTCTTTTTTCAAGCTCTCAAAAAGTGAATTGTTATGCCAAAATTATGGAAAGACTTAGGAAATCAGCGTTTACGCCATAACGATGAAATATAATTTAAGAAAATCAGCATTCGATATACTGTGATAATGAAACAATGATACTGGGAACAGTGTTCATTATACTGTAATAACTGCTAGACAAGTGTCCGTTATGCAAATATCATTAATTTATTTCCTATCATTTATGACGATAAATAAAACAGCATTAGATCATAAGATCTCATACTGTTTTGAAGTAACATTAACAGCATTCATTGTTGTAATATGAGTTTTAGAAAACCATTTGTTGTTTCAATAATGGAATAAACAGAGCTTGAGTTATTAAATCATGAAAAACAAGATCTTTAGAAAAATGCATTTAATTAATAAAATGGAGTTCTTGAGAAAACTTGTTGAAATAACTAAAACATGCAATCGTCATCTTAATGAAATCAGATCTGCATTCTTTATACAATGAAATAAGAGAAAATTGTAATAAGATCTTGAGAAAAGTATGTAATAAAATGAGATTCTGAGATACTGAGACCCTCCTCTCCAAACATTATCATAATAAAAATTCCAGATCTTCTACATCTGGTGAAAAGTCTTTGCTGTGAAAAAGAAAAATAATTTGAATTTTACAAAATTAGGCCCTTTAGGGACTCCACACAAACAAATAAAGGGACGAGACGCGCAAGTAATGTCACACTGCTTTAATGAGCAATACATGTTGGGGTAAGTGGGGCAAACATTTGGGGAGAAATAAAAGTGGTGTGCTACAGCAGGCCGGAGCTGGTCTGAGCAGACGTGGAGAAGAGCTGCCACCAGCCGCCACTCAAACCAGCCTTCAGCCATGTATGGGATTCACACAGCCGGGTACCGAGGGGCAAACACAGGGTCTGATCGACACTGCTATGGTACATATTTACATACAGAAAAAATACAGTATTTGAGCTCTCCTCATACAAAAAAATACTCTCTCTCATGCAAATCTTGAACGTTTGTCCAAAAATGAGAATTTTTGCTCAAAAACAAACATCCTGACATCACTGAATTTCCTTCTGTGTAGGAAAACAAATTAAGGCAGCAGAGATCACACCGACTCCTTGGTGAGAGACATTTGTGGTATGCTATTCCCAGGGAGCACGGTTCTTCATGGTTCTTTATGGTTGGGGGGCATGGGCAAAGGGGGGTTTGGGGGGGGGATTCAGCATTTGACTGTCAACCTCCGTCACCACAAATGCAAGGAAAACTTCAGAATTGCATAAGAGACCGTTCAAAAGTTGATGGCTCAGAGGCAGGTAAAAAAGCAAGATATCATGCGTTACATTTCTTCATAACCTAGACAATAAATAAGACTCTCACACGCACACACACACACACTCTCTCGCATACGCACTCGTACATTTGACTCTGTTCTCACACATTCAGAGGGAATCCTATTGTTCAAAATGGCTAGGTTTACTTCCATCTCGATATTTGCGAAAAAACTGGTGCAAAAGTTGATTGCGTAGTGGCAGACGCACACCCCTGTAGATCAGAACTCTGGTATCTGCGAGAGAGGAGAAAATGAAAGTTAATTAGTTCTTCACACTGCAGTTTAATGAAGCACTAAAGGAGGGTTCCTCAACTGGTGCAGCGTGAAGCATTCAGTGTTTCGCACTCCCATCCTTAGTGGGAGACTTTAGTTTAGGACAAGTTATAAATCAAGAGATCAGTCGTATTCAAACTATAAACGTGAGCGGCCAAGAGAAATGCACAAATAATAGTAGGCAAATTCAACTCTATCAGTTTGAGACAACGCAGCTGTGAACACCGGGTCCAGTCGATATGAGAGCCAGAGATGTGGCGATAAAGAAATCACGCGCAAGTACGACCCAGACTACATCAGATATGATTCAACAGTCCGTAAACAGACTGTCAACAAAGTGAGTTTCAGATGCGGCTTTTAGGCAGAATTGAGGAAGTGCACATTTTGTAGCTAGGCGTTGTTCTATTTTAGGAACACCGTTCGTGCTTGTGAGGGACATTTAGGACAGATGTTTTCATGAGGACAAGCTATTCTGACGCTCCCGTTTAGACGTACGTTCCAGTCGATTTCTGTTTTCTCGTGGGGACTTCACTACATTTGGTCTTCATCACATACACGGTTTATAGAGGGTTGTGCGCCCGACGCCGATGTGTCATCAACGCAGTAAGTTCTGCTAAATTCTGAATCCGACTCACTTCAGGGGCAGCTGTGTCGCCCGAGGGATCGAGTGTGGTTGATCATCCATGGATTCCTTTCGTGTGTTTAGAAATAAGGGTTCATTTACAGTTACAGCAGATGCAGGAATCTCCAGTGTGGTCTGTTGCAGCCACACTGTTGCATGATGTGCTTGCACGCAAAAGTGGACTTTGTCCATTTCACAGTCTACTGTTTGATTTGTGACGACTGCCTGCCTCAACTTCCCGTAATTGGTCTGAAAGGCTGAACTATTGAAGTAGGTTGGACCAAATTCTGGTCCTTTGGTGCAGACTGGGCCCCACAGTACTGTTCGGACCAAACTGAAGGGTGTGTGAAATGAGGTGTGTTTGAAATTACTAAAAGTTACTAAAAGCATTATAATTACAGGTTCTTGCACTGGGATAGTTAAGGTGTGTTGAAATTACCATTCAACTGAGCGTCACAACAATAGAAAGGCTTAGTCAAATGCCATCTCCTGGCTTTTCCTCACGCAGCGAGCGACCTTCCTCTTGAATTCACCATTGGGATCCTCTCTCCACTCTTTCTGTTAAATAAAACACAAAAGTTCCTAAGTTACACGTGAATTCATCACACAAGAGCTAGAGGAAAATAAAGGGAAATTCCACCATCAAATTGGCACTGAACGCAATCAAATCCTCACAGCAATGCTACAAAATCTAGTACAAAGCCTACTTGAAAATCTGCACTTACGGCTGCATCCACGTTAGCAGGCGAGTCGCTGTTTGGGTCAGCCAGCATGGAAATAACACTGATCATGATTGTCTCAACCGTGTGTATCGGCAGCCAGCGCTCTTCAGGTTTCTCATAACCATACTTGTCCTCTCCGGGTTCATGTAGGATAGAGATGCACACATCTCCATTCTTTGCAACTAAAGGAGTAAAGGAGGTCACAAATTCTACAATACTGTCCAGAACCCACAGCCTGCAACACTTGAGCATTAGGTATATTAGTGTTAATAATAATTAAAAAAAAAAAACAAATGTAGAAATGATTCAATACTGAGAAATATAATATCAGCAGATCAATATTTTTAGACCCCTATTAGAAACTGTACAGTTTTCAGAGGGATGACCCTGAACAGAGCAAAGTGAAATCCTACCATTTGGATGCCAAAGTTCCGTAATAAACTTCATCTTGGGGGGTCGAAGAGGGTAGTCATGAGGAAAGGTGAGGTTTGCTTTAAAAAATCCACCCTCACTAAAAAAGAAAAAGAATCATGCAGTGATTTAATGATTCAATGCTTAAATCAGAGCAGTTTCCCCAACAAGGTTCTCCAACATTTTCTTTATGAACCTTATTGTGACCAAACTAAAATGGATTATGAGCTGCAATTTGTCGTGTTGATAGCCAGATTTTTCCTCCTGTGTGTGTGTTATATATATATACATATACTAATATTTTTAATATTAGACTTTACTTTATTGATCTTAGAGGAAAATTAAATACTGGCTACTTTCAAATTACCAGGAAGAAGAGACAAATCAGCTCTTTGGGATTGTTATGACCAGGGCTGAGGTACTCTATCCAGATTTAAAGATCAATATAAAACAGAGTGGCATACGGGCTGAGCAATATGTAGCAATATTTATATCTATATCGGGAAATAAACAGAGCGGGATACGGGCTGAGCGATATGTATTGATATATCTAGAGGGGTTGTGAAACTGAAACACCTGGTTTTAGACCACAATAATTGATTAGTATGGTGAACTAGGGCCTACTTTTGCAGCCAATACAGCGACAATTTGTCTTGGGAATTATATTTTTTGGATACAATCCGGGTTAGCACCTGAACATCCCTTTCAGACAGTTTCCTCTTGCGTCCACAGTTAATCCTTTTGGATGTGGTTGGTCCTTCTTGGTGGTGCTGACATTACCCTGGATACCGTGGCTCTTGATACATCACAAAGACTTGCTGTCTTGGTCACAGATGCGCCAGCAAGACGTGCACCAACAATTTGTCCTCTTTTGAACTCTGGTATGTCCCCCATAATGTTGTGTTCATTGCAATATTTTGAGCAGAACTGTGCTCTTACCTGCTAATTGAACCTTCAGACTCTGCTCTTACTGGTTCAATGTGCAATTAATGAAGATTAGCCACCAGGCTGCTCCAATTTAGCCATGAATCCTCCCACACTAAAATGACAGGCGGTTCAGTTTCATTGTCCAACCCCTATATATCGGGATGTAAACAGAGCGGGATACGGGCTGAGCGATATGTATATCTATATCGGGATATAAACAGAGCGGGATATTCATGCAATATATAACACCATTCAGCTAAAATATATCAGGATATAATTTTTTTTTGTCCATACGGCCCAGCACTAAAAGTGACCCAGACCCTGATTTTTCCCCCAAGGTTCTATATTAATTCCAATACAAAATTCATGCAGTCTAATAAATGGAAGACTGAACTGAGAACAGGACAAACAAAGAACATTTACTTACAACAATGTGTCTGGTGGCCCAATAACAACGACTTCCCACTGATAGATGTCATCGTCATCAATCAGACCGGCAGAAAAGCCCTCAACAGGGTTTTTATTCAGCTCTGTGTAAACAGATTTCTATTACTACATACGGACAAACACTTCTCCAGTTTGAATTATTCATTTTAGTCTTATTTTGGAAGAATTTCCAACTAAATACCACTCTGACCCACAATGAACTACATTTATGATCATTTTACAATGGGAAAATAGACATTATGGAAAAACACACTGATCACACACACGAGCATTACAGTACAAACATTATGACCACTTTTTCTTTCTACACACATTGTTAATTCTTGAGTACTGTGCTCTTTTGCACTTTGATGTTCATGGTGCTGCTGTAATGGACAACTTTCCTTTAGGAAATTAATAAACTATCCATCATCAAATCAGCAAATTAAACAGCATCAGTACGACACAACACCTGCATGTAAAGTGGTTTTCTTGTGATCAGAACTGCTGCATCTGATCCACACACTAAAACCACCAGATCAACTTTTTACTCTTATTTTTGTTTATTTTAGAGCATATTAACTATTACTTTTTTTGTGTATGATCTTTTATTTTATTTAAACACAAACTGTAAACGCACACAGACACACACACACACACACACACACACACACACAGACTGTAAACACACACAGACACAAACACTGTAAACACACACAGACAGACTAAACAGCCTGTACACACACAAACACACACCCACTGACTATAAACACAACCTGCACACACACAGACTGTAAACACACAGACTGTAAACACATGGACAGACTAAACACACACACACACACACACACACACACACACACACACACACACACACACACACACCCTGTAAACAGGTCTTATTCTGATCCAGTGAATCTCTGCTCATGAAGCTAGGCTAACTGCTAACTCAGCTTCCCGGCACCGGAAGTAAGAGTAAAAGAGGAAAACGGCTGCTTTACCCGCGAGTTGTTTCCTAAGAAGAAGCGATGACTGCTCGGTCATCTTATTCAGTCAGTCACAGCAGACACAGACTTAAAGAAACCCACAGTTCGCTTCAGATGATCTCCAAGCCGCTCCGCGCTGCTCTCTCTGCGCATGCGCCCTCGGCTCCCCTTTATCTCGCTGGGCCCTCTCTGCGCATGCGCCCTCCGCTCCGCTTTATCTCGTTGAGCCCTCTCTACGCATGCGCCCTCCAGTCCTCTGATCACAGGGCCCTCTCATCTTTTATCCCTCTCTGCGCATGCGACCTCCGCTCAGCTTCTATCCCTCTGAGTCCTCTCTGCGCATGCGTCCTCCGTTCCGCTTTTATCCGTCAGTGAGCCTTCTCACTTACATGCGGTCTAAAAGCGGAGCGGACTTTTAGTTTTATTACAGTGTAAACGCGCTACTGGACTGCATTAAAACTCAGTTCCTCTAGTTAGACTATATAAATGGTCAAATAATTATGACAACGAGACAGTAAGTGAAAATGATGAGACACTAAGTCCTAAATCGCATCATTATGAGTTATCACTTTATAACTACATACTTTATTAATCCCAGACTGAAAATATCTATCTATCTATCTATCTATCTATCTATCTATCTATCTATCTATCTATCTATCTATCTATGTCTGTCAATATATTTATGTCTCTAGCTGTATCAATATATCTATCTGTCTATCTCTGTCTATCAATATATTTATCTGTCTCTATCTATCTATCTATCTATCTATCTATCTATCTATCTATCTATCTATCTATCTATCTATCTATCTATCTGACAGTCTGTCTATCTGTCTGTCTGTATAAAGGTTAGATCACATCACAGACTTTTGACTTGTTAGTAAACGAGCAGATATGATCACGTGGTCTATAAACTCCAGCCGCGAGAATCCCGTTTGAGCGCGGGACCGCGGATCTCGCGAGAGTTGAGTTTGAAACTCGGCGCCGTTGGAAGCAGAAGGGAAATAAAGCCGAAGCAGCGAAACGAAGTAAATATTCCTTTATAAGTGAAACGAACCGATTCAATCACCGCTGACGGCCGGTCATTCCGAGCTGCGCTGGTGTGCTGCTTTAAAGAGGGTTTTTGGGGCGTTTCGTTGTTTGTTAGCCGCTTTAGGATCATTTAATAAATTGATCATTTTTTAACGTTATAAGTTAAGGACTTTATGAAGCTGAGTTTTCGTGTAGATTCGTGGAGAACTCACTTTTATTATTATTATTATTAATAATATTAATAATAATAAACACAGTGTTTAAAAGGTGGAGCTGTAAACACGGTGTTTATGAATGTAATTTGTGAGAAACTGCCACTTCAGCAGAGCCTTTCTGTACACACTGACCTGAATCTGTGCTTTTATCTTTCAGAGCTTTTGCCACCATGAGTACAGACAACAAACTGGAGATAAAAGACGCTTTCCAGCGAGCTCAGAAAGCCCACAGCAACAAAGCCAAACTGGTAGCCAGTCTGAAGATCAGATATGTTAAGGTGAAGTTATAAAACACTGAAGACCTGTTTTTATTGGTTAGGTTATTTATTAGGGTTGCTCAAGGGTGCTTCAGTGCAGCTGTGGCCTGGTGGGAACCAAGAAGGCTGTCGGATCAATTCCCTAAACTGGTAGGACGTGATTGAAGTGCCCGTGAGCAACACTTAGTTCCCCAAATGCCAACTGCTCTGGGCATTTTAGACCGCCGGAGAATGTGCTGTAGAGAGCTCTATATAGAACCTTTTGAAAAGGGTTGTATTGTCACAATGTAGCTTTAAGGTTCTATATAGAACCATTTATCTAATGTTCTACCTCAGGAGAAACACTGCTGTGAAGACTTCTGTTTAATTGGTGATGTTCATGGTGCAGAAAAGCATACTGGGATTTAATTAATAATCACTGTACATATACGGACCAGCTTTATTTCTGATGTCACTCAGCCTGTGTGTGCGTGTGTGCGTGTGTGTGTGTGTGTGTTTAGCTGGAGGATAAGTCCAAGTTCCATGAGGAGTTCCTCCACTATATGAAGTACGCCATGATTGTGTACACCAGAGAACCCGCTGTGGAGAATGTGATTGATTTTGTGGTGAAGTTTGCTGTGAGCTTCGAAACCCCTGTGAATGAAGAGGAGGCCGAGGAGGAGGAGGAGGACGATGACGATGACGAGGGCTCATTTCTGAACTTCCTGCTTAACTTCCTGTTGGAGGTAATGCTGATTAAATTTTTGAATTTGTTAATTTTGGAAATCAATCAGTTATTCAGCAGCTGTATCTTTCTCTCCAAACCTCCTCCAGTCTCACACAGCGAGCAGTCATGCGGTTCGGTTCCGCGTCTGTCAGATGATCAATAAGTTGCTGGGCAGCCTGAGTGAGAACGCTCAGATCGACGATGAAATCTGTGAACGGATCCACGAGGCCATGCTGATTAGAGTGACTGATAAATACCCCAATGTCCGGATTCAGGCAGCGCTTGCTATGGCCCGCCTGCAGGACCCCAATGACCCCCAGTGTCCCACCATTAAAGGTAGAACTCTGACACACACTGATGTGCTTTAATTACACCTACATTGATTCAGCTTTAATAAGTGTGTGTGTGTGTGTGTGTGTGTGTGTGTGTGTGTGTGTGTGTGTGTGTGTGTGTGTGTGTAGCCTACATGGTAGTGTTGGATAATGACTCTAATGCTGAGGTTCGGCGGGCTGTTCTGTCCTGTATTGCTCCTTCTGCCTTCACACTCCCCAAAATCTACAAACGTACCCGAGACATTAAAGAAAGTCCGGGCTTGGCTTATCAGGTATGCTCTCCATCAGAACTGACCTCCTCTCTTCAAACTCTTTCAGTGTATATCACAATACCTACATTTAGAGTTAGTAATATTCACTAATGAGACTGTAGCTCCTCCTCAGTGTATATCACAATACCAGCATTATTAAATGAGGTGGTGTTTTTATCAGGTTAGAACTCAGCTTCAATTCTCAAATTACCCACACACACACACTGTCTAGTCTTTGTAAAGAAGTAGTGCCAATAGAATAGGAGTCTCTGAGCTAGAGAGGTATAAAGCCCCCAGCACTGAGCTGTGGAACTGTGTGGAATAATGGAGCTCGTCTAGTACTTTTGTCGCCAGGCTGAGGAGTTGGGGTGGTGATCATCTAACATCCTGACCTCACTAACACACTTGTTTGCTGAATACAATCAAATCTTCACAGCAATGCCCCAGACAAAAGTTGGAGTAAACTCTTTAATACCCTTTTGGAAGAAACTGTGAATGAGGTGGCTGAATACGTTTGTCCATGTAGTGTTGCTGAATCTGCTGTGTCCTTCAGTCTTAGTTTTAATTTTGAGCTGTATTATTGTGTTTGGGCACTCTGTGAAGGAGGTGGTGAAGATGTTTTTGCTGCCTGCGTAGCTCTGGCTTCTAAGATGATGTTCTGGGAGCTACTTCACAGGCTTGATGGGTGAGGAGTGTGCAGAAACATGTTTCCAGCTCTTCATGCTCTGTTCTCCATGGCGACAACCCATGATGATCTCCTGCGGAATGGAGCCAAGCTTGACGAGAGGTGAGCTCATGGACACTTCGCGGAGAAAATCTGCTTCTTTGCATGGCTTGACTCCTCTTGTTCTCTCTGATCTCTATTTTTTTAAAAGTATATTTAAATGTCTGTTTAAAGAATCGATCATAGTCAATAGATCTAAATATCGCTCTGTTTATTTAACAATATAGATATAAATATCAATATATTTTTGTGTGTGTGTGTGTAGGAAGCTGATACCCGTCGATGCTCTGACGTGTGAGAACGTTCTGTACTGGAGGGCTGTATGTGAGTTTGTTAAGGCTAAAGGAGACGAGGGGGACGAGCTTCTGGAGAAACTTCTCCCTGAACCTGCCATTTTTGCAGAGTACTTGTACAGGTAACTTCTCGGCTTTACCTGATTAACGTTCACCTGAATGCTCAGCTCTTTGCTGCATGATTAGCAGCAACCATGCAGCTGCAGATTCACCCTCACATTGTGTAATCATGGACATTGTTTAAATCTTACTCCTCCAACCTGAGATCCACATTTTGAGGGCAGTTAGACACCAGTGTTCTCAGTTTTCTCAACCTGCATGCAGACATTGGATTGCAGAGAAAAAGGAGAAGGGAAGAACTGTTTGCGCTCTTTTTTGCTCACACAGTGTTCAGATTTCAAAATAAAAGTCATGAGCTGGTATAATACCGATACATGCATAAATTAATATTTATTTTGACTAGTATCAAGTAAAAAAACTTAACTGGTTGTGTTGTATAACTGTGTGTGTGTGTGTGTGTGTGTGTGTGGTAGTTATCTGAAGAGTATCCCCTTACTGACTGAGGAACAGAGGGCTGATTTGGGTCAGCTGGAGCTGGTGATGACCAAAGAGTTCATCGGTCAGCAGCTCATTCTACTGGTGGGCTGCTTAGATACTTCAGAGGAGGGGGGCAGGTACAGTAAACAAACAAACCGCTGTGCAGCAGTTACTGCTGGACTGGACGATCGCTGTAATGTTGGGCGTTGGATGAGGGGAAGGAGAAACATGGTTTTGTTGTAAGATGCCGTTACCGTTAGATGAGATGAATCCTGGTTTCCACTGCTTTAAATCTGATAAATAATGATTCATGTAGATGAATAAGTAAAGACAAAGTAGCAGAAGCCAGTTAAGTTTTCAGGGCTCATTTGTGCTCATTAAAGGACTAGCCTGCATTTGTGGCCTAAAAATATTATTTGATATATCAGCTCTTACACTTTTCACCCTGACTTTGTACTGTTTGGCGTGGGTTGTAGGAAGCGGATGTTGACGGTGCTTCAGGAGATGCTGCTGCTGCCCAACACACCACTGTCTCTGATTGGTCAACTGGTGCAGAAGCTGGTGGGGATTCTGCGTGATGATCAGCAGCGTGTTGCGGTGGTGCGTCTGTTCACATTACACCTGCATACACCTGATTCCCTCCTGCTCGTTTGTACTAAGTGTGTGTGTGTGTGTGCGAGCAGGTAGCTGAGATTATCTCTGATGTGAGGGAGCCCATTGTGCCAATCATGGAGTCCGAGGATGAGAACAAGAAACGGACGAAACAAGTTAAAGTGAGTCTGACATCATTCATTTGCTCATTTGTTATACTCATTACATCACCGATGTTCTACAAATGTTCCTCTCCTTCATCAAGACGCTCACTCTTTATCTCTCTCTAGCTGGCGGAGATGAAGGTGTGTATCATGGAGTGTAAGGAGGAGTTGGAGGAGTGTATCAGTCGTCAGGATTTTACTCGAGCGGCTGAGCTGAAGGAGTCTATTGCCCAACTGGAGGAGCGCCGGACCTGCCTTGAGCTTGATCCCGTTCACCCCAAAGAGCAGCGTCTGGAGAAGGTACACACACACACACACACACACACACACACACACACACACACACACACTAAGGTAAGTATAGAGTCTGCTTCACTCTCTCTATGTCTGCATGTCAGAGGGGCTTTAGGCTTCAGTCTTCCTTGGCTCTATGGTGTCTCGCTTAGCTGACGGTCCAAGTCCTGCTGAACCTGGAGATCATAAAAACACACACAATCAACAACCAAACAGCTTCTCTGCTGACCGATCCACAGGCTGAATAATCAAACACAGAGACTCAGATCAGATTCTCTCAGATTGCACCCACTGAACCATTAACATTAGGAGTGATGGGGGATGAGCAGAGGTGGGTAATCCTGGTCCAGAAAGTAGAAGTCCATCTCAGTCCGTCTTGTCCATCTCGGGCAGATTACTTGGAGCTGCTTGCCGATAAAACACCACCAGCTTCTACTTCTGCTCTGCTGCCGCCGCCATCTTCTCCTTAAACATGTGTACTGTATGTGTTCCTTTGCCTGGCTGAGAGTTTGATGATGTCACGCTCACTGTGCTGCTGTCCGAGCTCTGCAGATTTAAAATCCGCTCTTTAAAGGGTCCCAGTTTCTCATTGAACTGCAGGCCTGACCACTACACTGTTAGTGTGTATATAGTGTGAATATTCCTCTGTGTGTCTGTGTTTGTGTGTGCAAACAGTCTCAGGTTTCAGGTCCCGAGTTCTCCCGCACTTTCTCATCTGTAGACTTTACGAAGGTAAAGAGAAAAGCAGTCTTTATACTGAAATTAAGCAGAAATCTCTCTGAAAGTGGAATTAATAAATAACGCATAAAAGGTTAAAGTGCAACACCAGCTGGCGCGATAACACTGAAGTAGTGATGCACAGAAAAAGAGATGCTGGTGTTGTGCTTTAATATCAGTTTAAAATAAACGATCAATTCTGAAATCAGTACTGAACAGCGCCTTATTTCCGTGTTCCAGAATGATCCGGAGACTCTGCTGAAGTGCCTGACGATGTGCTCAGAGCTCCTGAAACAGATGAATATCAACAGAAGGCTCTGCCTCACCCTCTCTGCTCTCATAGAGACTCTGGTACAGTATACAGACTCGTCCACACAAACTGCACCCTGGGTCGTGTACTTTACAGCTGGGTAATCCAGGTCCAAAGTGTAAAAGTCCACCCCAACTGCCTGGATTACTCACCCCTGATGGGGGCTGATGTGTGGTTCATTGCTGTTTTGTTTGTTTTGGATTGTAGATTCTGCCCAGTATATCCAATGCGAACCCCGCTGTGAGGAACATGGCTGTGATGTGTTTGGGCACGGCAGCTCTTCACAGCAAAGACCTGGCCAACAGACACCTGGTGCTGCTGCTGCAGGTATTCTATGCCCACCGACTTTGGTTTCACTATTCTTGTTAGGATTGGAGTACCAGTTGTGAGGACCACCAAAATGTCCACATATGAGATACACCTGCATTTGTGAAGACATCTGGGAATATGTCATAGATGGCACCCACAGTGCACAGCGCATTGGCCACCCATGGATGCTTAATGATTGTAACCGGTGGCTTCTGGCTAGAATTGCCCACGCAGACAGGGCAAGCAGAAATTACATCCCCATTGAATGCAGGAGCCCCACAGTGCCATGTTCATTATCTTCAGTGGGATATGGGAGCAGAAGACCCACCACGTCTTCCAGAGGTTTTTAAACCAGTTGTGGAATTGATGCCAAGTCAAGTACTGCCACTTCACTGGGCTAAAGGTGGTCCTATGTGATGCTTGTTCCTGTCCTATAGGTTTTTGGAATGTTGGTGTAATACATCAATAATGTATATGTGTGTGTGTGTAGATTACTCAGCTGGATGAGCCGAAGATCAGAATCGGTGCTCTCAGAGCCCTGATTGACCAGCTTCTCCTGAATGGACTGACAATCCTGCAGGATAAACCCTCTGACCAGCTGGACTCTGATGGACAGTCAGAGGAGGAGGAGAGTCCTGTGCACAACATTCTGAAGATGCTGTCTGATTTCCTGGACAGTGAGGTATGATGATGTGAAAATGGTGTTCTGTCCAACATAATTCCCAAATAATGTCTTGCTTTTTAAGCTATGAGGTGAATGTTTTTCACAAACTACACAACCTTTTGTTCCACCTTAAAAGAGAACACAAGAATGTAAATGCTGCAGCTTTTAAGGTGGAACAGATAATCTGAACTGTAATCTAATCTCAAACTGTGTGGAGGTTCTGAAGTAAAGTAGCTGAGTATCTGGGTTCTGACACTGTTAGACTTACTTTTATCAAGAACTGTGTGTGTGTGTGTGTGTGTGTGTGTGTGTGCGCTTTAGATCTGTGAGTTGCGCACTGAGACAGCGGAGGGTTTGGCTAAGCTGATGTTCTGCGGGAGGATCGTTAGCCCGAAGCTGCTGTCCCGTCTTATCCTGCTGTGGTACAACCCCGTAACTGAGGAGGACCAGAGGCTGAGACACTGCCTTGGTGTGTTCCTGCAGCTGTACGCCCGGGAGAGCAGGTACACTGATAGGCTCTGTTTTGCTCGAACTACAGGCTACACTGCCACCACAGTCTCTACTGGTAATGCTTCATACAATCAATATCTGTATTTACATTGTGTTTCCCAATTTAACCTTTATCATATGTTTAACACAGTCTGAATTAAAAATGATAAACGGTCTATATGAAGCTTTTCTAACAGGTGTAGGGCCATATTGTTGTATCAGGTTGGTTTAATGAAAACACTAGTCTACACTGGCCACCTATTAGCGTACATCATCTACAGGAACTCGTGGAAAATAAGAAAAGGGCCAAGGAAAGGGCCTAATGACAGGCTGGTACATCCCACCAAAACTGCAAAATCCTGCTCTCTTACTGGGACAGGACTGAGCTACAGTCAGATCATGCATAATTGAATTATCCAATGCCCAACCCCACCTTCACTTAACTTCTGCTGCCTTACTGGAGAACCAGTTAGTATTAGCAAGCTCTCTGATTGGCCACACCAACTGCAGTCCAAAGTTCGGTTTGAGCTCTTTCTCTTCTCGGTGGCCTTTGAGTGGAACCTCGTCAAAACAACTCTGAGCTTAATTTGACCTAGCGATCCAAACGGCCGCTGTGATTACTGTCTTTGAGTGGGAAAGCTTTCACCTTGTGATGTAACCACGGACACAAAACCAAACCCCACTAGAGTGAGTGTTTACATTGGTGCCACACGTAAATATATAGTAGTTTCAGAAAATGCCTTTGGGTTGTCTGAGTTCATAAACCAAAACCTCAATTCGTTTGAATAAATGAGTAAATGAGCTTTGTTCTGATTCGCTGCCCTCGTTGAATTGCTACTCATTCATAAAGTTCTCAGAGCTCGAATATTTCTTATAAGGTCAGTGTGACTGGGCTTGAGTGCAACTGCTGTAAACTGAATGGGTGGAGCTAAGATACTGCATGCAGTTGGGGCTAATCTGCTATAGTTTGTATCATTAAAAGCAGAGTTAAGTGTGTGTGTACAGGCTGTAGGCCTGCTCTGGGCTTTCAGACCTGAACCTCACATCAACCTCTGAGGGCATGTAGAGAGAACTGCTTCGTTAATGAGGTGTCTGTGTGTGTGTGTTTTCTCTCTCTTAGAGCCCATCAGGAGTGTTTAGAGGAGAGTTTCCTGCCCACCATGAGAACCTTGTTTAATGCTCCTGCCACATCTCCTCTGGCTGAGATAGACTCCAGCAACGTGGCTGAACTCTTCATAGAGCTCACCCGACCAAGCGCCCTACTTCAGCCCCTGCAGGTACACACGCGTGAAAGGTGATCAGTATCTGTGATTACGGTTCTGTATCTGTGCCTCTCCCATGGCAGTCAGAACTTGGTGGATTTTTACTTTCTGGATCTGATTTACCCATGAATGCACGCGTCTGTGTGTCTTCAGGGTGTGTGTGTGCACGACTCTCTGGCGGTGCGAGTGTGTAATGAGATTCTGCGGGATACGGACGCACCAGAGGTTCGGCTCTACTGTAAAACACTCAACAGCCTGGAGATCAGCACCGAGCCTGGTCCAGCCAATCAGGAGCTTCAGCAGCTGCTCAAAGATATACTGCAGGTAACGCCTCTGGGATAGGGATTCTAGAACCAGACTTTAGGCCTATACTTGACCTCTGAGGCCATGTAGAGAGAACCGTTTATTATTCAGCCAGTGTGTTTGTGTGTGTGATACAGGAGATGAAGGATAAGTACTGCATGAGAACAGTTGAGAAGGTCCTGAATCAGCTGAAGAGAACCCAGCGCCGTGAAGCTGCAACTCCGGATTCAGTTCTCACAGCTGTGGATGAGAATGTCAACGGTAACCACCGCTTCAAAACAACCACAAACTACTCTTCCACCACCATCAGTCCACGTTCTTCTCCATCACCTCCTCCTCCACTCCCACAAGTACCACCATAACTACCACCTCTTCCACCATTACCTCCAACACTACATAATCTCTGGCATCATCTCCACTACCATCTACATCACCTACATTTTCTTCACCCACCTCCACTACCTCCACCACCTACTCTACCACTATCACCTCCACTACCACATACTTCCAGCATTAACACCTCCACTACAACTTCCATCACTATCCCGTATCCACCTCAATCATCTTAATACGTCCCTCCTCCACCACCACCACCAACTCCTTTACCCCCACCACCCCAACCCTCCACCACTAGCACTCCACACTCAACCGTCATCTCCCCTCCTCCATCACCCACACAACCTACACTAAAATTTGTTTGGTTCTTACAGAAGCTGTGATGGAGGACGACATCAAACCTAAACGGCCCAAGAGAGGTACAGAGCTGACTCTCTTTATATCCTCTGATTTCTCACCCTGAGCTGTTTTCTCACTCACTGACTTTCTCATCTCGCTCCATCCAGGTCAGAGAAAGACCACAGCGGCCAAGGCCACAAAGAAGAGTGAGGCCAAATGCATTTCTGATGAAAGGTGGGTTTGATCTGTTTCAGCTCCCAGATTCACACCCAGGTGTTCACTGTCTAATGATCTCTCTCTGTCTCTCCAGAGTTCCAGAAGAATGTCCTACATCAGTGCGGCCCAGTCGGAGGGCTAAAGTTGCTGCTCTGGAAAAAACCAAGCAGGACCTGACAGTTCTCATGAACAGAGAGGCCAACTCTGCAGATTAAAGCAGTCAGCCTGTTAACTCACAGCTACTCATTATGTTAATATAATTAATATTCTATTTTTTGCCTTTTAAAGTGAGTTATTTTAGTATTTCTGTCTGAATTATCAGAGGCCACGGACTGAGGGCCAGTTCAGACAAATGTAAACATTCCCTCCTACATCAATAAACATTTTCTTCTATAGTTATGTGAGCTCATGTTCTCAGCACTGTGGTGAGGCCATATATGTGGCCTCATCATATATATGTTGTATTTATATATAAAATACAAAATACTTTTCGTGATTCTTTTTTCTCAACGTTAATAACAACTCTAGATTTTTACTTTCTGGACCGGTACCACTGACCAACAGTAATATGTGCAACATGAGGTCCTGATGGAAATGAAAATAAGCACATTGAGGACAGTCAATCAGTGGGTCTTTCTCACTGATCTAAAATGCTGAATTTCTTGGTTTTTGTTTTTACAATAAATCTATATTGAATTTTGTATTTTTGGTCTTTGCTTGTCCCAAATCTACATGACACAATGTTACTGGTTAGCTGTGTAAACAATTAAATACTAAAAAAAGGAATTGGAACTTTTACACTTTTAGAAACCATATGGGAGACATTTAACGACTTTCAGTCCTCCTTTTTGGAAAGTAGTTTTCTGTTGGACCAGCTGTTAATTGTTACCTCTGTCATCAGGTCGTCAGCGGTTTGATTCCCAGTAAAATCTGTGTCGTCTCAGGGAGATGAAAAAAGGTATTTTCTTGGCCACAAGATCACAGAAGGCTGTTCTGAAGGGAATGATCCTTGTGTACAGTTGAGAAATGCTGCCTTTCATCAGAGTTTTATGGAAGATACAACTGGGGTGTCATTTACAGCCCACAGTAACCCAGAGTTCTCTGAACGTACTTTTTAAAGAACCAAGTAAATGGTGGGGAAATTAAGCCTACAAGGAAAGTTAATTATGAAATGTTCATTCTTTGCGTACTTGAACTTGCAAGTTTCAGCACCTTTTTGGTGACTTCACCACACAACCTCATTACACTGGTCCAGATTGATCTATTTGTGTGACAAAGATGGAATCTTCATAGGAAACAGTGCGACACTGTATTAACATTACATGAACCTGTTCTACGTCCAGATATTCACATTAATTCCCATATTATACATATGATGATGCAGGCTTGCAGTTTGAAAGGAAATGAGCTCCCAAAGACTGAATGCCGTGTACTGTCGTTGTTTGTGATGGTGCATGGAACGATTTAACCTCCTTTAACAGCTTCAATACCCCGTGGAACGGAATGCAGACATTGCTGGACTAGAGAGTAGATTTGCTCTTAACATTGGTGGGACAAGTTGAGAAACGGGGGGTGGAAATCGATGGGGATTCGCTGTATATTGGTACTAAAACTATGCCTTTGCTGTTGGATGTGGAATACCCATAATTCACTGTGTTGTTTGATTTGAAGATTCGTGTGCAGCTTCTCTAAAGAAGACTGCTGTCACACAGTGCGGTGTCTGAAATCATTCACTTGTTCAAACCTTCATAAACTGATTTTGCTCAAAGACTCCATGTCAAGGCATTATTTTTGAACTTGCACAGGAGGATGTTTTTACTTGTTTACTGTTCAAAAAACAACTGTTGGCTTGTAGACAGGGACTAAATTTGCCCTCTGCATTTTAACCACTGATGTCCTGAAACACACACTGAGGGGGTTGAGCACATGTGCCTGGACGGGTGGGCAGCCCTATACATGGTGCCCAGGGAGCAGCTGGGGAGTTAAAAGCACTTCAGTCATGTCCTGCCAGTTCAGGGAATCAAATTGGCAATTTTCATCAGTTTTATTTATTTTATTTACCAGATTAATAACTGGTGTTATTAATTTTGAAACAATTTAAAGGCGTTTATTATTATTATTATTATTAGTATTATTAGTATTAGTAGTAGTACTAGTAGTAGTAATGTATTTAGCTTGTTATTTATATTTTATGTATTGACTTATTTACCTGTTGTGCAGTTTTATTTCTTTTATTTATTTTTATTTGCCTCCTGAGCACTGTAGCTCGACTTATTATTAATATTGTTGTTATTAATATTATTTTTATTACCATTATATTTTGTTGTTACTATTATATTTATTACTATTATATTTTTGTATTATTATTATTATTATTATTATTATTATTATTATTATTATTAATTTGCACCGGATTTACTTTTATTTTGTTTTCTTAACTCTCGCCAAAGTCGGGCGGAGAGCGCGTCTAACCCGGATGTAGTAGCGCTCGTGTCTCTGCTGTTGTGTGTTTATTAATGGAATAAAGGACAGAAGCACAGATTAATTAATCTTCGCTTCAGTGATGCGGGCTGAAGTGTGAGCATGTCCCCGACTCTTCTGCTCACCGCGCTCATCTGCCGGGTCTGCGCTCTAGACTCGGCTTTAGGTAAAACCGGGAATTTCGGGAATTGTGGGAATAATGAGAATTTCGGGAATTGTGGGAATAATCAGGTCGCCACGGGCTGAAGGTGTGAATGAGCTTCGTCTCCACCAAGCAGAAGCTGCCTTTTGACTGGAACTGTCCGTTCCACCTTAAATGTCCAGCAGCTCCACTGGGGGCCAGAGGAGGTACTGCTGTCCCTGCTGCAGGGTTTAAGGGGGAACGGAGAGTTCCACACACAGGCAGTCTTCAGCCTGTGGATGCAGTTGAGATGTTTACAGACACACGTTCCTGCCCCTCTGCCCTCTTTTCTGTCTGCAGATGTAAATGAAGCCCCTGAACTCCACACCCCTCACACCCTGGAGGAGGACAGGGATGGCCAGGACCCCCAGTTTGTGTCAGAGACCCCAGACCTTCAGCCCAGGAGACAGTTTAAGACTGCAGAGATGGCAGACGCTGCCCTGGGGGCTGAGCTGTCTGCACACACTGCTGGGATTGAAGCTCTGATCCCCAAAAGTCTGAGGGACTCCCTGATCAGGGTCTCTGAGGTACATGAAGGGGACAGCTGCAAAGCAGAGGGGTCTGCTGAGGAGCAGCCAGTGGACTCCACCGGCGGGTCAGGGGTCAGCGGATCGGTGGACGAGCAGAACTCGACAGAAACGGCCAAGACCTATAAGGTCAGCTGTGATAAGCGGAGCGTCGCTGGACTGGAGAACTTCACAGTGCAGGTCCTGAACTCCTCTCAGGTGCGGGTCTTATCTTCCACCTCCAGCTTTCACACCTGACCTAATGGCTGTGCAGGAATTTCTCCATATGGGTTTGTGTTGACAGGTGTGGAAGCTCCAGAATTGCATGCTGGCCTGTAAAGTAAGGCTGCGTCAATTTCCATCAATGAAGTATTTATCTGATATATACTTATTTCAGTGTATGTTCGTAAAGTACTGAGATACTGTCGCTTGTCTGGATGCAGAAAACACACAAGCCCTGTTTTGATTGGCTGACCTGTGTTGTACCTCGTTCACATTCCTGAAAAAATGGGAAAAGTGCAGAATTTTCCAAACTGGACTGATATTAGTGATAATAGTGATGGGTCTATACAACTATGGAGACAATAAATATTAAGCTCATGTAGAAATTCACTGCTTTACTTGATCTTTTTTGTTGATAAAAGATGAATAAAAAAATATTTTTACTGTCAAAATTTGAAAACAATGACGTGTAAAGAAGCAGGTTCTCTTAATCAATTTGAACCTACTGATACTGCTTTGTTTGTTAGTGACTTTTATTTTGACACAGCCTGTATTCGTGTTGGGGACTTTTATTTGCATTTTTATTTGTCTGTTTGTGTTGCATCTCCAGATTGAGGGAATTATTACTGCAAACACTAAAACAATATTTTACACTGTTCTGGTGATTAATCGCTGGTTCACGTGTGTCCTAAACTGTTCCTGGTTGGCGTGAGAAATGTGATGTCACTAATTTAGTCATCTAACTGAAGGAACCTCACTTTCAATTTCAGAATTCTTTGTGTAGTCTTCACAGGATACTTCTGGGGTGGCTGCACACCCCAGATTGTATTATCTAGAACCTCCAGAACCCTTTATTAAGCTGTTGGGGTTGGACTAACTGATGTTTTGTGTTTCCTGAAGGATCTGATGGAGTTCCTGAACGCTAACAGCACTGAGTGCACCCTGGTTCTGTTCTACACTACGTGGTGTCAGTTCTCTGCTAATCTTGCCCCGCACTTCAACGCCCTGCCCCGGGTATTTCCCAGCATGCACTTCCTTGCTCTGGATGCTTCACAGCACAGCAGGTAATCGATTTTCATGAAGAGGAATCTGTGACTTCACAACTGTCCAGCCAGACAGCTCTCAGATTTGTCCTCCGTTCAGTTTGATTTGATTTGAGTCCGAGTTACCTTAATCTCCGTTTAACTGCGAGCAGTTCAAGGGTCAGACTATTTGTTGTTGTTGTTGTTTGTGTTCTGTGCAGTTTGTCCACACGGTTTGGGACAGTGGCCGTTCCCAACATCCTGCTCTTTCAGGGAGCCAAACCAATGGCCCGATTCAACCACACTGACCGGACCCTGGAAACCTTGACCTCCTTCATCGCCAATCAGACAGGTGAGCTCTGGGGTGTGTGATAGTGTGTATGTGTGTGTGTCGGGGGGGTGGGGGGATTGGGGTCCACTACTGTTCAGATCTGCCTTAAACTGGTTTTTATTGAAGAATGATTGATATAAATCAGTAATAATAATAATGGTTGATGATGGTTGTTGAATGGCTCACACTGTGTGTGTGTGTGTGTGTGTGTGTGTGTGTGTGTGTGTGTGTGCGAGACAGGTTTTGAAGCAGTTCTGGGTCAGGCGGTGGGAGATGAGGATCGTGCTGGACCATTACCCAGTGTTCCAGTGAAGAGTGTTGATTGGCTGTTTGTGTTTTCGGTTCTGTTTATTTTGGGGTTCTCCCTTTATGCCATCCTGCGCACTGACAGCATCCGCCTGCTGATACCCGGACAAGAGCATGAACACCAGGATTAATGTGCACACACGCACACGCACGCACACGCACACGCACGCACACATGCACACACACACACACGCGCGCGCATTCCATACCATGCTCCATGTGAGTGTGTGAGACATGCTCTTACACACCATCTTCAGATCGTTAAGGACACTGAGAGACTTTTTTATTACACAATGAGGAACGTGTGTGTGTGTGTGTGTGTGTGTTGATAAACAATGTTGTCCAGCATGTTTTCTGTTGACATGTGAAGATGTGAGCTGGTCTGCATTTGGAACATTTCGTTTTTTTCTTTGATTTTTTTTGTCCATCTGATTGATTTAATTGATTATTTAAACAAGGAAAAAAATAAACCAGTAAACACTGGCCTGACGTTCTGCTGTAGTGGAACAAGAATGTGATTGAAAAAGTGCTTGTTTTCTGGCAGGACAGATGAATAATTTATTGTCAAAAAAATTCTTACACTTGGAAAAAAGTAGTGACAGACTGTCATTGAGTCGCTCAGACTGGCAGTGACACTTTTGTCTTGGTGGAGACGATCGCCATCAGGGCCAAGATCAACGGTTTGTTGTCATGTGTCACAAGTGGAGAATATATGGTGTCACGGTGTGATTCTATACGCTGCCAGATCACCTTTGGTCTTCATTACAGACACTTTAACCAAGCAATGTAACGTTAATGAGGTCCTGCAACCAGTGGTTCTTCCTTTTCTGAACACACATTCCGGTGCTCTATTCTAACAGGACGACGCTCGTCCACACACTGCTGATCTTAAGATCTCATCTTGAAGACACAGATACTAGGCCGTGGTCGGTCTCATCTCCAGATCTATCCCTGTTTGAAAATGTGTGGGATGCTATTGGACGCTCTATCAACACTCCACCCCTACCACACCATCTGCAGAACTGAGTGAGAACATTCAAGCTGCATGGGATGGATCATCACAGGACACCATTAGGAACCTCTTCAACTCCATGCAGAGACGTCTGGAATGTTGCGTTAAACCCGACGCCGAACTGAGAGACACCACTTCTGTATGAGTAGATCAATAAATATTGTTCAGTCGGTTATTGACCCTGATCACCTTCATCTTCCTTCCCAACCACATTCTTAACAAGTATATTTTAGAAAATGTATATTTGATGTTTATAAAAATAAACTTGGGTCATATTATTTCCATAAACTGTTCTAATACACTAAATGAATCAGTTTCAGCTGAAAAGTTTCAAAATGTAATACATAAAATAATACATTTATATGAATAATTTGAGAATCTGACATAAAATACCAGATTAAAAATGCCACATACTGATTACTGTATGTTATAAAACTACTGCATGTAGGTCCAGGTCCAGAAAGCAAATCAGCTCCAGCACCTGAGCCGCCCCGACTTTGAACAAAATTATGGGGTGGATTTTTACTCTCTGGACCGGATTTACCCAACTCTGGAAACTACAGATACATCAGAAAAAGACCTGCTTCAGAAACACAACTGAACTGAACCGTTCCATGGCTGTGTTCAGACTACCACCCCAAATCTGATTTTTGGCCTATTATGGTTGTAATCAGATTTGTTTTTGATAGTCTGAACAGAAAAAAAACATCAAATCTGATTTTTGTTAATTAGATCCAGATACAAACAGATGCACATCAGACCTTGAAACAGATAGATAGTACCTCACAAAGAGACATCAAAACACCGCAAGAAGGGTGAAAACAGAGCTTTAAACCCAAATTCCACACTACACCCTATGTAGGTCGTGAGATTAGGGATTGTAAATGTAAACAGAGCATTATATATCTATAACATAAGTGTTCATTTTTCTTCATAGGTCCAAATCTGAAATGTAGTGATGTCTGTGCAGACGCAGCCGTTTTATGACGTATGTAGTGCACAATTATAGGACACATGGAGGTGTGAAATACAGACATACACATCCAAGAGTTATGACATCAGTGTTAGCATAATCCCTTGTTTTCCCATCCACACAACAACACCAACCATGGAGTTTCTGAACATCTCCATCCTGGAAGGAGCTTTACAAAAGGACTCTTTTGCAACTGGCCCATTCACCCTCCCAGCAGCCCACTGGGATTTTTCCCATTGGCCAGTCTGTCCATCCATGCAAACCCCATCTGATCACTTGCAACATGCAATGTCTTTCACATGGCAGCAAACCCAGATGGTGGTGGGTTTGCAAATGTGTTGTAACCCAACGTACCCTCACATTGTGCAGATCCAATGTTTAACCCCTCCTGATCCCAACCCTGACCCTGGTGGCCATCCATATGAGGGGTCATAGTGGAACCCCGGGTTCTGGTTCTGGCAGTGATCTTATGAGATCTGATCTGAGTTCCTACACATTTAAGCATCAGGTAACCATCACCACAGCTCCTCCACCTTAGGCCAGGTGAGTGAGCAGCTGTTTATGTTCAGGCAGGGCTAGGGGCAGCTGGAGGGCCTGCAGGAGCAGTGATGAAGGTCTGGTTAATGATCTCAAGTTGTACTGGATGGAGGAGAATTCTTCACACATACAGAAAGACCTGGTTTACAGCTGCAGCCCACATGGTGAGACCCCCTTACACAGCTACATCACTGTCTGTCTGAGCTGTAGGTGGAGAACCCAGGTCTGGAGAGAACCCAGGTCCAGAAACTAAAGAATCTAGCCCGCGATTTGGCTCCGGCCGCCTGCGCGGCTCCGCTGCGGCTCAGCCGCGGCTCAGCCAATCACAGCGCCGCACCGCAGCCGAGATCCTGCACTGGAACATTTAGATTCTGGATCTGGATTCTCCCACTTCTACTCACAGCAGCCAAAACCATCTTAAATCAGTGATTATTACCGGTTAATCTCAGTGCAATGATGTTGTTTCTGAGCTGGAGGTGGAAATGTAAACTCAACTCACTCTTCTTTGTCATCTGTTTGGGGATAAACTGCTCAGTATCGATTTTAAAGCTGTAATCATTGGTTTCCCTCCAGGGTTTCGTTTTAAAGAAGGTGTAAAATAACTGCAGGTCTCTATTTTCGGGCGAAATTTCGCTCTTAATCCGTTTATCCTCTCCGTTCCACTTTAAATACTGCTGCAGTTTTGTTTGTAAACTGCAGGGGGTGCCACACACGGAGGCGCTGTTTACACGCAGCGCCAAGACTGTAGATAAGATAAAAGTCCTTCATTAAAAATGGACTAGTACACAAAATAAAGTTATCATAATAAATAATGATAAATTAGTCAAGAGCGCTGATATTATTTACAGGGATTGGACATTTACAAGCATATGGGAAGATACTGCACACTGTTCTGAAACACTGAAAAACTATTTTTGTTTGTGTATTATTTATTTATGGTCATATTTATTAGTTTAATAAATCTATAAATTAGTAAATGATTCCCTTAATTTGATGACAACTTTATGTAAAAGACTATTTTTCTACTTTAATCTTAAATATCATAATATATTAAATGTTAATATTTGGTTTAATATTAATTCTTGCAGCATAACATCTAGTGTGTGTGTGTGTGTGTGTGTGTGTGTGTGTGCGCACTTTCAGGCCACAGACTCGCCCTGGCTGTCTCCAGCAGAGAGAGAGCAGCTGCTGATGGAGCTGAAGGCGACTGGCTGGGTGGAGTTGGAGGAGAGAGATGCGCTGTATAAAGAACTGCACTTCAAAACATTTAACCAGGTTTAACACACACACACACTCAGCCTGCAGCAGTTTAGTCCCACCCATACAGCCTACAGAAGTTTAGCCCCACCCACTCAGCCTGCAGCAGTTTAGCCCCACCCACTCAGCCTTCAGCAGTTTAGTCCCACCCGTTCAGCTTACAATAAAGTGTTGGTGGTGATTAATTGAGATGAATTGATTTGAATTTTGGAATTTGTAGGCGTTCGGTTTCATGTCTCGAGTGGCTCTTCAAGCAGAGAAGATGAACCATCACCCAGAGTGGTTTAACGTTTATAACAAGGTAAATAATATCAGCATTGTTGTACTGATTAAATAAACACTACGGGCTCTGAATGTTCAATTATATATGTTATTATTATTGTTGTTTATGCTTATATTAATGTTGTTATTGTGATTTATTTTATATATTGCTTAAATTATGCTTTACATTTAGAAATCCGATTTGGCGCATTGTAATTTGATGACTCAGACCACATTTGGTGGTCAGAGACACATATGACTGTATTATTCTAATTATGTCTTGATGTAAGTTAGCTGAGTACGCTACAATAACAAACTACCTAATGGATACTAATGGCTGAAGCACAAGCAAAACTAGGTTTATAACATGTTCCTCCTCCAGTGGAAATGATGCAGTGAGTTTTGGCCATCATTTGTGATCACATGTGATGGGGTGCTTCTCACAGCTGACCTTTCTGTATTTCAGGTGCAGATCACACTGACCACCCATGACTGCGGAGGACTTTCCAAAAAAGATGTCCGGCTTGCAAAATTTATTGATAAAGTAGCTCTGACGATGTAGTGCCATAGAGTTTGCTCTTCCAACAATAAAGCTAATCAATGCTCTGCTTTTTCAGATGTGAATAAATAATCACCCCCTGCTGTGGAGTTGGAGGGTCTGAATTCTTCACTGGTGTTCTAATGATGATTAATTATCTCTCATTGGACAGTACTGGCCAACAAAGTAGAGCAATGCCAATGCCAGTTGGATATGATGTTTAGGTTGCTATGTTGTGAAGGAGCCAGGATAATTGATATTAAATGATTTTATTTAATCATAAAATGATTAAATACAATCCTGACAGACCCACTTTTACTTTCTTACACAAAAACATCATTTGCATTTTGTTGGGGGCCATGATTAGTGGAAAACAAGCTGAGGCCAAAAAGCCAGTCGATTAGAGATGACATGCTGCTGCTTTGTATATTCATATGAAAATCTTGTGTATTGGGTAATTAAAATATACACTATATGGAAAACAGTATTGGGACATCTACTTGTTGTTCTGAAATGCCTGTTGAATGAGAAAAAAGCCCAACTGCTCGATCCGATACCAAAGTTTACACTAAAATGGAGCTCTTCAGTACAAGACAACCGATTTAGCAGTCACTCTGTCTAGCCTTTCGGGACCTTATTATATAAGAAAAGATCTGTACTGATGTTTACTACAGTCCAGACAGAGAGGACGGAAATTGGAGTTGAAGATTCCTTCTGATTTACGTTAAGGCATGATGATCCTACAGCTGGCTATTACTGTTCCTGTAGTTCTGTGGATATGTGTGTACAGGAGGCTGGTGGTCATAATGGCTCAGATTGGAGGTTTCTGCTCCTCAGTCTGAGATTTTATTGGCGGTGGAGCAGACACTAGCCGATACTATGTGACGGCAGTGCAGTCTACTTTGTACACATACTGCATTCTGTTTATTGTATTTCTAAAGATCAGGTTCATTTAATCTGTTTATTTTATCATGTTATGAACTATTTTGTATTGAGGGTATTGTCTTTAAAGTGCAATCTTAATTTATTATTCTTAATGTTTAGCCCTTTTTGAGAAATGCAATATTTAGGAAAGTGTCAGCAGTGTAGTAGGGATTGTGGAGTCTAGAAGTAAGTGTAGAGTGTACAAGTGGGTGTAGAGCTAGTCTGGAGTGTAGAAGGGAGTGTAGAGCTAGAGGGGAATGTAGTAGTAAGTGTAGAAGTGAGTTTAGTGCAGAGTTTATGTGCAGTGCAGAAATGAATGTAGAACTAGTGTGGAGTATAGAAATGGGTATAGAAATGAATGTGGAATGTAGAAGTGGGTGTAGAAAAGACTAGAAGCTAGTGTGGCGTGTAGAAATTAATGTAGAAGCTATTGTGGAGTGTACAGCTAGTGTGGAATGTAGATGTGGGTGTAGAGCTAGTGTGGACTGTAGAAGTGAATGTATAGCTAGTATGGAGTGTAGAAATGAGTGTAGCGCTAGTGTGGAGTGTAGAAGTGGGTGTAGAGCTAGTGTGGCATGTACATGCACATGTAGAGCTAGTGTGGAGTGTAGAAGTGAATGTAGAGCTTGTTTGGAGTGTAGAAATGAGTATAGAAGCTAGGGTGGAGTTTAGAAGTGAGTAAAAAGCTAGTGTGGAGTGTAGAAGTGGGTATAGAAATTAATGTGTAGAGGATAGATGCTAGAGTGGAGAATAGAAGTGTTAAAGCTAGTGTGAAATGTAGAAGTGGGTGGAGTGTAGTAGTGAGTGTGGAGCTGGTGTGGAGTGTAGTAGTGAGTGTAGAGCTGGTGTGGAGTGTAGTAGTGACTGTAGAGCTGGTGTGGAGTGTAGTAGAGTGTAGTAATGAGTGTAGAGCTAGTGTGGGGTGTAGTAGTGAGTGTAGAGCTGGTGTGGAGTGTAGTAGAGTGTGGAAGTGAATGTAGAGCTGGTATGGGGTGTAGTAGTGAGTGTAGAGCTGGTGTGGGGTGTAGTAGTGAGTGTGGAGCTGGTGTGGGGTGTAGTAGAGTGAAGTAGTGAGTGTAGAGCTGGTGTGGGGTGTAGTAGAGTGTAGAGCTGGTGTGGAGTGTAGTAGTGAGTGTAGAGCTGGTGTGGAATGTAGTGAGTGTAGAGCTGGTGTGGGGTGTAGTAGTGAGTGTAGAGCTGGTGTGGGTGTAGTAGTGAATGTAGGGCTGGTGTGGGGTAGTAGTGAGGTGGAGCTGTGTGGAGTGTAGTAGTGAGTGTAGAGTCAGGAGGTAGTAGAGGTGAGCTGGTGGAGGTAAATGTAAAGCTTGTGGGTGTAGTAGTGAGTGTAGAGTTGGTGTAGAGGTAGTAGTGAATGTAGAGCGTGTGGGGTGTAGTAGTGGGTGTAGAGTCAGGAAGTAGAGCTGGTGTGGAGTGCAGAGAGTGGTAGTGGGTGTAGAGCTGGTGTGGGGTCTAGTAGTGAGTGTAGAGCTGGTGTGGAGTGTAGTACAGTGTAGTAGTGAGTGTGGAAGTGAATGTAGAGCTGGGTGGGGTGTAGTAGTGAGTGGAGAGCTGGTGGGGTGGAGAGTGTGAAGTGAATGTAGAGCTAGGAGGTAGTAGGAGGTAGAGCTGGGTGTGGGGTGAAGCGGTGAGTGTAGAGCTGCGTGGCCGAGAGTGAGTGTAGAGCTGGTGGAGTGTAGTAGGAGTGTAGTGAGGTGAGCTGGTGGGGTGTAGTAGGGGAGTGTAGAGTCAGGAGGTAGAGTGTGGAAGGGAATGAGTCAGGTGTAGTAGTGAGTGTAGAGTTGGTGTGGAGTGCAGAGTGGAAGTGGAATGTAGAGCTGGTGTGGGGTGTAGTAGTGAGTGTAGAGCTGGTGTGGAGGTGGTAGTGAGTGCAGAGCCAGGAGTGTAGTGAGTGTAGAGTTGGGTGTGGGGTGTAGTAGGAGTGTAGAGCTGGTGGGGTGTAGTAGTGAGTGTGGAGCTGTGGAGTGTAGCAGTGGGAGTGTAGACAGGGAGGTAGTAGTGGTGTAGAGCTGTGAGTGTAGTAGAGTGTAGAGCTGGTAGAGGTAGTAGTGGGAATGAGAGCTTGGGGGGGTGTAGTAGTGTGTAGAGTCAGTGAGGTAGAGTCAGGTGGAGTAGTAGAGTGTAGTAGGTAGAGCTGGTGTGGGGTCTAGTAGTGAGTGTAGAGCTGGTGTGGAGTGTAGTACAGTGTAGTAGTGAGTGTGGAAGTGAACGTAGAGCTGGTGTGGGGTGTAGTAGTATGTAGAGCTGTGGTGTAGCAGAGGAAGGGAACAGAGCTGGTGGAGGTAAGAGGAGTGTGTAGAGCTGGTGGTGAAGGTGAGCAGAGCTGGTGTGGGTTTAGTAGAGGAGGTAGAGCTGGTGGGAGTGTAGTAGAGTGTAGTAGAGTGTAGAGCTGGTGTGGTGTAGTAGTGAGTGTAGAGCTGGTGTGGGGTGTAGTAGAGTGTGGAAGTGAATGTAGAGCTGGTGTGGGGTGTAGTAGTGAGTGTAGAGCTGGTGTGGAGTGTAGAGAGTGGTGAAGGAATGAGCTGGTGGGGTGTAGAGAGTGTAGAGCAGGGAGTGTAGTAGAGTGTAGAGCTATGGGTGTAGCAGGAGTGTAGAGCAGGTGGGGTGTAGTAGGAGTGTAGAGCTGGTGGTGTGTATAGAGTGTGGAGCCAGTGTGGGTGTAGTATAGAAAGTGAGTGTAGAGCTGGTGTGTGTAGTAGAGTGTAGTAGTGAGGTAGACCTGTGGTGTAATAGTGTGTAGTAGAGTGTAGTGGAGTGTAGTAGAGTGTAGTGGAGTGTAATGGTGTATAATTGTAGTAGAGTGTAGTGGAGTGTAGAGCTGGTGTGGGGTGTAGTAGTGAGTGTGGAGCTAGTGTGGGGTGTAGTAGAGTGTAGTAGTGAGTGTAGAGCTGTGGGGTGTAGTAGAGTGTAGTAGTGAGTGTAGACCTGGTGTGGGGTGTAATAGTGGAGTGTAGAGCTGGTGTGGAGTGTAGTAGAGTGTAGTGGAGTGTAGAGCTGGTGTGGAGTGTAGTAGAGTGTAGTGGAGTGTAGAGCTGGTGTGGGAGTGTAGTAGTGGAGTGTAGATGCCTCTGATCCTGGTTCCATGCTGAAAGTTACACGTGGTGCTTCTTGGCGTTAAACCTGCTTTTCACAGAAGAAGTTTATGTAAATATATTTCTTCTCTGTTTATTGACGTTTATTAAACAAAAAACATTGTTTTTGTTAAATATTTCAGAACGTTTCTGTTTTCACGACGACATTCCAGACTTTCTGAAGCAGTAAAACCTCTGTAAGCTGAAGCTTAATTTCAGATCTTCACAACAGATCAGATGAGAGATGGTTGGATCGGTGGAGGATCAACTGAGCTGTTTGACATTGAAGACAAACACAGAAGCTGAAGTCAGACATTATTAGTGCGTGATTGAGGTTGATTAAAGATATAATACATATTAAATAACATCAACTACTGACATATATATAATCAGATCAGTAGAACACAGCACACAACAGCGTAAAAACAGACGCTGGAACTGAGGAATCAGATCAACAGGATCAGCAGTAGCTTATTTACACACTTCGGCCCCAAACACACACCCTGTTACACACACCACCCTTCACAGAGGAATTAAACCAGCTAAGGCCCCCAGTTTGAACACAGGTGTCCGTCTGGTTTCAGTTCAGCTCAGGTGAGCAGCTCAGCACAGCTGGTAATTATTCAGCGATTGTAGCCTCCTGCTGGTCACGCTGATCCTCACAGGCTTTGGGTGAAACGCACGACCTGAGTGGGAAGCTCCTGCTGTACATTTATATACTGCTGTTAATAAACACAGCGACATTGTATCACTGTAAACATCATCACAGTTCAACTCACAGTGCAACCAAAACCCCACCCAGTACAACTAAGCCACCTCCCCATACAACCAAAACCTCTCCCAGTATAAACAAAACCTCCCTACAACCAAGATCATCCTGTGCACAGTTGAACCCCCTCCTGGTTCAAATCCACCCCACCCCCAGTACCACCAAATTAAAACCCATAACCTTTGCAGTACAGCTAAAACCCCCAGTACAAACAACCCCCTCTAGTACTCACCAAACTCTCATTGAACCATAACCTTTGCAGTACAGCTAAACCCAGCACAACCAAAACCTCCTGTACCACCAAACTCCTCATTGAACCATAACCATTGCAGTACAGCTAAACCCTGGTACAAACAACCCCCCCCCAGTACCACCAAACGCCTCACTGAACCATAACCCTTGCAGTACAGCTAAACCCCAGTACAAACAAAACCTCCCAGTACCACCAAACCTCATTGAACCATAACCTCGGCAGTACAGCTAAATCAAAGTACAACCAAAACTCTCCCAGTACCACCAAACTCCTCATATTGAACCAACCTTTGCAGCACAGCAAAACCCAGTACAACCAAAACCCTCCCAGTACCACCAAACCCTCATTGAACCATAACTTTGGCAGTACAGCTAAACCTCAGTACAACCAAACTCCTCCCAGTACCACTCAAACCTCATTGAACCATAACCTTGTAGTGCACAGCTAAACCTCAGTACAAACTAAAACCCTCCCAGTACCACCAAACTCCTCATTGAACTACAACTCAGGTGCACAGCTAAACCCCAGTACAACCAAAACCCCTCCCAGTACCACCAAACTCCTCATTGAACCATAACCTTTGCAGTACAGCTAAACCCCAGTACAAACAAAACCCCTCCCAGTACCACCAAACTCCTCATTGAACCATAACCTTTGCAGTACAGCTAAAACCTCAGTACAAACAAAACCCCTCCCAGTACCACCAAACTCCTCATTGAACCATAACCTTTGCAGTACAGCTAAACCCCAGTACAAACAAAACCCCTCCCAGTACCACCAAACCTCATTTTCGAACCATAACCTTGCAGTACAGCTAAACCTCGTACAAACAACCCCCAGAAAATACTCAAACGCCCCACTGAACCATAACCTTTGCAGTACAGCTAAACCCCAGTACAAACAAAACCTCCCAGTACCAACAAACCTCATTGAACCATACAACCTTGCAGTACAGCTAAACCCCAGTACAACCAAACCTCCCAGTACCACCAAACCTCATTGAACCATAACCTTTGCAGCACAGCTAAACCTCAGTACAACCAAACCCTCCCAGTACCACCAAAACTCCTCATTGAACCATAACTTGCAGTACAGCTAAAACCCTCTAGTACAACCAAAAACCTCCCAGTACCACCAAACTCCTCATTGAACCATAACCTTGCAGTGGCTGAAGCAAACCTCATACAACCAAAATCCTTCCCAGTACCACCAAACTCCCATTGAACTACACCTTAGCACAGCTAAACCCCAGTACAACCAAACCTCCCAGGTACCACCGCAAACCTCATTGAACCATAACCTTTGGGCAGAGTGCACAAAGCAAACCTCAGTACAACAAACCCCTCCCAGTACCATCAAACTCCTCATTGAACCATAACCTTGCAGTACAGCTAAACCCTGTACAAAACAAAACCCTCCCAGTACCACCAAATTCTCATTGAACCATAACCTTTGCAGTGCACAGCTAAACCCCAGTAAACAAACCTCCCAGTACCACCAAACTCCTCATTGAACCATAACCTTGGTACAGCTAAACCCCCAGTACAACCAAAATCTCCTCCCAGTACCACCAAACTCCCCTATTGAACCATAACCTTTGCAGTACAGCGCTAAACCTCAGTACACAACCAAAACCCTCCCAGTACCACCAAACTCTCATTGAACCATAACTTTGCAAATAATAAACCTCAGCAGCAAATCAAAACCCCTCCCAGTACCACCAAACTCCTCATTGAACCATAACCTTTGCAGTACAGCTAAACCCCAGTACAAACAAAACCCCTCCCAGTTCAACACAACGTTATTACCTGGTCAGAGAATTCCGGCAGCAGCTCTGCAATAAACTGCGTGATTTTTTCAAACGTTGGGCGTGATGTTGGGTCCAGACTCCAGCACATCTTCATCACGGTGTATCTGTGAGGAACATCATTTTTTTTATTTTAAATGATTATAATCTCACAGTCAGACCAGCGACCAGTTGGGGTTCTCTTATAAAGTCCCCTAACTCTGGAATACCCTTTCTGCTACTGTTCGGGACTCGGACACACTCTCCGTCTTTAAATCTGTCTCTCTCCCCCATGTCCCCGGCTGCCCCTGCTGCCTGGATGATGTTGGTTCAAGTCCATTGGTGGTTGGGTGCTATGACCTGCTCCGACCACCCTAACATTTACTTAAACCTTCCGTTTTCTTTCTATGTTCTGAGATGCTTGATCCTTACTGATGTCCCCCCATGTCACCCGACCTGATCCAGTTCCCCGCTGACCTTCCACGTTAGAGACCCCACTTCCAGCATACGACTGTTTCACCTGCATGGGCTTCCATATTATCACTGAGCTCATACCATACAATCCCATTCTCCCATAATTCACTCACACAAACAGCTACAGTTCTTTATTATTTTACTCCTTTGGACCCTTGGTTCCTCTGAAGGTTCTTCCTCCCAGTCTGAGGGAATGTTTCTGCCACTGTCACCACTGGCTGCTCCAAAGAGGCTTGGACCCGGATTTCTGTGAAGCCGAACGTCTGTATAAAATTTCTGTAATTGTAAATAAACTTGATTGAGGTGTGTAAACTCACATCTCCGGAGGTGCGAAGTCTGGCTGACTCATGTGATATCCTGCTTTGATCATTTTATAGAACCGAGCATCAACCGCTATGTCTGGATACGGGCTTCTACCTGTACACCAACAGAAGAGCAGAGGAGTCTTACAGCCGCGACAGAGACGTCTAGAACATTGTGATGTCCTTGCTTAGGTTTGGTAAGCTGGGCTGACTCACCCAGAGAGAAGATCTCCCACAGAAGGATCCCATACGACCACACATCACTCTGCACCGTGTAGATACACTCAAATATACTCTCCGGAGACATCCACTTAACTGGCAACCGGGCCTGCTCCATCAGTCCATCAGATTAGATCAGACAGATCACATTAGATCAGATAGTTCACATTAGATCAGACATTCGATCAGATAGTTAGATCCAGTTTGATCAGACAGATCACATTAGATCACATTAGTTCAGGCAGTTCACATTAGATTAGATCAGATTAGACAGATTAGATTAGATTATCTAGGGTTAGGGTTAGATGATCAGACTAGATGAGATCAGTTCATCAGACTAGATCAGACAGAACTGATTATACTAAATAAATCAGATTTGTATTAACTCTCAAAGTGGAGTGAGAAGAATGAGGTTAAGTGAGAGTGAGTTGGTGTTCGAGTGAAGTGATGGAGGGTGTGGTGGAGTGAGCGTGAGGTAGGGAGTACATAGACTTAAGTGGATTGAGAGTGAGGAAGAGTGAGAGTGCAGTGGGGTGAGATGTGTTAGAGTGGAGTGAGATGGGATTAGAGTGAGGCAGAGTGTGTTTAGTGGAATGGAGATGATCTGAACTCACGTTTCCTCTCACCACGTAGTTTGAATCGTTCATGATGTCTCTCGCCAAACCAAAATCACAGATCTTCGCCACAAAGCAGTCGGTCACCAGGACGTTCCTCGCAGCCACGTCTCTGTGAATACACTGTGAACACACACACACACACACACACACACACACACACACACACACACACACACACACACACACACACACACACACACACAACCACACAAACGGTTTGAGAGGCTCCGTGGGTTCTGAGGATCAGGATTGGGAGTTAGTGTTACAGTGACATTACGTTTTTTGAGGCGAGGAAGTCGAGTCCCTGAGCCACTTGGCTGGAAAATCTGAGCAAATCATCCAAATCCATCGTCCAGAGGTCCTCCTGTCCTACTCCGCAGCATTCTAGAATAAAAGTGCCACAGCTGTAATGCAGTTCTGCATGGCTGTCTACAATTCAGGTTCTTCAAGTCAAACAGAAGAGAGTCTGACTTTCCTACCCTGAGAGCTGTGCTGACCCCTGCGTCCCGACATGTCCTGATAACTGAGACAGAGCAGAGTCTACATTTAGACAGCATCCTGCCTTCAGGATCTGAATAGGTAAGGAGGTGTTCTGGTAGCCATACCTGCTGGTGCTGAGCCATTTAACTGGACTCTGATGAGCTGACAGGTTCTTGTAGACGTTGAGGAGGTCGTGTTCCTGCAGGACGGATTTCAGGAACCCCTCAGCTCTTCTGCGCATGAAGTTCAGCAGATCTCCCTGACTGCAGTATTCCGTGATCAGCAGAACAGGGCCTGAGAACACAGCTCATTCATTACCCTGAGGGTTTTCACAGTTGATTGTTATTTTTGTTGGATTAATGATGAGTATGAACACCTGGTGAACACGAACAATTAGTTTAATGTGACGGTGTGTGTAAGGAGCTGGAGAAGGAGCTGCAGGTTGTGCAGTGAGTGGGTGGAGTTTAATGTGTTGGCGTGTGTAAGGAGCTGGAGAAGGAGCTGCAGCCTGTGCAGTGAGTGAGTGGAGTTTAATGTGTTGGTGTGTGTAAGGAGTTGGAGAAGGAGCTGCAGCCTGTGCAGTGAGTGAGTGGAGTTTAATGTGTCGGTGTGTGTAAGGAGTTGGAGAAGGAGCTGCAGGCTGTGCAGTGAGTGGGTGGAGTTTAATGTGTCTGTGTGTGTAAGGAGCTGGAGAAGGAGCTGCAGGCTGTGCAGTGAGTGAGTGTAGATTAATGTGTCGGTGTGTGTAAGGAGCTGGAGAAGGAGCTGCAGGCTGTGCAGTGAGTGAGTGGAGATTAATGTGTTGGTGTGTGTAAGGAGCTGGAGAAGGAGCTGCAGGCTGTGCAGTGAGTGAGTGGAGTTTAATGAATTAAATGTCACTTTGATATCTTGCGTTTTGGATTGAAGTCATTAAATTCAGTAAGAGCTGTTTTTCTAAAACATTGTTCTTTAAGTTAAGCAGGGTACATATTACTTATCTCTTAAAAGATAGCAGTTGGTGTCATACATTTCACAGGTTGTAATGGTATACTATTCAGAATAAGACCTAAAGTGGTTTAAGAAGAGATGTCTTCACACTGTACTGTCCCCAACATGTGTAAAGACACAAAAAGACATAATAATATCCACTGCTTCCTTTTACAGCCCAGGTTCAGTTTCGTTTCTGGGTTATAAACAGATACTTACAGACATGTTTCTGTACCACTTTTATTATCACTACGTACAACCTGTGTGTGTTTCTGAGTGTGTTAGATAGATAGATAGATAGATAGATAGATAGATAGATAGATAGATAGATAGATAGATAGATAGATAGATAGATAGATAGATAGAACTTTATTGTTAAGGGAAATTAATATTCCAATATAATAAAATAGTATAAAATTATAGTATATAATGTGTGTGTGTGTGTGTGTGTGTGTGTGAGAGAGAGAGAGAGAGAGAGAGAGAGAGAGAGAGAGAGAGAGAGAGAGCTTGCTCATTTGTTTATTGAAGAAAATGATCCAGCATTACATATCCATGAGGGCAAGAGGGTGTGAGCCTTTAGGATCAGCAGATCATTTGAAGGTAAAATTATAGTCTGTTGTATAATCAGGTGTGAGTGTGTCTGTGAGGAGATTTCTGAGGAGCTCAGAAGAGTCGTTGAAGCTCATCAGGCTGGAAAAGGTCACAAAACTATCTCTGAAGAGGTTGGACTCCATCAATCCACAGTCAGACAGATTGTGTACAAACGGAGGGAATTCAAGACCATTATAACCCTCCCCAGGAGTGTTCCACCAACAAAGATCAGACCAAAGCACGCTGTGCAATAGTCCTTCAGCCCACAAAGGAACCCAGAGTAACTTCTAAGCACCTAAAGGTCCTTCTCACATTGGCTGATGTTAATGTCCGTGAGTCCACCATCAGGAGAACACTGAACAACAGTGATGAGCATGGGAGGGTTTCAAGGAGAAAACTGCTGCTCTTCTAAAAGAACATTGTTGCTGTTTGACAAACATCACATGGACAAGTCAGATGACTATTGGAACGATGTTTTGTCAAACTCTGGCCTTAATCCAACAGAAATGTTGTGGAAGAACCTGAAGCAAGCAGTTCATGGGAAGAAACCCACCAACCTGGTTGAAATGAATTGCATTTAATGCTGCACCAGGGGGTCACACTAGAGCCTAAAAGTACTGGTTCCCCTCACAAATATGTAATATTGGATCACGTTCCTCAATAAATAAATGGCAGAATTAGATGCATTAAGCACACACAGCTTATCTAGTCCCTTTAGACAAGTACTGCCATAGAATAGGACTCTCTGGATCTTATATTGAATCTAGAACAGTGACTAAACCGGACATGTTCTGTGCCTTACCCCCCTGAGTGCACGCCCCCAGCAGGTTGACTATGTTAGTGTGCGGTCCTAGATGACTCAGAATCTTCAACTCAGACATGAGGGCCTCTTTCTCCTCCGAGTGGGCACTCGCTGTGGGTAAAAACACCTACTTAAGTACCAAGGAACATCTAGAACCATAGTGGAACTTCTTAATTCATCCAGCCGATTTTATTATGCACAAAAAACAAGGGTTCTTCATGGGTTCTAAGCACAACAGTAGATGACAAGAATAAGGACTGATTCGACTATTTAAATGGTTCTCTATCTGGCTTATTGGTCCTACAAATATATGGAATGCTGATTGGAAATGGTTCTATGTGGAGCTGTTTTAAAGAAAAGGTTCCACTCTTGGTCCAACAATATTTCTACAGTACTGCACAGAACCCTTTGGCTTAGAGTGCTGCAGCTAAGAAGGTAAGTTTGGCTTCTTTTCTGAACATTCCATTCCACCTCAAATGGTGCAGCTGGCCTGTGGGACCGGAATATTACAGCTACACAATTTAAGGTGGAACGGAAAATTCAAAATCATCTAAATTCACAATGAACTCACTTTTCAGCATCTTCACAGCCACCCGGGTGACGTGGTCATCCTTATCCAGTCCGTATGCTGTGGCCTCCACCACCTTCCCAAAGGCGCCTGCACCCAGCACCTGCCCTGTGATTGGAGCAGCAGAAACCCAGTTTAAATTTCCCATATCTGAGGTGAGTAGCAGGGTTCTCCTCATGTTTCTTACATTAGAATACCTTTTGATGACAGTTCCTTTATAGAGTTTCTTTATTAGGATCTTCAGGTTCAAAACCAGCAAAACCAGTAAACCATGGCTTAGAGCTCAGGAATGTATGATTGTTGTAATGGGGCCTAAATGGGAGCTCCTGGGTAAGATTGGGCAACAAACAGAGGTAAAGCACATGGTCTGTACCCTGTAAAAATAGAACAAGTATCTGCACCCAGAAGGACGTGTGGGATTGCAGTGCTGTTGGGAAGGAAGATGAAGGTGATCAGGATCAATAACTGATGATAACTGTAGTCTGATCTGATCAATATTTATTGATCTACTCATACAGAAGTGGTGTCTCTCAGTACGGCGTCAGGTTTAACGCAACATGCCAGACGTCTCTGCATGGAGGTGTAGAGGTTCCTAATGGTGTCCTGTGATGATCCATCCCATACAGCTTGAATGTTCTCACTCAGTTCTGCAGATGGTGTGGTAGGGGTGGAGTGTTGATAGAGCGTCCAATAGCATCCCACACATTTTCAATCAGGGACAGGTCTGGAGATGAGACCAACCACGGCGTAGTATCTGTGTCTTCAAGAGGAGATCTTGAGACAGCAGCAGTGTGTGGACGAGCGTCGTACTGTTGGAATAGAGCACCGGAGTGTGTGTTCAGAAAAGGTAGAACCACTGGTTGCAGGACCTCATTAACGTCACATTGGGCATGAAAGTAGGTGTAATGAAGACCAAAGGTGATCTGGCATCGTATGGAATTGCACCCACACCATGACAGCAGGTCTTCTGACTCCAACACAGTCTGGCACCATTGCAGTTGGTTGATTCCTTCTGAGTGCAGTTATCTTATTGATGATGAGTGTACTGTTATAGTAATGCTGAACTGAAAGTGTGATAAGTCTATTGTACCGAATGTCAGTCTGTCACGTGGAAACTCCCACTTGGTGTTGTATGGAAGCTGGTTGGGGTCAATATAGGTGTAGTTGTTTCCATCATTAGCCTCAATGATCTTCCATCTGATTTCATACTTGGGCTTCTGTAAACACACACACCCATACACACACACACACACACACACACACCTCTTCAGCATGCAGGGCTAAGGTTGAGGATTCACATTCACTCAGATGATAAGGAGAGATACCTGTTTACACCTGTAGATACAGACTCCCAGCAGCATCAGCAGCAGAGTGCACACGGCTGCAGTTCCACTGAGGAGAGTCAGGAAGATCTTTGGGTTCGGATCTTCAGAAGTGGGGCTACGAACATCTAAACAGGACAGAAATGTTTATGAGCTGCACCCGTGGTGCGAGTCAGACGAAGACAGGCAGTCTGAGAATAAACAGAGGGTTTTACTCAGTACTGTCGTGGAGAGAGAGTCTCGGCTTTTTCCTGCAGTGTTTACAGCCACACACTCCACGGACCCATTGTGTGCTATCTCGCTCTTCAGCAGCTCACTCTCCACCTCCTGTGGCTGGAACTCATCTGCTGACTCCAGTGTGTGCTGTGTGCCCCGCAGCACCACCACGGACGAGTCATTACTCTCACACCCCTCGTCCCTGAAATAGAGAACATTAGAGTTCAGTGGCTCAGACTGATCAACTGAAACGTCCCATTGGTCATACCTAACCTAACCCTAACCCACACCTAAATTTAACCTACACCTTAATTTACACCTACATCTAACCTGAAACTAACATTAACCTACACCTTAATCTACACATAAACCTAATATTTACTCAACCTTAACCTACACCTTAATCTACATTTAAACCTAGCCTTAACCTAGTGTGTGTTTGAGTGTATTTTACTAAACTGTGCTCTGCCAGAGACCAGGTGAAAAGATGACCACGTATGTCATAATTTGGCCTAGAATAAACATCAGGACAGGACAATTCTACATGCAATTGTGTTGATCAATAAAAAGAGGCTGCTGTCAAACACTGTCCATATATTTTACACAACAGAGTAGAACAGCAAAGATCAGCCCCATCAAACTACCTCCACCATGTTTGGAGGCTGTACTTTATCCAGACTTGCTCTCACTGTGAATTAAAACTGATCTGCTATGTAGTGCTCTTTTACGCCACCAAGAGGAGAGTGATTTCTGGGATTCCTACACACAACTCCGTCATCAAACATACTACAAAAAACACTGTTATTGGCACAGAAATTGAAACAGTAGTAATCTTCAGGGGCAATCTGGAGAAATATCTGTACCAGTACCATCAATAACGCTACCCCTCTAGTGGTTCTAATCAACAAACACCCCAATAAACATGTAAAAAAAAGAGGGCCTACGTAGTTTGGAGCTCCGCACACATTTGCCAGTGAATGGTTGGTCGAGGAAAGCCTGAAGCCATACAGGTTAAAGTACCATTCCTCCATCTCACCACAACAGTGGGCTTCTCTGGGAGGGGGGGGGGGGGGACGACAAAGAAACCAGTTTATTTCAATACATTTGTAAAATGAAATGAATGGGAATTCAGTTTAATTCAGACAGAATTTAGCCACACTGCTGATTGGCAGGATGGGTAAAAAAATCATGTATCTGAAGGCTATAATGTTAGAATTCACTCTGAACCAGAGCACCAGAGAAATATAGAATTCTGTGCATGAAGTCTGTTCTGAGTGTTGACGACAGAATCCAGAGTGAAGTGAGACGAGTGTGAAATCCATTACATACAACATCGTTGAATCTTTTACAGAAAGAGTTTATTGTTAAAGAGCAGCACCAGCACAACAAAAAAAAAACACGGTCTGGCAGCTGGTTGGGTGTCTTTTGATACTGTATGTCTTCATGGATGCTAGCAAGACGAAATCAGAATGCATGTTTTATTACCTTAATCATTTATTTTTGTGTTAATTCCAGAGTGTGGTCTCCGTCCCTTAGATTCATTACATATATTTTTTTCGACTGGGAGTGGTTAGAAAATTGCAGACCACAGGCAATATGGGAAAAAAGGATCTCTCTGCTGCTCAGCATCAAATAGTGCAATACTTTGTACTGTGAAGAGATTCGTGTCTGATTTGTTCAGATAAAGACATAATGAAGAAGGTTTCAGACAAATTCATGAGATTAAAAGAGCAGCTGCTAAAATGCCATTACAAAGCAGCAAACAGAAATTTGAGACTGCATTTGCCTCTGCAGTCCCATGAACCTCAAGGTGTAGGATCCTCCAGAGGTTTGCTGTTGTGCATAAACCAACTATCCAGCCACCCCTAGTCATGTTTAGGGCCGGAATCATGGGGACGGAGCTGGTAGGTCCCTTTAGAGTCCCTGAAATTGTGAAAATGACCTCAACAAATTATATAGTTTCTGACTGACCACTTTCTTCTATGGTAAAAAAAAAAAGAACCGTGCCATTTGTGGCAAAATCATCTTTGGAGTTTCCTCAAGCAAAAGATCTGTGAGGGTTGGAGGCAGTTCACATTAAAACAGCAGCTCTGGGAGGCTATTCTGACATCCTGCAAAGATTCCAGCTGATCTCACAAGTTCAATGGATGCAAGAATTGAAGGTGATTTCAAAGAAGGGGTTCTATGTTAACATGCAATTTGACCTGTAACTCTACTCTAATGGTTGATGACTTGAAAATCACATCAACTGAAATTTATATAGACTATTTAGGAATTTCAGAGAAATATAATTTGCATAATAATTTGAAACACTAATTTGTTTAACTGGGTTGTTCCCAATTTGGAAGTGCCAATTACCCAACCCTGTTAGCATTGCTTCTTTGCTGGGCATCCAGTGCACTCGGAGGAAAGCACCAGATCCTCAGCTCCAATACAACAACTAACAGACACCTGGGTCAACCAGTTTTCCAGTGGGCGTGATGTGGGTGGGTCTGGGTGGGAAGAGAAAGCATGGCCAATTTTGCTCTCTCTGACTCTGGCTGCCGATGGCAAGCAGCATGACCCTGGATTCAAACCTGCTACCCTCGAAACATAGTGCTAGCCACTGTATGACCACCCAAAAATGTCTCAGGGAAAATCTTATCAGCACCATATCAACCACCTAACAAATATCTTTATCAGCACCATACCAACCACCCAACGAATATCTTATCAGCACCATACCAACCACCTAACAAATATCTTTATCAGCACCATACCAACCACCCAACGAATATCTTATCAGCACCATATCAACCACCTAACAAATATCTTATCAGCACCATATCAACCACCTAACAAATATCTTATCATTACCATATCAACCAACTAATGAATATATTATCAGCACCATACAACACAGTATAGCAACAACTACAGATCTTATAGCAGCTAGCCAGCAACCCCCTAGGACAAGCAGTGGAGCTGTGCTCTCTTGAATGACAACGCTCCATCCAGTACCTTTGTGATGAGTCAGAGTGTCAGAACTCATTGATACTCTCACTCTCTAGGGGCTGAATACCATCAGATCCTCCTGATAGCAATGTTCTACTGTGAAGTCTTCACAGTAGAGCAGTAAAAGGGGATAAACACCTGACAAATACCCTTGAATTCAGGTTTTGGTGAATAAGGCAATTTGTGTTTAATACAGGTGCTGTTTGGAGGTTACTGATGTTGGTTCCACTTTTCAGACCCCATTTCTCCATATTCACTTACGGTTCACGTAGACCTTAAAGTGGGTGGAGGCATTTGCAAGGGCACTCCTGGCATTGAAGATATACAGCCCACTTTCCTCTGCTCTGATCCTGATGATTGAGAGTTTGGCCACAGATCTATACCTGTTAAACATTAAGAAAAATGCAATTAGAGGCCTGTAGAGCCAAGACGTTCTCGCTGTGTGGGATTCAGGAACACAGGGCTGAAAAACCTGAAAGAGACTGTAAACAGTTCTGTTTAGTGCTATTTCCTTTCCTGGGTTTCAGCTGGTACATGCGACAGAAGCACCATTTAAGGTGGAATGGGAATGAAGCCTTTTCTGAGACCTGGAGATCAGATATCCTCTAACCTCCTTGGGATCTCCTTGTAGCTGGATGTGTTCTGGGGCCTGGGGGTGTCCCACCATGTCGCCAGTATTGGAGGATAAGCACTGATGTTAACACTCAGCTCCAGCAGCTCTCCCTCCCTCAGCTCAACAGTAGACCCGCTCAGCTTCAGTGCCGGGGTCAGCTGAATGTATGGGTTCTCTGTTAGAGACAGAACACAAGAACAGCCAGTTAGAGCCGAGAATTAACATGTGACTGCTTAAGTCTTCCTGGTCCATTTCAGAGTAAAAGAATAAGTCCCAGGTTGCACATCAGTGTAGCACCATCCATGATCCATTTGCCACCAGCTCCAACCTCTTCATCAAGTTTGCAGACAACACAACTGTAGTGGGTGTTATCAGCAACTACAGAACTGGGTGAGCCACCTGGCCTTGTGGTGCACTCAGAACAATCTCTCTCTGAACATCGATAACATCAAGGAGATTGTTGTGGACTTCAGGACCTGTCCTGGAGTAACGACACAGTATCACTGGCCAGAAAAGCCCACCAATGCCTCTACTTCTTCTGCAAAATTGAGACTAGCCCATAACCCCATAATGTGCACCTTCTACAGGGATGCCATGAGAGCATCCTGACCAGCTGCATCTCTTTGTGGCGCCTGCACCTTGTCTTGCTGCAAGACTCTCCAGTACATTATGTGAGTAGCTGAGAAGATTGTCAGCACCTCTTTCCCCTTCCTGCAGGACATTCACAGCACCAAACTCAGTCCACAGGTCCTGCAGCCTGCTGCCTTCAGGGAGGAGACTGTGGAGTGTTCAAGTCAGAACCAGCAGACTTTCAGGACCACCAGGCGGTCAAGATGTTCAACTCTCTTTCTGTCCTGCCCCCCCTCCTCCTTTAGCTCCCTACACATGTGAATTCAGGATCCTGACCCCCATCAACACCAGACTTTGCACCAAATGGAACTTTATATAAACACATGATCCCTTTGACTGGTCTATAAGGTCTCCAAATGTGCAGTACTGTCTATAATTGCACTATCCATACCTGCCACCTGTCAAACCTACCTACAACTATAAGTGAGACCACGGAGCTGTTCTCTCCGACTGCATTCCCGGCTGTACAGGTCAGGTTCCCACTGTCAGACACACTGACCGCAGGAAGGGTCAGTACACTCCTGAAACGAACCACATCACTGCTGTTCATCATCCTGATCTCTGCAGGTGGAACCTAACACACACAGCAAGAACAAATACTGTAATAAGCCACATACCTCAGAGTGTGATTGGCTTAGAGTATCTGTGAGTATCAGTTGACATGTACTCTAGCAATGGCCAGACGTTCTACTAAAATCAAAAATTAAATGGACATGACACACCTCCACTGAATGTGTGAGGCTGTAGATTGTTAGTTTGGGTTCATATATGGACAGTATAGATGGAGGAGCAAACTGTTTGTTTGAAAACGTTATCACTGTTTATAAAGTGGAATGAAAATGATAATTAAAGAAGCATTCTGTTGAACAAGTGCTTTAACTCCATTTTTGTACCTGTTTGGCTGAGTGATGCCAGGTGATGTGATATGAGTGGTCGATATTTGAGGTGAAGCAACTGATCTGCAGCGTTTCCCCAGCAATCCGCACAAATTCATCCATTTCAGTATAGACTGAGGGAGGATTCTGCACTCCTATGATCAGCATACACCAATCATCAGTCAATTCATCACAACACTCACATCAAACACAGTTAATACATCAAACACTCAATGCATCAAACACCCTGTACATCACTAACCACATCAAACACTCAGCACATCAAACACTTAATACATCAAACACTGTTAATATATCAAACACTCAGCACATCAAACACCCTGTACATCACTAACCACATCAAACACTCAGCATATCAAACACTTAATACATCAAACACTGTTAATATATCAAACACTCAGCACATCAAACACCCTGTACATCACTAACCACATCAAACACTCAGCATATCAAACACTTAATACATCAAACACTGTTAATATATCAAACACTCAACACATCAAACACCCTGTACATCACTAACCACATCAAACACTCAGCATATCAAACACTTAATACATCAAACACTGTTAATATATCAAACACTCAACACATCAAACACCCTGTACATCACTAACCACATCAAACACTCAGCATATCAAACACTTAATACATCAAACACTGTTAATATATCAAACACTCAACACATCAAACACCCTGTACATCACTAACCACATCAAACACTCAGCATATCAAACACTTAATACATCAAACACTGTTAATATATCAAACACTCAACACATCAAACACCCTGTACATCACTAACCACATCAAACACTCAGCATATCAAACACTTAATACATCAAACACTGTTAATATATCAAACACTCAACACATCAAACACCCTGTACATCACTAACCACATCAAACACTCAGCATATCAAACACTTAATACATCAAACACTGTTAATATATCAAACACTCAACACATCAAACACCCTGTACATCACTAACCACATCAAACACTCAGCATATCAAACACTTAATACATCAAACACTGTTAATATATCAAACACTCAACACATCAAACACCCTGTACATCACTAACCACATCAAACACTCAGCATATCAAACACTTAATACATCAAACACTGTTAATATATCAAACACTCAACACATCAAACACCCTGTACATCACTAACCACATCAAACACTCAGCATATCAAACACTTAATACATCAAACACTGTTAATATATCAAACACTCAACACATCAAACACCCTGTACATCACTAACCACATCAAACACTCAGCATATCAAACACTTAATACATCAAACACTGTTAATATATCAAACACTCAACACATCAAACACCCTGTACATCACTAACCACATCAAACACTCAGCATATCAAACACTTAATACATCAAACACTGTTAATATATCAAACACTCAACACATCAAACACCCTGTACATCACTAACCACATCAAACACTCAGCATATCAAACACTTAATACATCAAACACTGTTAATATATCAAACACTCAACACATCAAACACCCTGTACATCACTAACCACATCAAACACTCAGCATATCAAACACTTAATACATCAAACACTGTTAATATATCAAACACTCAACACATCAAACACCCTGTACATCACTAACCACATCAAACACTCAGCATATCAAACACTTAATACATCAAACACTGTTAATATATCAAACACTCAACACATCAAACACCCTGTACATCACTAACCACATCAAACACTCAGCATATCAAACACTTAATACATCAAACACTGTTAATATATCAAACACTCAACACATCAAACACCCTGTACATCACTAACCACATCAAACACTCAGCATATCAAACACTTAATACATCAAACACTGTTAATATATCAAACACTCAACACATCAAACACCCTGTACATCACTAACCACATCAAACACTCAGCATATCAAACACTTAATACATCAAACACTGTTAATATATCAAACACTCAACACATCAAACACCCTGTACATCACTAACCACATCAAACACTCAGCATATCAAACACTTAATACATCAAACACTGTTAATATATCAAACACTCAACACATCAAACACCCTGTACATCACTAACCACATCAAACACTCAGCATATCAAACACTTAATACATCAAACACTGTTAATATATCAAACACTCAACACATCAAACACCCTGTACATCACTAACCACATCAAACACTCAGCATATCAAACACTTAATACATCAAACACTGTTAATATATCAAACACTCAACACATCAAACACCCTGTACATCACTAACCACATCAAACACTCAGCATATCAAACACTTAATACATCAAACACTGTTAATATATCAAACACTCAACACATCAAACACCCTGTACATCACTAACCACATCAAACACTCAGCATATCAAACACTTAATACATCAAACACTGTTAATATATCAAACACTCAACACATCAAACACCCTGTACATCACTAACCACATCAAACACTCAGCATATCAAACACTTAATACATCAAACACTGTTAATATATCAAACACTCAACACATCAAACACCCTGTACATCACTAACCACATCAAACACTCAGCATATCAAACACTTAATACATCAAACACTGTTAATATATCAAACACTCAACACATCAAACACCCTGTACATCACTAACCACATCAAACACTCAGCATATCAAACACTTAATACATCAAACACTGTTAATATATCAAACACTCAACACATCAAACACCCTGTACATCACTAACCACATCAAACACTCAGCATATCAAACACTTAATACATCAAACACTGTTAATATATCAAACACTCAACACATCAAACACCCTGTACATCACTAACCACATCAAACACTCAGCATATCAAACACTTAATACATCAAACACTGTTAATATATCAAACACTCAACACATCAAACACCCTGTACATCACTAACCACATCAAACACTCAGCATATCAAACACTTAATACATCAAACACTGTTAATATATCAAACACTCAACACATCAAACACCCTGTACATCACTAACCACATCAAACACTCAGCATATCAAACACTTAATACATCAAACACTGTTAATATATCAAACACTCAACACATCAAACACCCTGTACATCACTAACCACATCAAACACTCAGCATATCAAACACTTAATACATCAAACACTGTTAATATATCAAACACTCAACACATCAAACACCCTGTACATCACTAACCACATCAAACACTCAGCATATCAAACACTTAATACATCAAACACTGTTAATATATCAAACACTCAACACATCAAACACCCTGTACATCACTAACCACATCAAACACTCAGCATATCAAACACTTAATACATCAAACACTGTTAATATATCAAACACTCAACACATCAAACACCCTGTACATCACTAACCACATCAAACACTCAGCATATCAAACACTTAATACATCAAACACTGTTAATATATCAAACACTCAACACATCAAACACCCTGTACATCACTAACCACATCAAACACTCAGCATATCAAACACTTAATACATCAAACACTGTTAATATATCAAACACTCAACACATCAAACACCCTGTACATCACTAACCACATCAAACACTCAGCATATCAAACACTTAATACATCAAACACTGTTAATATATCAAACACTCAACACATCAAACACCCTGTACATCACTAACCACATCAAACACTCAGCATATCAAACACTTAATACATCAAACACTGTTAATATATCAAACACTCAACACATCAAACACCCTGTACATCACTAACCACATCAAACACTCAGCATATCAAACACTTAATACATCAAACACTGTTAATATATCAAACACTCAACACATCAAACACCCTGTACATCACTAACCACATCAAACACTCAGCATATCAAACACTTAATACATCAAACACTGTTAATATATCAAACACTCAACACATCAAACACCCTGTACATCACTAACCACATCAAACACTCAGCATATCAAACACTTAATACATCAAACACTGTTAATATATCAAACACTCAACACATCAAACACCCTGTACATCACTAACCACATCAAACACTCAGCATATCAAACACTTAATACATCAAACACTGTTAATATATCAAACACTCAACACATCAAACACCCTGTACATCACTAACCACATCAAACACTCAGCATATCAAACACTTAATACATCAAACACTGTTAATATATCAAACACTCAACACATCAAACACCCTGTACATCACTAACCACATCAAACACTCAGCATATCAAACACTTAATACATCAAACACTGTTAATATATCAAACACTCAACACATCAAACACCCTGTACATCACTAACCACATCAAACACTCAGCATATCAAACACTTAATACATCAAACACTGTTAATATATCAAACACTCAACACATCAAACACCCTGTACATCACTAACCACATCAAACACTCAGCATATCAAACACTTAATACATCAAACACTGTTAATATATCAAACACTCAACACATCAAACACCCTGTACATCACTAACCACATCAAACACTCAGCATATCAAACACTTAATACATCAAACACTGTTAATATATCAAACACTCAACACATCAAACACCCTGTACATCACTAACCACATCAAACACTCAGCATATCAAACACTTAATACATCAAACACTGTTAATATATCAAACACTCAACACATCAAACACCCTGTACATCACTAACCACATCAAACACTCAGCATATCAAACACTTAATACATCAAACACTGTTAATATATCAAACACTCAGCACATCAAACACCCTGTACATCACTAACCACATCAAACACTGTTAATATATCAAACACTTAATACATCAAACACTGTTAATATATCAAACACTCAGCTACGGCTGCACAATAAATAGTTTTATCATCGTCATCACAATTTGGGCATGCACATTTTTCACTTTGCAACAAATGCAATTACATGTTACAGTTTTTTGCTCTTTGTTACAAAAGTAAAAATTCATTTTCCTTGACAGATCGACCTGAAGCAGATTCTATCTGTCCAATATAATTTGTTTTACATTGAAACACACATGCATTATTAATCAATAGCTGGCTTCTGATGATATTTGGTCAGAATTCCTGTATTCTTTTATATTACAATGTATATTGCAGAAAATATATATTGCGATTTATTTTTTTCAGTACATCATTCAGCCCTACAATCAGCACATCAAACATCCAGCACACCAAACACTGTCAATACACTGTCAATTAATTATGAACCACATTAAACGTTCAGCGCATCAAACACTGTCAATACATCACTAACCACATCAACCGAGTGTGCATCACTCTCACTGTAGTGAGGTAGTGTGTACTCACGTGGGATGACGGTCAGATGGAAGACTGTGGACAGTCTCTTGGTGTTGCTGACAGTGGCGCTGCAGACATATTCCCCACTGTAATTGAGCTGTAGGTTCCAGATCTGTATTCCCTGTTTGGGATCTGCAGTGTAGTTCATGTCAGGGTGGACTGGAGATCCATCTGGATGGCAGAGGGAGAACTCTGTGGCCGCGGGGTCGGTCAGCAGGCAGTCCAGTCGGCAGGTTGACCCCTCTCTCTGCACGGCCACCGGATTCATGGATTTGGTGAAGAGCTGTTCTGAATCTGAGGGAAAGAAAAGAATGGACGGCATGTAGTTACTGAATAATTCATAGTGGACGTGGAATGATTCATAATGTATACTGAAAAGTTTATCGTGGAAACAGAATAATTCATGATAGGTACTAATTTATTGTTGATACTGTTTATCGGTTTGTAGTGGACACTGAATAATTCATAGTGGATACGACACCATTCATATGGAATAATTCATAGTGATTACTTGTTCATTTATTGTGGACACTGAATCAATCATACTGAGTAATTCATAGTGGATACGACACCATTCATATGGAATAATTCATAGTGATTACTTGTTCATTTATTGTGGATACTGAATCAATCATACTGAATAATTCATAGTGGATACGACACCATTCATATGGAATAATTCATAGTGATTACTTGTTCATTTATTGTGGATACTGAATCAATCATACTGAGTAATTCATAGTGGATGCTCAGCAAGTCATAGTGTATATTGATTCATTCATGGTGGAATGAAGGAATAATTCAAAGTGGATATTGTTTAATACATGGTGGATAATTCATAGTAGATACTAAATAATTCATACGTATTTATGGTGGAACATAATTGTGCACAGTGAATACTGAATAATTCATAATGGATATTGATTCATTCATTGAGGATAATTCATAATGGATTATAATTGATACAGAATGGTTCATAGTGGATACTGTGTAATTCATACTGATGATTAAATTCTGTGTACTTCTTATTAGACATTGAATAATTCTTAGTGGATATGGAATAACGAGTTTGGTGGGTATAGTGAGTATTGGGTCAGTGCGGTGTGTTCTGTGTTCTAGTGTTTCAGCAGTCAGAACCGGGTCTGCGTGTCAGTGTGTTTTCATTGTGATCAGAGTCATGCTTCTGTTCTGTAGGAACTACGACTCTTTCTCAATCTTGACTCTTGACTTCCCTGAATTGCACACTTCAGTGTTTTCTTGTCTGAGGACAGTGGTGAGGAAACACTGGACTGAACTCACCCCTCACATAGATGTGGACCTTGGAGAACAGGTCGGTGTGGTTCTTGTAAATGCACCGATATGTTCCGGTGTGGTCTGCGGTGGACTGTCTCACGATCAGAACATTTTTTGAAAGGTGTTTCTTGTGCTCTGCGAGTCGGGTTCTCCAGACCACGGTGGACTGGCCTTTACAGCTCAGGGAGACCCAAGTTCCTGACTGGAGAATCACTTCAGATTGGTTCACCACTGTGGAGTTCAGCCTAATGACAGGAATGGCCAAGCCTGCTAAGAAACATAACAACAGAAGACAAACCATACCAAGTGTTATGTTCAGAACAGTATAAATATATATACACAGCAGTTCCAGCCATGCGTGGTGACTGGTTGAGAAGCGCTGTAGATGTGCTGTTATTATGTGCTGTTGTTATTTCAGTGAGGGAGTGAGTGGAGTTTAATGTGCTGGTCTGTAAGGAGCTGGAGAAGGAGCTGCAGGTTGTGCAGTGAGTGGGTGGAGATTAATGTGTCGGTGTGTGTGAGGAGCTGGAGAAGGAGCTGCAGGCTGTGCAGTGAGTGAGTGGAGTTTAATGTGTTGGTGTGTGTAAGGAGCTGGAGAAGGAGCTGCAGGTTGTGCAGTGAGTGAGCGGAGTTTAATGTGCTGGTGTGTGTAAGGAGCTGGAGAAGGAGATGCAGGTTGTGCAGTGAGTGGGTGGAGTTTAATGTGTTGGTGTGTGAGGAGCTGGAGAAGGAGCTGCAGGCTGTGCAGTGAGTGGGTGGAGTTTAATGTGTTGGTCTGTGAGGAGCTGGAGAAGGAGCTGCAGGCTGTGCAGTGAGTGGGTGGAGTTTAATGCGTCAGTTTCTTTCTTTCTTATTTTATTTACTGTATGAACTGTCTGCTTCACCACAGCTGTGCTGTAATATCACAATAACATGGCCTTGATTGTCCTACTGTTTTGTTGCTGAATACAATGAAATCCTCACGGTGATGCTCCAGAATCTAGTAGAACGCCTTGCTTGGACAGTTACTCCAATAAAAGCAGGATAAGCTCTTTTAAAAATGTTGATTTCAGAAGAAGCAAAATACTCATATAAACAGAACAAAATGTCTCTGTCATACAAAACCTTATTTTTTAATTGATCTACTGACTTCCATTGACAGCGACAAAGGTTTTTTCCCCCCATTTTTAATTTTTTTTGAATGACAGTGATGTAATGTAGTATATCGAATATTTTCGTGCATCTCATTTAGCTAAATGGTCATCATGGTCGTTATAAATTTTTTATATTTTTTATATAATTTTTTTTTTTTTTACTTAAAAGAAAATGTAATTTTTTTAGTTTTTCAAAAACGCAAACTTTGTAAAAAGTGAAATGTAAACCATGTTTGATCAAAATGAATGAAGCAGTTTCGTTGCTTTAAATACTTTAAAAGGTCCTTTATTGTAAGTGCTTTATGTCATTATCAGCAGTAAATGTTTAGGTGTCGATTTTTTAAATTCTAGTGTAAAAAACGAGATGAAGACAGATCTGTGCTCTCTTTTTATGTTTATTTTATCTTCAGGTCTTCGTTACAGAAGCAGATACAATCAGTGGACAAGCAGAGTCTGATCAGGCGTCAAGGCTTATAACGAGATCAGGTTTGTTAGCAACATATGATTTATTACATTCCAGCAGTTTTTAAACAATGCATTTATTTTTATTTTTCTGCAATCTCAGGAAACAGGTACTAAACTGGTTCTCTAGAGTGGAACCTGTGAGGGAACGTCTGCAGCATCTTCAGCCAGATCCCACTGCAGGTGTGTTTTTAAGTTCATTCCCTTCATCCAACTCCAGACTTATTCCATCACTTTTAAATTTAAAAATAGTTTATTATCAAAAAGCTTCAGTTTTATGGGACCTTGAAGATCACACGGTCCGTTTGAGGGAACACATTTCTACCTGTTTTCTGACAGTGCGGTTTATTTGACTCGCTACACTACAACAGAACACACACAACAATCTAGAACATGATACAATGTTAGAGGCTTCAGGGTTACTACAGCTACTGCTTCTTGGTGAGCTCCTGGATCTGGGAGCCGATCCGAGACACTTGGAAGAGCAAGGCCTGATGGTTCTCCACCAGGAGGCTCTGGTGACGTGCCATGTTCATCAAGTGGTTGAGCTGCTGCTCCTGCTGGTCCCTCATCACGCGGAGAACCTTCAGGATCTCAGCCTGGCCACTTGTCATCTCTTTGTTCTCCTGGACCAGCTGAGTCAGCACCTTGACGATTTCTGCATACCACCCACGGTTCTCCTGCTGTTCCTGGACCAGCTGGGCCAGCTTCTGGGTCAGCTCGTCTGTCCCACAGCACTGAGGCGCTTTAGCTTCCTGAGTGTCGCTGGACAGGGGGTTCAGTGTCATATCGAACGGGGCGACTACGTCTTCATTTGCTAAAGGGAGCACACACACAGCAGGCCTTCAGAACCTCACTCAGACAAGACAGAAGATCAGACATGACAAGCCGAGACTCCATCACAGTGGCTCAGAGTGTGGGAGGGGTCATCAGCAGGGATGGGGAGCTTAGAAGTGCTTTGAAGTGTTTTTAGTGTTTGAATATTGATGAATAAACCAAACGCTGATGGTTATGATATGGTTCGCTGGTGTGAAACGGGTGGAGACATTTCAATCAAAGAAATTCAACAGTGTGGAATTTATTTCTTTATTCTTTATTTCTTTATTTATTTCTATTTTATTGCGTCATGTTTCTTTTTATTATTTAGTCATAAATCACTTATACTGGTTTTGATTTCCCTGAACTGTGGCTGTGAGGTTGCAGAGGTTGAGGTTGAGATTGAGGTATGAGATGATTTATCAGGACAAAATACATCACATACACTGTATACAACCATGGAACGTTCAGTCTGAAGAACCCTTTTACAATGAAAACAACCCTTTATTCGTGCAAAGGGTTCTTTGTGTGTTTGCGGTTCTTTGGAACCATTTTCTTCACTAAAGAACCACTGAGGAACCATGATTTTGTGTAGAAAGGTTGCTAATATGTGTGAGTGGTGGTGGTCAGTATTGGCAGTCACGTTTCGTTCTGCTTACTTGGGTTTACTGCAGCGCAATGTGAGAAATATGAAATATAGATGAATAATTCGTTAATTCCTGATTCAGTTAATAAATGGAATTCAAAATTTCATTCAAATTGAATTCAAAGCCATTGCTGGAGCATCTGTTTATCAAATCTAAGGAAAACTCGTGATTACACCAAATGATGTTACACTTCATGTCCAAACGTTTGAAGCCGACCCTTCTAATGAACACATTCAGCTACTTTAAGTTGCGCCGAGTGCTGACACAGATGTGCAAATGCACGCACAGCGTGTCTAGTCCCTGTAGAGAAGCACTGCCAGTAGAATAGAGCTCTGAAAGACAGCAGATAAACATGAGCCTGTTGGCACCATGCCTAATGTCAGACCTGGCTGAAGCAGTGTTTCTGGTCCTGCAGGCACCCCTACCCTGCACATTTTAAAGCGTTCCCTGCTTACAGCACACCCGATTCAACTAATCAGCTCACAAACACGCCAATCAGAGTCGCAGGGTGTGCCAAGCAGGAGTGCCTCCGGATGTTATCAAATCCTCACAGCAATGCTCCAGAATCTAGTTGAAAGTTTTCCCTGGAGAGTAGAGAAAGATACTCCGACAAAAGCAAAAATACCCTTGATTTCAGAAGAAAGAGTGAATGAGCAGGTGTCCCAATACTTTTGTCCATACAACTTCTACGAGTGTCCAGAGTGATTCACACCCTGTAATCCTAAAAGCACTCTCAGTATCACTTGATTGTATACATTTAACTGATGGTGTTGAGACTATTCGGGTGTGTGTGTGTGTGTGTGTGTGTGTGTGTGTGTGTGTGTGTGTGTGGGGAGGGGGGGGGTGTTTGATTATTTTGAGGAAAGGGGAAACTGGAAGGGTGTTGCGAGTGTTGTTTTGGGTTGGGGGGGAAATGTCTATATGAGAACACTCGGAGTGTGCCAGGAAACACATTGCAGCGGGAGGCCCAGAGAGGTCCGGCTCTCAGGGGGCTGTTTCCCATTCCCACTTTCACTTCTCCTTCAGCCTGCAGGACACACACACACCACCCAGACACTGCAGTTACACACCAGCCTCCAAAACCACAAACCTCAGCGCACCTGCCTGCCCGCCTGGGCTGAGCACAGTCACACCTTCACAACCGTCTCACCTCCCCTCACCTCCCCTCACCTCCCCTCACCTCGCTACCATTCAGCTCGAGCGTAGATGCTCCCAGAGCCAGTCTGGGAGGCCGGGGTATCGACTGATGTTGATACAGAAATAAAAAGTGTCAAATTAGAAGGTTAATGTGAAGTAAACACTATAATCAGTGGTTTAAAATCAGAGGAAGCTCAGACCAACCCCTTGTAATAATAACGAATCATAATGCTGCTCATCTGTCACATACACAACATCTCATCAAGAGCACTGTAGTGGGTTCTTCAAGGGTTCTTGAGGAGAGCCATAACATATGGCAAATTTATTCTGGTCCACATTCAGCATTTTCAGCACTTGGGCAGACCAGTTGCAAAATTTGGGCTACATACAGATTAGGGTCCTAAGTGGACCAGGAGGCAGCAATGCCATATCTGTGGAGCAGCTATGGTTTGGGACATGTGGTCCCAGGTGCATGGGAGGTGGTAGATCAGTGTACCTTGGGCTTTACTAAGGAAAAGATTATGGTTGAAGAATTAAAGATTGCAGGATCAACACCAGGGTTGAATAATGTAAAGATCATGAAGCCACCCCCACAATCCACCCCCACCCTAGTGATGAAGGGGGCCCTGCGAAACTGCTGTAGCCTGGGCGTTAGATATGTTCCTGCCCAATGTGCTGGACAAAGGTGTTTTCAATATTTGGGCCACTTATGGCTCAGATTTCCCTGTTGCCAGTGCTGCCATATCTGTGCCAGACGTGGACCAAATATGGGCCAAATGTGTGCTTAGCATGTGGGCCAGGAGAGGTCCAGCTGTGCTGTGGCTTTGCCAGAAGTGTCCCACATCTGCATGCTATCTGGGACGGTGACTCAAAGAACCATAATCATATAGATTAGATGCTTTGCGATATTGGGTTCTTCACATTGTAGTAGATGGTTCTGTATGGCAACACAAGGGGTTCTGCTGTTGTAATGAGTCGAAGAGGGTTATGGCAGGTCATGACAAGCTCAAAGTGCAGTAAGATTTCAGATTTTGAGATCTTGTAATGTGTTTGTGACGAATGGCTGTCTACTGGAAAGAGCGACGTAGCTGTAGAGTGCATGTTTGTGGGTTCTCTCAGGCTTTGTTAGGGTCAGCAAGAATTCACACCATTTACTGTACATGGCGATGCCATCTTTCAGTGAAGGCCACGGACCAGAGTGTAAATTTATTGCGGAACCTAACCCCAGAGTCCAGAGACTGTAAGGGTAAGGGTGGTAGCAGGAAAGGAAGCTGTTAGGACAATATTGGGAGAATGTTATCAGCTCATCTTTCCACACAGGAGCACTTTGTGGTTCTATAGTTCCAGACTGTAGTTCATCTGTTTCTCTGCAGACTTTATTCTCCTCCTTTCCCCCTGATCTTCAGTGATCAGGACCCCACAGGACCACCACAGAGCAGCTATGATGTGGGTGGTGGGTCGTTCTCAGCACTGCAGTCACACTGACATGGTGGTGGTGTGTTGGTGTGTGTTGTGCCGGTGGGAGTGGAGGAGACACAGCAGTGCTGCTGGAGTGTTTAACCCCCTCGGGGTCACTGCTGGACTGAGAACAGTCCACCAACCAGCAGCGTCCTGTGGGCACCGTGAGCACTGATGAAGGACTAGAGGATGACCAACAACAAACTGTGCAGAAATAGATGAGCTTCTCTCTCTGACTTTACATCTACAAGATTTTGGGGAAACTCAAATCTGGTACCTTTGATTAACTCGATGAAAACATCTGCATCCATAATGATTTTTATTTTCTGGACCTAGAATAGCCACTTCTGATCCTGACAGAGTTTTTATGCATAATTATTATTATTATTATTATTATTATTAATAATAATGATAATAATAATAATAATAATAATAATAATAATAATAATAATAATAATAATAATAATAACAACAACAACAACAACAACAACAACAATAATAATAATAATAATAATAATAACCATAGAGTTGAATACAGTCACAGTTTATAATTATTCAGACACAGATTTTAGAGTTTCCCCTAATTCCAGCACACCCGATCCCACTGAACTAACAGATGAGTCCTTGCAGAGCCGAACATGTGGTTCCAGCAGGAAAACTCTAAAACAAGGGCAGTGGTACTCCAGGACCAAGAATGAGAACCACTGTTCTAAGTGATATTACTTCTGTAAGTTATATCACTTAGAACAGAATTACTACTCTAAGTGATTGTACTTGCAGGTTTCTGATTGGTCAGTTTGGTTAAACCTGGTGGAGGTTCTGAACGGTAGTTGCAGTGAAGTCATGAAGAGTTCTGAAGGTCTGCGCCGTAAACTCAATATAGATATTCATGTGTAAGTCAGATGTGTGTGTGGTGCTGTTGTTGTTGTTGATGGTGATGGTGGTGCTGAGTGTGTCCACTCACCCTGGGCAGTGAAGGGCAGCAAGGCGAAGAGCAGAGTGAAGGTCAGCATCTCTGCAAGTTCTTCTTCTTCTTCTTCCAGTTGGGTCTCGGTTCTGATCTGCTGAATTCAGAGGCTGCAGGTTGACTGAGCGTCTGCGAAAACTCTGTGGCTCTAAAAGCCTCCAACTTCCCCTTCAGACCAGCACAGCCCTCACAAACCCCTCACCTCCTCATCTCACCACACAGCCTCCAGCCATATCTCGCTCAACAGTAGACTTTATAAAATCATCAAATCTTAAATGGTCCACTTCTGAACATCTTACCTCCCAAGCAAGCAAAAGCCATCACAGAAACATCTAGACATGTCTTCAAGGGTTTAGAAGGTTAGCGTGTGAATCTACAGCATAATATTTCAGCAATGTTCTGAAAATGTAAGAAAGATTTGCATCACAAGGTTATTAGAACGTTTCTTACACAGCGTTACATGGATTATATGGAAACATCTGAAGTAACTTTCCCAAAACGAAATATATAATAAGTATATTTCTCATCTGGCACATCACTGATACTCAACGTTGAGATATGGTTGAAATGAAGTCGCTTGTTGCATCAATGTTGCAAAAATGTTGTAACAATGTTGAAACAATGTTCAAAGTTAAATGGTTGTGAAGAGGATAACAAAACACATGCAATTCAACGCTGCACTGTAAAAGTATAACATTTAAACAACGTTGGATCAATGTTGATATAACATTGCAGTGTTTTCAAAATCGTACCATAATTCGACATTGATTCAACAGTGAATAAATGGCAGCTGGGTTTATATGCATTACTTCTGAAAAATGCTTATCAAGTGTAAAAATCTGAATAAATGCAAAATAAAAAAAGTAAAATAAAAACATTTCAGGAACATTAAGAATGTTCTCAGCCCACAAAGAGGTTCTTCTTGGGGTTTCGCAGTGTTAATGTTACATGGTGGTGAAAAGGTTAAATAAACCCTTAGAAATCAGTCCTGAAACTTCAACTTTATCTTCAGTTTGCATTTACAAATTATTAAAAACGGATTAAACAGCGAATAAAAGGTGAAACTGCTTAAGAAACGAGAAAAGCTCACATTCAACAGTGAGAATAAATGAATAAACATCAAATTCAACCAAATTCAGATAAGATAAGATAAGATAGGTCCTTTATTAGTCCCACAGTGGGGACATTCACAGCGTTGCAGCAGCAAAGGGAGAGCAAGGCACTCGGTAGAACAATAGTATATGAAACATTAAAGTAACAGTATAAATAATAAACAAATCAAAATATGTACAGATAAATTAGAGATAATTAGAGAAAATTGCTCGTGGGGAGATGGAAGACGTATGGCACATTATGTCGTACTGGAAACAGATTAAAGATTTATTTTAAGTTTTAACATTCAGGATGTTCCATTTTTCATGCTTTACTAATCAAAACTAAACACTGAACACTGTGTGAACCAGAAGATTTATTCATTTATTATTTATTATCTAAAATGGGGCAAATTCCAAAGAGTAATGCAGGTAGTGTATCTTTGTTTCCATAATGTTATTTTTATTATTATGTTTTGTATAAATGGGAATGTTGTGCAGGAAACATTCTTACAATGTTGTGATGCAGTCCTTTATTACATAACGCAAAACATTATTGTAAAAAAAACATTATTTTTTTTAAGTTTGATTTGATTTGATTTGATTATTATTTCTGTAGCGTTACAAATCTTCCTGGAACCATTTCAAAACACTGCTGACCTTTTTTTTTTTTTTTTTTGCAAGCTAGGTCCCTCATTTACTCCGTGATACGTGAATCAAGGGAGCAGTGTAAACACACCTACAGGCTTCCCTGAACGTTTTCAAATGTTATTACTTTAACTGTCAGCGGGGAAATTAATCTGCAATCTATATAACAGCAAGGTATAGAACAACAGCGTTATGGTAGTATATAACAGAAGTATATAACCGCAGTAGTAAATACTGATAGTATGATTTAAAAATATAGAATAATGTATATATAATATAATATAATATATTATATAATAATATGTATTATTAATGTAATATATAATGATTCAATAATATTTGATCTATATAACAGCAGCAGGTAATAGTAGTGTATAGTGGTAGTGTATATCAGAGGTATATAACAGCAGCATATAATGGTAGTATATTTAACTCTGAAGAGAAGAAGCCCTCTTGCTTACTCAGCGGCCTGTTTCCTCTGCAGAACAGGTTGTGCAATACCCACTGGTCATGCTGGCCTTTATCCCCGTAAACAGCTCAGCACGTCCCATTCTGCCCAGCGTTATGTTTGTGTTAGTAACAGAACACTTTAAAACTCATCATTGGAACTTCAAATACGGGTTATTCTCTTTCATAACCACAAAAAAATGGGATATGTTATACTAATTATATACATTATAATTCTATAATAAACGATTTCAATTATAATATCATAAAATGATCTACACTTTAGAATTTTCCATATTCCTGCGTAAATTTGAGCTAAAACTTCAGCAGATTTAGCAGAAAGTCCTAAACGTATATATAGGTGAACTAAATCAAACAAGTGAGACGCAAATATTACACTTGCTCATTTATTCGTTGAGGAAAAATCCAAAAAACAAGTTCATGAGTGTGTATCATGCCACAGACAAATGAGATTTCTGAGGAGCCCAGAAGAAGAGTTGTTGAAGCTCATCTGACGGGAAAGGTTTACAAAACCATCTCTAGAGTTTGGACTCCACTGATCCAAGACCTCTATTACCCTCCCCAGGAGTGCTCCTCCAACAAAGATCACACCGAGAGCACAGTGTGTAATAGTCCCATCAGCTCAACATGAAAACAAGGGAACCTGTAATCAACTAAAGGTCTTTCTCACATTGGCTACTGTTAATGTTCATGAGCCCACCATCAGGAGAACACTGAAGAACAATGATGTTCATGGCAGGGTTCAAGGAGAAAGCTGCTGCGCTCTGATTTTAAGGTCCAAGTCAAAGTCCTAAACTTTATCTTAAGTGTTATGGAAGGACCTGAAACAAAACTGGAAATGTGAAAATAAACATGTAAGTGTAGAACTGATTACATGTCTCCATCTACTTCAGGAAGAACCTCCTCTGCAGTCTTTAGTAGGTGGTGGTGAATAAAGCACCAGACGCTTAACTTCCTATCTGAAGGTAAGCTCATCTCTGCTGTTTGTGGGGCTGACCACAGTGGTGTCACCCACAAACTTCAGGATCTTCACAGATGGCTCCTGAGAAACAAGTCCTCCACCTGTTAAACGGACTGAACATTTACCTAAAATTAGACATTCTGTAGTGCAAAACATGAACACCGTAACAGCTGAAATACTACCTATATCAACTGTGAGTGGTCAGCCATCACCTGAACTAACCATCACCTGAACTAGCAACAACCTAAACTATCACCTGCACTCTCCTTCACCTGAACTACCAACAACCTGAACTATGACCTGAACTAACCATCACCTGAACTAGCAACAAACTAAAATATCACCTGAACTAACCACCACCTGAACTATACAAACACTACTATCACCTGAACTAACCACCACCTGAACTATCACCTGAACTAACCATCACCTGAACTAGCAACAACCTAAACTATCAAACAAACTCTCCATTACCTGAAATAGTAACAACGTAAATATCTACAAATAGCTACAAATTGTACTATCACCTGAACTAACCACCACCTGACCTTGCAAAAACCTGAACAATCACCTGAACTAGCAACAACATAAACTATCACCTGAAATAACCAACAACTGAACAATCACCTGAACAAACCACCACCTGAACTATCAGCTGAACAAACCACCACCTGAACTAGCAACAACCTGAACAATCACCTGAACTAGCAACAACTTAAACTATCACCTGAAATAACCAACACCCAAACTATCACCTGAACAAACCACCACCTGAACTAGCAACAATCTAAAATATCACCTGCACTCTTCATCAGATGAGCTAACGTCACCTGAACTAACTGTAATCTGAACTAACCATCTGAACTATCAACAACCTGAACTACACCTAGGAGTATTAGTATTATTATTATTATTATTATTATTATTAATAATAATAATAATAATAATAATAATAATAATAATAATAATAATAATATAGCAATAATATCAATAGTACTTAAAAATAACAATAATAATAGTAATAATTGTCCTTTGTTCATGTGTTGTTATCCTTTTAGGTTTTGGATTTCTGTAAAGCTGCTCTGTGAAAACACCAGTTGTAAAAAGTGCTATACAAATAAATATTGATTTGATGATAATAATAACAACAATAATAACAACAATAATACACAAAATAATAGTAACAACAATGATAAAAATAATAGTAATAATTACAACAACAACAACAACAACAACAACAACAACAACAATAATAATAATAATAATAATGTTAGTTAATATCTGCTTTGTCCTTCATGCACACCTATGCAACAGCTCACACCATCCACCAGAGGTCCCATACTGTGATTCCTGGAAACCTCTGAATCTTTCCCCTGTGATTGTGTCTCCCTCTACTGGGAATGTCTTAAAATGACAACCCTCAGTGCTAACTGTGTTTATTATGAATTTAAACACATAAACCTTCACTGGGAGAAGCTCTAATATTCAAACATTACTGATACATTCACTTATTAACTTCAAAATATTTCTATTTTCTATCATATTTATGTTTTCAATTAGATATAAAATTTTATATATATTATACAATGACAACAACAACTGGTACTACTTAGTATTATTATAAATTGTTTTTTATTATTTCAGAAATAAGTATGATTAAAACATGAATACAATGTATTAATTAATAGCGTAGTAAGGCATTCTTCTTCTTCTTCTTCTTCTTCTTTGTCTTATTATTATTATTATTATTATTATTATTATTATTATTATTATTATTATTATTGAGATATTACTGTTTTAGATTTACACACCAAATAAAAACAGCATTAATATAAAAAAGAGAGATTATTAAACTACATATAAGACATAAATACAAAACAAAAAAAAATAGATAAATACATTATCAGTTTGAAAAAGAACAAGATCCTCATTCAGATCAGTGCGTGTTCTTCTTTTTCACTTTAATACGACCTTACTTTTACATTCATATGAGTTCTTTGCCATCAGTAAAGGAGTTCAGTAGGAGTTCCTGAAGGGTTCGCGGGAGGGCAGGAGGCCGTAACCAATGGTTACTACCCCATGTGTGTGTGGGGGGAAGAGGTGGGGTCATAAAGTCATAAAGTCTACGTCAGTGCTATCAGCAGTGAGAGACTGGCTGCAGCAGGCAGTCTTCACTTTGGTCCAGGGGAGGAAGCTGTGCAGGTACAGGTGAGAGGTTACAGGTGGTGAGACGAGCACAGTATGAACTGGAGCCCTCAGGTGGAACCATGTACGTGAGTTACCTGTTGGAGAAGGACGGCAGTATGTACCCAAACTCTGGGAGACACCCCGGCCTCAATCTGAACCCCCAGACCTTTGTCTCTGCTCCTCCTCCTCCCCCACCTCCACCTGCACCTCAGTACTCAGACTTCACCGGATACCATCATCATCATCATCACATGCCAGGTGTGACCAGTGAGGCCCAGACAGGGACCTGGAGCCCAGGTTACCCTACACGAGAGGACTGGGCGACATACAGTACAGGGCCTGCCCCACCTGCCCCGAACCCTGGACACCTGACCTTCAGCCCACCAGAGTTTGCCCCTGTGCAGCCCCCAGGGCTCCTGCCACCTTCAGTTGGGCAGATTTCTCCCAGTGCTCCCCGCAGGAACCCATATGAATGGATGAGGCGGAGTGCAGCACCTCCAAACCCAGGTAAGCCAGCAGGAGTAGATTAACACTGGTACAATAGTTAACCTGACTGAATCTAATCTTAACCCTGACACCGTCACACAGGTACATTAAGCACAGGTACAGAAACCTATCCGGAAATGACTGATGTACAGGTAACAATGATTGAGTAACCCAGATTGAGTAACTCGGGCTGAGTAACAAAGTATGACAGTTAAAGGAACAAGTAAAAAAATCAGGTAGAGTAACTCAGATAAAGTAACACAGGTAAAATAACACACATAGAGTAAGATGTAAAGTAACAGGTAAAATTACATAGGTAGAGTAAAGTACAAAAAACAACAACAGTTAGAGTAACACAGGTAACAGCACAGGTAGAATAACAGATGGAGTAACACAGGTAACATAGCACAGCTGGAGGAACAGCTTGAGTAACACAGCTAAACTAACAGGTAGGATAACAGGTGGAGTAACACAGGTAACAGCACAGGTAGAATAACAGATAGAGTAACTCAGGTAACATAGCACAGGTGGAGTAACAGCAAAACTAACAGGTAGAATAACAGGTGGAGTAACAGGTAACATAGCACAGGTGGAGTAACACAGCAAAACTAACAGGTAGAATAACAGGTGGAGTAACACAGATAACATAGCACAGGTGGAGTAACAGCTTGACTAACACAGCTAAACTAACAGGTAGAAAAACAGGTGGAGTAACACAGGTAACATAGCACAGGTGGAGTAACACAGCTAAACTAACAGGTAGAATAACAGGAAACAGCACAGATAGAGTAACAGGTAAAGTAACAAAGGTAGAATAACACAAGTAGAGTAAAAGGTTATAACAGTTATTATACCTGTTACAAAATAAATAAATAAATAACATTAATAATAATAATAATAATAATAATAATAATAATAATAATTATTATTATTATTATTATTATTAGTGATGAGGAGTAGAACTCACCGTTGCATACATACATACATATATATTTATCACATGTTGAAATGTAGATGACGTGTATCCAACTTTTAGGACATGTATGTCAGCCATATATCAGATATCTGATGTCCAATGAAAAAACACAATTCTCAGTTTTTGTCTGTTTATAGTTTTCTGGTTTGAATCCTGTAGCTGCTCTGTTCTCTTGTTCTCTTTCTCCAATAGAAATGCAAAATGACTTTGAAAGACTCTTATTCTACATTCACTTCCATTCAACGTTAAGGCCATTTTTACCTTCTCCTGTAAAACCACTGTTTTTGAGGTACACACTTTTCAGCGGACAGCAGCAATATACAAACACAGGTGTGTAACACAATTTGTGGTTCTAATGTTCCACTGTTACACAAAAAACAGCAACTTTACAGCAGAAGGGAAAAAAATCTGTCAAAATTTCTGTGTATTTTATTTACAATACTCAGTGTTTTAATATTTTATTTTAGTGTGGAGCATTTCTATTGGTCCACTGACATTCTGATTTCTTGTCCCCATTATGACAAAAAGTAAAACACGGCAAAATTGGAATTGTTTTGTGCGTCAACAAGAACATACACAGATCAGCCGTAACATTAAAACCACCTGCCTCATATTGTATAGGTCCCCTCGTGCTGTGAAGACAGCTCTGACACATCGAGGCATGGACTCCACAAGACCTTTGAAGGTGTCTTTAAGACTAACATCACAGCAACTGACCACTTTATACTGTATACACGTCAATATACATACACAATTTACACTTTACGGTATACTGTCAGCCATAACATTAAAACCACTGGTAGATGAATATCATTGTCAGTCTGGTTCCAGACTCAAGGTGTGGATATATTGGTCAGTGAACAGTTCATTACTGAAGTTGATGAGCTGAAGCAAGAAAAATTCACAAGCATAAGAATAGGAGACACAAACTGGGATGTTCTAGACAACACAGAACATCTACAAAATGTCAGGCTGGTCCTGTCGTAGGTTCCCAGTATAAAGTGGTCAGTTCCTACCAAAAGCTTTCCGAGCTGAACTGGTAACTGGTCATGGATACCCAAGGTTTATTGACGCAACTGGAGGTCCCACCTCAGAACTTAAAGGACCTGCTGTAATGTTAATCTCAAAGACACCTTCAAAGGTCTTGTGGAGTCCACGCCTCGATGTGTCAGAGCTGTTTTCACAGCACGAGGGGACCTATACAATATGAGGCAGGTGGTTTTAATGTTACGGCTGATCTGTGTATGTTCTTGTTGACGCACAAAACAATTCCAATTTTGCCGTGTTTTACTTTTTGTCATAATGGGGACAAGAAATCAGAATGTCAGTGGACCAATAGAAATGCTCCACACTAAAATAATATATTAAAATAATAATAATTGCTCTGACACATCGAGGCATGGACTCCACAAGACCTTTGATGATGTCTTTAAGACTAATATTACATCAGGTCCTTTAAGTTCTGAGATGGGACCTCCACAGCACATATATATATCTACATCTATATATATATATATATATATATATATATAGTGGTGGTGAATGCATGCCGATGTCTGAACCTCAAAAAGCTCCTCACAGAACATTATTACATCTAATTCTTAATTCTTATGAACATGCTGCCCAATACCTGACTCACCGCTTAACCAGGTTTCTGTGAATATTTTGGCTCTAAAAAGGGTTTTAAATCCACATATAATTAATATTTTACTCCACTATTTTAACATTTCAAATAAAACTCAGAAGACACAGTCAGCTTTCCTGGTGGCTTAGCATAGATACAATGTCTATATATTTGTTTCAGTCATAGTGAATTGCACAGCCATAGAAGTACAAATTCTCTGTAGGTCTCAGTCAGATTCAGGTGTGAAATGTGAATTAGAGATATTTACTCGTCCATTCTTCCTGAAATAGAGTAAATAAGTGAGATTTTATTAATCCATAGAAAAGGGAAAAAATAAATTCAGACTTTAAGGGGTCTCTGGGGGTCTGAACGAGGCCAGTGTGTTTACTGTGGGTTTATTGTGGTGTTAAAGGTTTATTCAGGGTAAAACTCAGCTGATAATACAGAACAGTACTGAGTTCTGCTCTGACAATCAGCTCTATCTGACCTCCTCCTCCACCTGCGGGCTGATAACCAGCGGCCGGACAGACGCACGGAGGGTCTCGTAGCTGGGTTTAAAGTGTCGGGTGTTGATTTATGTAATAAAGGCAAACAGAGGGGGGTTCAAGAGTGTTTTGCTCTAAATGAGGGCTCCTAATGGGCTGGGTCGGACCATTTCTATCCCAGATTTAAGCTCCATTATCTTGTTGTCCCAGACGGGAATTTTACGGTCCGTGTTACAGATTAACTCCAGCTGAGGGTCGTTCTCTTCATCACATCCATGCTTCTCATCAGCCTCCCATTAGTTTCAACCTAAACACCTCCAACTGCTGTCCCCTGCAACCGCCTGTTCACCGCCCGTCCGCAGAGACCCCCGACACTCGCACCGACAGTGCCAAAGCAGACCCCCGACATCCAGCTTCATCTCAATTACAGTACAATATAAAAATATTAGAGCTGTCAAACGAATTACAAACATTCATCCTGAAAAGTGAAATAGAGTAAAAGGAGTAAAATGGGAGGAAAAGTCATTTAAATAAAGTAAAAATAACAATCAGTTCGAGTTAAACTGATATAACTAACTAATATAAAGTAAAAATAACATGGAGTCATATTAAATAAACAGAGTAAAGTAAAAATAAATCAAATAAAAATAAAAATTCATCAGAGTTAAAAGGTTTCTGTCGTTTCTGTGGTTCTGACAACATGATTTAAATGTACTAAGATATTTAATCATTTAATAACCTTCATTTCAAGATGATCAAGGTGATCATTCATATTATTATATTCATGGAAACTGTGTTGGCAGATTGTTTGACTTAATTTAAGAACCATTTCTTTAATCCAATAGTAGATTAGAACACTTTCAGCAGATACAAAAAACATGATTATGATGAAAATAATGATGACTAAAATTAATTCAACAATATTATTATATTAGATACTATATTATGATATAATAATTATACTAATCTACTACTATGAATAAAAACTTCTTCATCTGAGAAATATGAGCTGTATAATATCAGTCCTCATGACTTATTTGATCAGTTTCACATCAGTTTCTCGTCAGTGAGCTGCACTCTGACAGGAACTGAAGAGGAATCTGTATAAAATACCTTTGTCGTTAAAGCAGAACCCTTAAAGCTGTTCACTGAAGAAACTTTTCCTTTTCTAAAGAGCCCTTTTTTATCCTCTAAGCAAAAAGGATTTTAATTAATAGTAAATTCAAAAAGGAAATGTTTCATAATCCGACCTCTTGGAACTATAAGGTTCTATCTGACAATTTTGTGAAGTGTTTTAATATATTTTTTATATATTTATACATTTAATAAAATATATATTTTAGGCTGTTTATATAGAAAACAGAAAGTCTCATATCTCCATATATTTCAATGTCAGAAACTATAAAAACCTTAAGACTCAATATCGCAAAGTTGCTCAGAAAGCAGATTCAACCTTGTAGTTATTTGTTCCATGTAAAGCTTTTTTTGGTTTTACTGCTCATCAGTTTGGCTTTTATCTCATGAAAAACAGAAATCCATAATCTCAAAATATTAGAACATGAATTTGAATAAATTACTAATCAGACAGTATCAACATTAAAACAAACAAACAAACGAACAACAACAACAACTTAAAATTCCACTGTAAACCTAATGAATATAAAACCGTTTTCAGTTTTTAAAATTAGATCATGAACAAAGATTTGAGATGAACTAGTAATTAAGAAATTTTTAATTATTATTTAATTATTTCATTTGCAACAGTAATAGAACCATGTTTGGGACCATATCAAATAAAAGATTCTTTAGAGAAAAATATACTATAGGTTCTCTAGTAGAATAATTGTTCTACTCCCAATTTTAGTCATTTAAAAAAATCTTAAAATCAGTTTTGAGAAAGTGAAACCCTATTTGTGCTCTACAGAACCATTGTAAGGGTTCTTTGAGCACTAATTTTCTTTGTGTTGAAGTAATTGAATGGTTCTGTGGGCTGTGATGATTCTATATAACAGTAGTGCCTTTCGTAAAGAACCTCTAAATGAGTGGCGTTCTAGCTGTATCTCTAAAGTTCTGGACGTGTCTGATGCTGTTCTGTGTGGTCAGGAAGTTCTTCTGTACAAACAGTTAAATTAGTGCAGATAGCTCATCACAGCAGGCGCCGGGCTGAATGAACGCTAATGACAGAGATTAAGAGGCTTAATGAGAGTCTCTCCGGCTTGCAGGCGAAGAGCCTAATGGCCCACAGTTCCTCCTCTTCCTCCTCTCCTGCCTCCTCCTCCTCCACCTCACGCTGTAATGTTTAACTCGGCGCTCCTGCAGCACTTAAGCTGCTCTCTGCTGCTGAGCAGATAAATGGAGTTTAATTCTCAGAGTCAATCAATAACACTGAGGACATCCCACCCCACACCCCCCTGCTCCACCTGCAAGTTCTTCATTACACCTCCAACAAATGGAGGACACAGTGAGGACAGTGCAGTCATAGAGCAGACAGGGTATATACAGTGTACACATAGTGTTGACATGGTGAAGACAGTGCAGACATAGTACAGACCCAGAGCAGACAGTGTATATACAGTGCAGCCGGAGCAGATATAGAGCAGACAGTGTATACACAGTGCAGACAGAGCAGACATAGAGCAGACAGGGTATATACAGTGTACACATAGTGTTGACATGGTGAAGACAGTGCAGACATAGTACAGACCCAGAGCAGACAGTGTATATACAGTGCAGACGGGGCAGATATAGAGCAGACAGTGTATATACAGTGCAGACGGAGCAGATATAGAGCAGACAGTGTATATACAGTGCAGATAGAGCAGACATAGAGCAGACAATGTATATACAGTGCAGACAGAGCAGACATAGAGCAGACAGTGTATATACAGTGCAGACGGAGCAGACATAGAGCAGACAATGTATATACAGTGCAGACAGAGCAGACATAGAGCAGACAATGTATATACAGTGCAGACAGAGCAGATATAGAGCAGACAGTGTATATACAGTGCAGACGGAGCAGATATAGAGCAGACAGTGTATACACAGTGCAGACAGGGTATATACATAGAGCAGAGAATGTATATACAGTGCAGACAGAGCAGATAATGTATATACAGTGCAGACAGAGCAGACATAGAGCAGACAATGTAGATACAGACATAGTGCAGACCTACAGTGCATATATAGTGCAGACATAGAGCTGATAGTATATACACAGTGCAGACACAGTGCTGACAGTGCAGACATAGTGCTGACAGTGCAGACACAGTGAAGACAGTGCAGACACAGTGAAGACAGTGCAGACATAGTGCTGACAGTGCAGACATAGTGCTGACAGTACAGACATAGAGTGGATAGTATATATACAGTGCAGATACAGTGAAGACAGTGCAGGCATAGTGCTGACAGTGCAGACACAGTGAAGACAGTGTAGATTTATGCAACACAGAAAATAAATGACTGTTCATTTATTGTTTCACTGTTCAGACAATTTGGTGACTGTTCTCTGCTCAGGGGGGAAAACCAGAACGAAAGATAAGTACAGGGTGGTCTACACAGACCACCAGCGACTGGAGCTGGAGAAAGAGTTTCACTACAGCAGATATATCACCATCAGGAGGAAAGCAGAACTGGCCACAACACTCAGCTTGTCGGAGAGGCAGGTGAGTCTGAGGCAGTCTTTTAGATTCTTCTTCTTCTTCTTTACAGAAGGACCAACCTTTCCTTATGAAATTCTGATACACTGTAAAGAACATTTGCCAGGTTTCACGGGTTGGTTTTTTGGTTCAGGTGAAGATCTGGTTTCAGAACCGGAGGGCAAAAGAGAGAAAGATCAATAAAAAGAAGCTCCAGCAACCTCAGGCAGCATCCACCACAACTCCCACTCCACCCAACTCAGCTCTTCCCAGTAATGCAGCTATGGTCTCCAGCAGCAGTGGCCTTGTGTCGTCCTCCATGCCGATGACCATCAAAGAAGAGTACTGAGGGAACAGTTCTGAGAAACACCACGGCACCCTAAGGACACTCCGTTTAACGCTGAGAAGGAACTGTTGGAAGCTGAATTCTGAATTCTGCTCCATCGATTAAAACAATTCAGAAGAAGGACAGCGTTCACTGAATGTCATGATGACTGCTTGTCTGTTTGGGTGTATTTGTTTGTTTGTGTTGTTAAAACCACTGTTGCTTCATTAATTCTCTGGACAGAAATATTTTGTAAATTATTTTAATTCAAATCCTGAAATCTAATATTTGTAAATTTACAAAAATAATTTGTATGAAATAAACTGTTGTGGGTCTACTGGTCGTGTGGATTGTAGGTGCAGAACACAGTACTGGTCTGTGAATAAGCATTTGCCCCTACAGGTTTCTGCTAGTTTGTCACTCGGTTTAAGATCTTCAAACACACCTTTTGATGAATCTCCTCAGAAGTAGTGGACCTCGCCAAAATCCCTCCAAATGTACAGCAGCATTTTGCGAGGGACGTCACGAAAGAGCCCAGGTGACCACTGTAAACCACCGTAACCCATTGCAAATCACCGACAACCACTGCAGACCAGTGTGAACCATTGGCAACCACTGTAACCCATTACAAACCAATGCAAACCACAGGCAAACACTACAGATTAGTGTACACCAGTATAAACCACTGCAGTATAAAACTGTCAATGCGGGACCTACAGATAGCTCTCACCACCTCATACCAGCTGTGAATCATGGTGCTGGAAGTGTGATGGTTTGGGTCTGCTTTGCTGCAGCAGGGTCTGGAGATCTCTCCATCATAGAAACCACAATGAGATCTTTATTGTGTCAGAGGAGGCTTGAGGAGAATGTAAGACCATCTGTACAAAGACTGACACTGAAACATCACAGAGCTGAAAAGAAATCTTTCTTCTAGTCGATGCCAGAGATGGTAGAAGGCAGAAATACCAGTTATTAGGACATTTTTTTACATTGTTTAAAATCGTATCACCTCCATCTCTGAATACGGTTATTAACTCTTAGAACCTACAATTTAAATCCCAGTTTAAATACCAAAGGAGCTTCCTCATGCATGTTTACTGCTCTGCCCACGTGAACATGCTCAACCTGCATACAGACTCTGGCTGATCAGAGAGAGGGGGCGGGGTTAATGACACCACTGACCTAGACGTTGGGTTATAGAGGAAAATGAGAAGGAGTGTTTGCACTTCCTTTGTTCACAGTGTTCAAATTTCAATTGGATATATTATTATATTCAATAGAATATTAAATAGAATATGATTTCTGGGATGATACTGATACATTTTATGGGGCATAAAAGTACATCAAACTATGGAAACATCCCACAGAATTGTTCTAGAGTTCTGAAGGTTAAGAATGGGACTTCTGTACTTCTGCCACCTCTGGTGGTACCAACTGCACTGCTGTTGGACAGGCCTCGCTCCTGTGCTGCAGTGTTCCGGCTGCTTGAGTGAAGGAGACCGAGGGAGCGGGAAGCCCTGTGGTTCACGGAGGAGTTTGGCCTGTTTGCACAGCATAACGACATGGCTGGATAAGAGACAACTGCATTCTGGGAAACAGAGGAGTCATTTCAATACTGATCCACCTCAGGCCTCCTTATCAGTGATGTGGTGGAGAGAGGCAGGCAGAGAGAGGCAGCAGGAGTATCGGCTCCCGGCTCTGCCTGAGCGAAGCCTGTTTACCAACCCAGTTAGCTCAGCCTGGGTGCGGCGTCCAAAGGGCAAGGTGAACCGGGTTTGTGAGCAAACACAACAGAATGACCCATCTGCCCGATCTGCTCGGCAGAATCCCCTACTGACTCAAGAGACACGGAGGGGGAATAAGGACACACTGCCTAATCAGGCTTATTTAGAGCGGAACGGAACCGTTCTCCAAGTGTGAGGCTCCCTCTGGCATTAAACGTTCATCTTGACAGACATTTAGGAAGCTGATCAGAACCCACTTAAGTTTGGGATTGCGCTGTTGTTGGGAAGGAAGATTGAGGTACCAGGATCAAGAAATTATTATGATGATGATCATAATGTGATAATCCATCTCATGCAGCTTGAATGTTCTCACTCTTCTGCAGATGGTCCGGTAGGGCTGGAGTGTTGATAGGACGTCCATTAGCATCCCACATATTTCCAATCAGGGACAGGTCTGGAGATGCAACTGTTGAAAACGCACACACACATATTGGTTGGTCATCTCCCTCAAGACAAAAGCGGGACTCGTCATTAATGACGACCTTCTGCCATTCTGAGTGACTCCATAACAGTTGGACAAGACACCATTGCAGTCTTTGGTGATGTCATCATCATCATCATCATCATCATCATCTTCATCATCATCATCATCTTCATCATCATCATCTTCATCATCATTATACCCCACAACCTGGGCTGAACGTTCTGCTGCTGAGCTCAGAGGAACCGTGGGTTCTGTAACAGAACACGGGAAGGTATTGTGGGAAACTTGTCATGCTGGGATGGTAGTAAATTGTAATTGAGGACCTTTGGTCAGTGTGGGGCGTGTCGACCCAGAAACAGCTCTGACCTCAGAAATGCAGCAGACAGTAACTCCTGATCTCCAGCATCTAATGTACACTTTAGTCAGCCCAGATCATGGTGCTCAGTGCTCAGTATGTGGGGGTTCTAATCCTCAGTTTATTTAGATTAATGGTCTCTAACAGGGTGTTTATTTTTTATTATATAAACAACATAAAAAAGGAAACCAGAAGTGTTTATATCACACTGTTTCCATCACACTGTTTCCATCACACTGTTTCCATCACACTGTTTCCATCACACTGTTTCCATCACAGTTTAAACAGGAAGGAAAATTGATAACATGCATACAATCAATCAAACTATCAAACAAACAAACAAATAAACAAATAAACAAAGAAACAAAGACAGGCCTGTGGAGAACCAGTGTGAATAGAAGAGTCAGTTTTAGTTGTTAATTAAAGGTTAAAGTGAATAACTTGTGCATAAGTAGTGAGTAAATGGTGAGGAGTGAGATCAATATACCCCTTTCTTTCATTACTTTCTTATTGTCTTTTACAACTTAGCAACTAGTTACTTACTCCATTGTCTCTACGACTCGGTTTATATGGTAATACAACCAACCCCCTGTAGAATGTTGATGGTCACCCACCCTTGTTTAGAGTCAACATCTCCCCCTTTTTGCCCTCACCTTCCTCACACTCTTACCCCTCCTTAAACTCCTTTCCTTCTTCGTGCTCCCCCCACCTACCTTCCACAGTCTATATAAGGTGCGCCCGAAATATCTCAGAGTGGACTGGATAGACTTTTAGACGGGGTGGATTATCGGATAGACCACAGACCGGGTCAAACAGACTATAGACCGGGTAGACTGTGTAGACTGGGAGACTGACCAGACCACTGACCAACTACGTTGTGTCCCTCTATATGTTTCTCTGTCTGCACGGGAATAAACCCAGACTCCTGCATCCCAAACAGGAGGACGAGCATTTTAGACTCCTTTCTCTTTTTTATATTTAGGGATTTAATGATTATTGATCTCTAATATAATGATTGTTTGAGATTACACACACACACACACACACACACACACACACACACACACACACACACACACACCTGATCTCACAGCTCTGTGTTTCTGGTAAACATGGCATTAATTGTTAAAACAGTGGGATGAGCTTTTCCCCCAGAGGGTCATAAAGTTTATAGAGGAACAGCCATAAAAAAATCCTCACCACAGAAACACAAACACGCCGAGTGCCCAGCTCTCAACCGCCTGGCCTGCAGAGCAACACATGAAGAGCACGTCAGTGTTTCAGCTTTAACCCTTTAAATAGCAGCACCTCGTTTACCCACCTGAAGACATTAACGATAACAGTAACGTTACATTAATGTTACATTAAACATACATTTAAATGACATTAATGATGTGTTAATGATACATTTACATTAAATTAATTTTACATTAAACATATATTAACATTGCATTAACATTGCATTAATGTTACATTAAACATACATTCATGCTACATTAACAATATACAAACATTACATTAACGTTACATTATTGTTACATTAATATTGCATTAACATTGTATGAACATGTTACAATAACACTGCATTAACATTATATTCACGAGACATTGACATTAGAATACCATTACATTAATGTCAGATGAAGGTGGAAGATGGAGAAAATGGGAGATGTGAAGGTTGGAGACAGAAGGTAAGTGATGGAGAAGGTGAGAGATGGTGAGAATGAGTGACAGTGAAGTTGAGGGATAGTGAAGATGAGTGACGGTGAAGGGAAGGAACGGTGAAGGTGAGAAAAGGTGAAGAGGAGGGTTGGGGTAGGAGAGGGATGGTGAAGATCAGAGATGGTAAACGTGAGGGATAGTGAAAATGGGAGATGCAAAAGTTGGAGACAGAGAAGGTGAGAGAAGATGAAAATGAGGGATAGTGAAGGTGAGGGATGATGAAGATGAGAGATGGTGAAGGTGAGAGATGGTGAAGATGATGGATGGTGAAGATAAGGGATGGTGAAGGTGAGGGATGATGAAGGAGATGGATAGTGAAGATGAGGGATGGCGAAGGTGAGAGATGGTGAAAATGAGGGATGGTGAAGGTGAGAGATGGTGAAGATGAGGGATGGTGAAGATGAGGGATGGTGAAGGTGAGGGATGGTGAAGATGAGAGAGGGTGAAGGTGAGAGATTATGAAGATGAGGGATGGTGAAGATAAGGGATGGTGAAGGTAAGGGATGATGAAGGAGTTAGTAAAGGTGAGAGATGGTGAAGGTGAAGGATGGTGAAAATGGGAGACTTAAATATTGGAGACAGTGAAAGTGAGGGATGATGAAGATGAGAGATGGTGAAGGTGAGGGACGGTGAAGGTGAGAGATGGTAAAGGTGAGAGATGGTAAAGGTGAGAGATGGTGAAGGTAAGAGATGGTGAAGATGATGGATGGTGAAGATAAGGGATGATGAAGGAGAGGGATGGTGAAGGTGAGAGATGGTGAAGGTGAGAGATGGTGAAGGTGAGGGACGGTGAAGGTGAGAGATGGTAAAGGTGAGAGATGGTAAAGGTGAGAGATGGTGAAGGTAAGAGATGGTGAAGATGATGGATGGTGAAGATAAGGGATGATGAAGGTGAGGGACGGTGAAGATGAGGGATGATGAAGGTGAGGGACGGTGAAGATGAAAGACAGTGAAGGTGAGGGACGGTGAAGATGAAAGACAGTGAAGGTGAGGGATGGTGAAGATGAGAGATGGTGAGGTGAGAGATGGGTGAAGATGATGGGTGGTGAAGATAATGGATGAAGGAGATGGATAGTGAAGATGAGGGATGGTGAAGGTGAGAGATGGTGAAGGTGAGGGATGGTGAAGGTGAGGGACGGTGAAGATGATGGATGGTGAAGATAAGGGATGGTGAAGATAAGGGATGGTGAAGATAAGGGATGATGAAGGAGATGGATAGTGAAGATGAGGGATGGTGAAGGTGAGAGATGGTGAAGGTGAGGGATGGTGAAGGTGAGGGACAGTGAAGATGAAAGACGGTGAAGGTGAGGGACGGTGAAGATGATGGATGGTGAAGATAAGGGATGGGTGAAGATGGGATGGTGAAGATAAGGATGATGAAGGAGATGGATAGTGAAGATGAGGGATGGTGAAGGTGAGAGATGGTGAAGGTGAGGATGGTGAAGGTGAGGACAGTGAGATGAAAAGAGCGGTGAAGAGTGAGGGGCGGTGAAGATGAAAGAGCGGTGAAAGGTGAGGCGGTGAAAGGTGAAGATGGTGAAGATGAGGAGCGGTGAAAGGTGAGGTGAAAGATGAAGAGCGGTGAAGGTGAGGACGGTGAAGATGAAAAGAGCGGTGAAGGTGAGGGGCGGTGAAGATGAAAAGAAGCGGTGAAGGTGAGGGGCGGTGAAGATGAAAAACGGTGAAAGGTGAGGATGGTGAAGATGAAAAGAGCGGTGAAGGTGAGGGACGGTGAGGTGAGAAGATGGTGAAGGTGAAAAGGCGGTGAAGGTGAGGCGGTGAAAGGTGAGAGATGGTGAAAGGTGAGGACGGTGAAGATGAAAGAGCGCGGTGAAGGTGAGAGATGGTGAATGAGAGATGGTGAATGAGAGATGGTGAAAGGTGAAGATGGTGAAGATGAGAATGGTGAAGGTGAGGGCGGTGAAAGTGAAAAACCGGTGAAAGGTGGGGACGGTGAAAAAGGTCAGCTCAGCTCGAGTCAAGTGTCAGGCCTCTGTGTTATATAGCCGCGTGTTTATGAGGCAGTTTTACAATAAACTTTCATTTACGGTCTCCTTCCTGCCCCCAATATCCTCCATACTGCGTTATTCTGAATGACTTACTGCAACTGTAAAGCCATAGCACTCGGAACGCAGGACAGACAGGGTTAAGTGTCCACACTCTGACAGGTAAACCTTTTAATGGACCGCCAGCATTCCCCCATAAACCCTCAGATACCTGTACACCTTTATTACTCAGCATCCCCCACCTAAACGTACGCTTTAATAACAATAACGACTCGCAGTGGTGATCCCAGTCCTACGGTAATGCACAGTGCACTTTACCGCCATGTTCCTGCACTCTCGGACTCAGAATTTGATTGGACAGTGTCAAAGTCCCTGTTTACTGTATATACATTGTTGAGTCCAATGATAATGAATGTAAAAAAAAAATGTGTATTAAAATACCAGCAGAATTTCTTTGTAAAATGTCAACCATAAAACATGTGGTTGTAATATATGACAGTATGCTTTTAAAGCAAATGTAAATTTTATATTTGAGAACAGTTTATAAGATAATAATATGAAGAAAACTGCAAAAAAACCAACAACCTCACAAGGTAACCTAGTCTCAGTGCAGCCAACACTGTATTTTATATTTCAACGATTAAACAAAATCAGCAGCTTCTTTATAAACCTCACACCTTCTCATTCAATGCGTTTCCTGTATTTTCATGACCATTTACAGTGTAGATTCTCACTGACGGCCTCAAAACGATGAATGAACACATGTTCATGAGTTTTGTACGGAACAAAAAAATAGGTGAAATAACTGAAAACACGTTCTATATTTATATCTCAATGAGCTTCGAGAGGTCGTCACCTGAAATGGTTTTCCAACAGTCCTGAAGGAGTTCCCAGAGGTGGCTCATTGACAGAAATCCAGACGTGAAAACGCGACACGAGTAACCAAGAAGAACCAAGGCACACAAACAAACAAGAAGACGACAAGGACCAACAAAGATATGGGACTTATATACACACAATCACATTAGACACGGCTGGGACATGATAACGATGGGGCAGGGTTACAGATGGAACACAGCTGGGAATGGGGATGAGAATGTAGGCCCTGATGGGGTCTCCCCCAGGGTGCCACTCAGCTTTGTGGAGTCCTTCACCATGTCTTCAGCATGTGCCTGAATCTCCAGAGCTTAGCTGTGATATGGAAGATGTCCTACATTGTTCCTGTTCTGACGAGTCAGCGACCCAGTGATGTCAAGGACTATAGGCCTGTGGCATATACTGATGTCCTCCATAATGAGCTTCAAACCATAATCCAGCCATCTCTGGACCCTCAGTTCACCTGGCCCCTGCCCAGGAGTGGAGGACGCCATCGTCTAAACTCACATGCACAAGTCAGCCAGCACTGGGAGGGTCATGTTTTTTGACTTCTCCAGTGCATTCAACACCATTGGGCCTGCTCTCCTGCATGACAAGTTGACAGAGACAACTGGCAGACCACAGTATCTACACCTGCAACGCAGTGATGACCGGGACAGAGTGGAGCCAGCCCCCACAGGGAACTGTCCTCTCTCTACTCTTCACCCTCTACACCACAGACTTCAGCTACTGCAGAGACTTGCTGTATGCAGAGGTTTTCTGATGACTCTGTAATAGTTGGATGTATCAGCAGGGGTGATGACAGCGTGTACAGGGAAACTGTGGAGGACTTTGTCACATGGTGTGAGCTGAACCATCCGCAGCTCAACATAACAAATACAAAGGTAATGGTGGTGGACCTGAGGAGAGACAATCAGGGGGGTCAGTATGGACACAGTGGAAGAAAATATCTAGGAGGACATGTTGAAACTGAACTGGACTAAGAACACTGATGCCCTCAATTTTCGGAGGCGTCTGAGGTCCTTCAAACATTTGCTGTTGGAACATCCCGTCCTCTTCCACTAAACACTGTTACTCCTTCCTCCTGGAGATAAAGGCTGTGATTGGTTGAATTTATCCATCACTGCTCACAGAGAGGTTAATGACCTGAAGTTCTGAACAAGTCCAGACTGTAATGGGGGATCAGGGGTGTATCAGGGTGTGTTGAGGGTCCAGGGTGCATTGGGGGTCCAAGAAGAAGTACGTTTGGGTGTGTTGGAGGTCTGTAAGTGAAGGAACAGGAAGACTCAGGTGCTGTGGAAACTTCACTTCAGCAATTAACCTCTAACTCTGCTGATAATTCAGTATTTCAACAGTCGTTGACAAGACAGAGGTCAGGTTCATTCAGATAGACACACACACCTCGGAATAACTGTGAATGATTTACTAACCGCCGAGATGCAACCTGCACACACTCACATTTAAAGAGTTTAGAAACACAAGAAAAACGTCTGTATCAGCGATCACACCTGCATTACTCACACCTCAACCATACTTAATCACATCTCACACTACCATTACTCAAACCTCAAACGATGCTTACTCAATCCCTCACCATCACTCAATCTTCAAACTACACATTTTCAACCATGACAATCATTACTCAGTCAAACACCACACATACTCAATCGCAAACACATATTCAACCATGACAATCAATACTCAATCCTAAAACCACACATACTCAATCCTCACACCATCACTCAATCCTCAAACTACACTTATTCAACCACGACAATCATTACTCAAGTCAAACACCACACATACTCAATCCTCAAACTACACTTATTCAACCATGACAATCAATACTCAATCTAAAACCACACATACTCAATCCCTCTCTCCAATCCTCCGACTACACTTATTCAACCACGACAATCATTACTCAAATTAAACACCACATACTCAATCCTCACACCATCACTCAATCTTCCAAACACACTTATTCAACCGACAATCATTACTCAAGTCAAACACACATACTCAATCCTCAAACTACACTTATTCAACCATGACAATCAATACTCAATCTTAAAACCACACATACTCAATCCTCACACCATCACTCAATCCTCAAACTACACTTATTCAACCATGACAATCATTACGCAAGCCTAACACCACACATACTCAATCCTCACACCGTCACTCAATCCTCAAACTACACTTATTCAACCATGACAATCATTACGTAAGCCTAACACCACACATACTCAATCCTCACACCATCACTCAATCTTCCGTACACACTTATTCAACCACGACAATCATTACTCCAAGTCCAAACACCACACATACTCAATCAAACTACTTATTCAACCATGACAATCAATACTCAATCTTAAAAACCACACATACTCAATCCTCACACCATCATCAATCCTCAAACTACACTTATTCAACCATGACAATCATTACGCAAGCCTAACACCACACATACTCAATCCTCACACCGTCACTCAATCCTTAAACTACACTTATTCAACCATGACAATTATTACTCAAGCCTAACACCACACATACTCAATCCTCACACCATCACTCCAGCCTCCAAACTACACTTATTCAGCCATGACAATCATTACTCAAGCTATTTTTTACACATACTCAATCCTCACCATCACCATCCTCCAAACTACACTTATTCAACCATGACAATCATTACTCAAGCCTAACACCACACATACTCAATCCTCACACCATCACTCCAGCCTCAAACTACACTTATTCAACCATGACAATCATTACTCAAGCCTAACACCACACATACTCAATCCTCACACCATCACTCCATCCTCAAACTACACTTATTCAGCCATGACAATCATTACTCAAGCCTAACACCACACATACTCAATCCTCACACCGTCACTCAATCCTTAAACTACACTTATTCAACCATGACAATCATTACTCAAGCCTAACACCACACATACTCAATCCTCACACCATCACTCCAGCCTCAAACTACACTTATTCAACCATGACAATCATTACTCAAGCCTAACACCACACATACTCAGTCTCACCACATCACTCCATCCTCAAACTACACTTATTCAACCATGACAATCGTACTCAAGCCTAACACCACACATACTCAATCCTCTGTCCTCAACCTCAAGCTTCACTTATTCCAACCATGACAATCATTACGTAAGCCTAACACCACACATACTCAATCCTCACACCATCACTCCATCCTCAAACTACACTTATTCAACCATGACAATCATTACTCAAGCCTAACACCACACATACTCAATCCTCACACCATCATCAATCCCATAGCTACACTTATTCAACCATGACCATCATTACTCAAGCCTAACACCACACATACTCAATCCTCACACCATCTCTCAATCCTCAAACTACACTTATTCAACCATGACAATCATTACTCAAGCCTCACACCACCATTACTCAAATATCACACCACATTTATTCATTCATCACTTTCTCATCACTCAGTCCTCACACACGTAATCCTCACGCCATCATTACTCAAGCCTCACAACATTAATTCACCTTCACATCACAATTGCTTAACCCTTGCACCACCTGTCAGACCACTATTACTCAAGCCTCACGTCAAAATTGTTTAACCTTCACACTATCCTTACTCAGCTCTCATAGCAATGATTTCCCAACCAAACTCACACCACCATTTCACCACCATCTCACTACAATTAAGTCTCAAACCACCACTACTCAACCATCACTATTTTACTCAAGCTACACATCATCACTGTTGAACCATCACACTATATTTACCCAAGTCTCACACCAGCATTACTCAATCACTACACTATAATTACTCAATCCCGACACATCACTACTCAACCATTACACTATAATAACTCAAGCCTGACACCATCATTACTCAACCACTACGCTATAATTACTCAATCCTGACACCACCATTACTCAACCATTACACTATAATTACTGAATCCACACATCACCACTACTGACTTGTATTTGGACAGAGTCATTAAAACATAATGAGCTTATTCTGGCTTTACAACCTGATCAACCGTTATTTCAGTGAAGTTTTTATGGACAGAGTTCAATGAAGTTCAAACACACTCAGCAACACACCTCACAGTATACGAGCCAGACTCAGACTTTAACTCATCCAGTGAGGGGGAAATATGAACGTGTTGGGAATATGAAATGTGAGAACAGCCTTTATACAACATAGCCAACCTTTATGCAGTACTGGGTCTATAAACTGATCTATGTATATATTGTATAAAACAAGAGACACATCACATTTAATCACAGCTGTTCTTCACAATAATATTATTATTATTATCGTTCCATATCACAGTAGTAAATCAATGATCAGTTCCAAACAGGCTTTAATCAATTTTCATCTGCTCAAATTTTTATTTATTTACTATCTAACACAATGAAATATCAAATAAATACCAACACCAAGGACTAGAATATTTCATAATATAATTCATTGCAGAGTAAGGCAGCTACTGTGTTGATAATGTTTAATTAGGGGAAAACCAAGGTCTATAACTCAACAGTGATGATGTTTGTGTGTTATTCTACTGTATATTACAGTGTTGTAGCTTTACTGGCACTCAGAAAATGGGTTGTGCTTCTACTGTAGTGGTCTTCCTCAGTAATAGTCTTCCTCTCTCAGGTTGATTAATTAATTAATTATTATTATCATAATTTTTTTAAATTTCTGTTAATCACCCTTAGTTATCTATTTTATAATTCATTATTTTATTTAAAATGTATTTTATATATTTTATTACTTCAGTAAAAAAGATACCATAGTATATATATATATATATATATATATATATATATATATATATATATATATATATATATATATATATATATATATATATAAGTAAAATACATAAAATACATTTTAAATAAGATAATAAATTTTTATTTTATATAAAATACATTTTAAAATATATATATATATATATATATATATATATATATATGGGTTTTTTATTTATACTAAATGTTAGAAATATTAAATTAAATTATGAAATAATAATATACTAGAAAATTAAATTACATATCACAGTATATAATATATTAAAATTAACAATATATAATATGACTTTTCTAGATTTTTAGATGCACTAGAAAATTCATATATGTATATCTCTTTCTTGATGTCAATATTTAAATGTATTTATATGTTTTTGTCAACATCTGTAAATAGTAGAGACAGAATTGTATATATATATATATATATATATATATATATATATATATATATGCATATTTATTATTTATTATTATATTTATGTACACATATACAAATTTTGTTAACAAATCATCATCATCATCATCATCATCATCATCATCATCATCATCATCATCATCGTCAGCTGCTTTGCTTCTCAAACAGGGGGTCCATTATTATTAAGATCAGATGTTCTTCAGAGGTTGTAAATGAAAATGTGGGACTGGACGATGAGCAGAAACAGAGCAGATTGACAGTTTGTTTGTTTGAATATCTGAGGTGTATTGAGTGTGTGCTGCAGTGAGAGAGGGTAGAGAGAGCTCTGAAAGTAAAGGTGTTTTATGAGGATCTCCGTCACCTGTCTGGTTCTCGGTCACCTGTGTGTAGATGATTAACTCCAGCAGAGCAGTAAAGCTGCAAATTATGGACATGCTGATCATGTCGGGTCATAAAGATCCGTGGTTTATGATTCTCTGCGTGGTCTCACCTTGACACAATTTGCATGTGGGCCTTCGCTCCTGTGTGTTTGACCCAATGACTCTTTAAGGAGAGGGCTCGAACAGCCTTGTGGAATGTACAATATTCACGTTTACAGATGCGTTCGCTTTATTCATACTTTACAGACCGAACGTGCATTCTCGCAACCTAGAACATTGAAGGTGTGAATGAAAACAAAACAGGGCGTACAAACAAAAATTGATTTTAATTTTAAGTAGTTTTAATTAATAAGTTACGCTTTAATATAAACAATGCAGCTTTATTTATTTATATATCTATTTATTTATTTTTATACTTCATATCTCCAAAACAGAAACTTTACAGAAGGAATAAAATCCACAACAATCCATTACTTTTCAATGGAAGTCAATGTAAAAAGATGAAATTCCAGGTCATGTTGGAACATTTCTTCTGGTTCCTTCATCGTGAAACTTCCAAACAATATGAGTAACGGGAGCCAGATTCACATTATTAAACAGTAAAAATGGAAATACAACATTTTCTGGAGCAGCAAGGAAATATAACCGACGATAATTTCTTACAGTGTCTGGTAATGATGTGCATAATATTTTATTGACCTGTAAATAAATGTTTAAGAGGAGTTGGATTCAGGTTTGGAAACTCTTCAAACATATATATATATATATATATATATATATATATATATATATATATATTAATCATTGACATGCACACACAAACACACATCATAACACATACATACTCCCTATATTCAGTGTTGGAGGTAATGATGATGGTGGTGACAATGGTCTTGATGACTGAGATGATGGTGATGATTTTGATGATGGCGGCGATGGTTCTGATGATTGTGATGATGGTTTTGGTGATAATGGTGGCTGTTTCTTTTTGAGAGGGCCGAGCATCTCTGGAAGCAAATCACCAAACACTTCAGTACTGGCTCTACCACACACACACACACACACACACACACACACACACACACACACACACAGGTAGTAGCTACTGGAGCTACAATGTGTAGTGATTGTTGTAGTGAGAGCTGCAGTGAAAGTAACATTAATGTTTGTTTGCTTTAGTGATAATTATAGTGATGTGATATATATAGTGATATCAGGGGTGCACATATGTGGTGCGCAGGTTTGCATGCGTGGTCAAAATTAATGTTGTGTGGCATTCATTACAACGAGAAGCGCGTTTGTGTAGCAAGTTTGTTTAGCTCCAGGGAGCAGTTAGCATATGCTAAACCCGAGCTCAATTTTGAGTGTCACGGCTGTAACATAACAAAATACGCAAATAAGCGAAAGGCTGTGAACACTTTCGGAATGCACTGTATTTTGATAGCTATAGTAACGTTGTACTCATTCTTATAGTCATAGTTACAGTGACAGCAATACTTATAGTGGATATAGGTGTAGTTGTAGTAATAGAGTAGGAGTAATGGAGTATTAGTTACAGGTTAGAGACTGTAGTGATAATTGTAATGGAGGTTATGGTTAAAATAATCAAAGTGGTGGTTATAGTGATTGTGGTTGTTTCGGTGGTATTTCTAGCGATAGTTAGACCGGAGATGTGTTACCATAGGTGGAGGTGTCAGGAGGAGGGGCTACTGGTTGCTCAGATGCTGTTTTTGCTTGAAGACAGCCACTCATGTCCAGGTAAATATCCTCCTCAGCACCTGCAGCAGTGAAACACCAACATCCCCAACAGGTTAGTACGGGTTCTCTGCACCTTAGGAGAACCGCAGTTCTGAAATCTGCCCCCCCTTACCTGATTTATTTGCTTCTGCCTTCTTTCTCTTCATGATCAGCACCCCCAACAACAGAGTGACCAGCAGGAACCCGGCTCCAACTGTTAACATCCACAGATACCCTGTTAAGCAAACACCACAGCCAGGTTCAGTCTGTCCATCCATCTGAAACCCTGATTTGCTCAGTTTTATGGTCCACACTGTTCCACCACACCCTGCTGAAGACTCCGACTCTCCAGGTCAAAAATCCAGGTACCAGGTAAATGGACTGGAAAATTAACAGTAGTTGTGTATTAAAATGTACAGTGTGTCTCAGTAGAGGAGCGTGGGCTCCTCTTATCATACAGGAACATACTGAGGAACGGGTTCCTGGTTCCTGCATGAGAAACTCTTAGTTTGTCCTTAGAAATCCATTAAATTAAAGATGGATGTTTTTTTTTCTTACATAGATTTTACTTGACATCCTTAAGACAATATGCACCTCACCTAGTCTCCAGTATGCTGGTTGTGTTTCTCAGGGTAGTTTCTCATTTGGTAGCCTTACGTTGTTGTTGGTTTTGCTTAAATATCCATCATTTTGGCACCAGGTGACTAAGGATCTTACAACACTTTTGGACCTTAAGTTCCATGCACAGCAAATAATGTTCTTCACGGAATGTGTGCGCCAAGAACAAATCTTACTGGGTGAAGCTCCTGGTCAATCAGTGGAATCTGACCCCACTCCACCCTCTAAACCCTAAAGGAACACTTTGTAGCTCTGTGACGACTGTAGTTCATCTGTTTCTCTGCAGAATTTATTCTCCTCCTTTCACCCTGATCTTCAATGCTCAGGACCCCACAAGACCACCACAGAGCAGCTATGATGTGGGTGGTGGGTCATTCTCAGCACTGCAGTCACACTGACATGATGGTGGCGTGTTAGTGCATGTTGTGCTGATACAAGTGGATCAGACAGTGTTTAAACACTGTGTCCACTCACGGTCCACTCTATGAGACACTCCTACCTTGTTGCTTCACCTTGTAGATGTAAAGTCAGAGACAGAAGCTCATCTGTTTCTGCACAGTTTGTGTTGGTCGTCCTCTAGTACAGCATTGGTGCTCACAGGACGCTGTCGGCTGGACATTTCTGGTTGGTGGACTGTTCTCAGTCCAGTAGTGACACTGAGGGGTTTAAACACTCCAGCAGCACTGCTGCGTCTCATCCACGCATACCTTCCCAACACACACTAACACACCACCACCATGTCAGTGTGACTGCAGTGCTGAGAATGACCCACCACCCACATAATAGCTGCTCTGTGGTGGTCCTGTATGTATACCATATTGTTATGGTTGATCGTTGTACACTCACAATATCAACTCACCATCAACTCACCAGCGGTGTACATACTTTAGTCTACGTGAATTTATTAGAGTCGAGACCTATTTGTCACGATGATTAATGAGGCTGATATGTGAGATGAACTTTGGAGCTGAGTTAGGCTTTAATGTTCCTGAACACAGAAATGATAACCTTTGATTTCTGTGTCACAACAAATGCACAGATATCAGCGTGAACTTCCGCTTTAAATGGTCTTAAGCAGTTATTTATTTATTATAACACACCCGACCCCAGCACACATCAACTAAAATAAATGAAATGAATAAGAAGTAAATTCACACAGGGACAACGTGCTTCATAAGTTACTTATAGTGATGCTTGAAAGTCTGCAAACCCTTTAGAATTTTCCATATTTGAGCTAATTTGAGCTCAAATTAGATTAGATTTTTCTAAAAGTCCCAAAAGTAAATAAATGAGACAAAAATATTACATTTGCTCATTTATTTATTGAAGAAAATGACCCAGTATTACGTATCTGTGAGGACAAAAGTATGGGAAACTTTAGGTTCAGCAGTTCATTTGAAGGTAAAATTAGAGTGAGATGTTTTCACTAATGTTCATGAGTCCATCATGCAGAGACCACTGAACAATAATGACAGATGAGACCAAGTTATATCTTTTTGTTTTAAGTGAGAAGTGTTATGTTTAGGGAAAGAAAAACCAGCATAAAAACCTTATGTCATCTGTGAAACATGGTGGTAGTTTTGTGGTTTGGGCCTGTTTTGCTATATCTAGACCAGGTTTGCTTGCCGTCATTGATGAACAATGAATTCTGAATGATACCAGCAAATTCTTAAAGAAAATAAGGATGATGTAATAATAATGTGTGTGAGCTGAATCGCGAAAGAATGTGGGTCATGCAACAAGACAACCACCCTAAGCACACAAGTCATTCTACCAAAGAACATTTAATGAATAATAAAGTGAATGGGTTAGATCTTAAAATAATACAAATGTTGTGGGAGAACCTGAAGCAAGCACTTCATGGGAGGAAACCCACCAATAAAACAGAGTTGAAGCTGGTTTGTACCGAGGAATGGTCTAAAATTAGTGCAGGACTATTGAGATATTTTTAGCAGTCATAACCGGAACGTTCTCACAGCAGAACCACAGTTTTGGTTCCTCTGCATTCACTCATTCACTCTGACTCAGTCCAGCAGGGCTTACATATTGCCATCTACTGGCCAGGCATCAGGCTTAAAATGTCCAGTGGTTGTTGTCTGTTAAAGTTCTAGATATTAACAGGGTTTAAGGAACACAGATAGTACAATTACACCACACTGAAAAGGTTTTACTGAAACAGATTCCTATGAAATATCTCATAATTATAAATTATAATTAAATACTAGAGACATACATTAAAGACCCCTTGTTTTACAGTGCCTTCGTAAAGTATTCATACCCCTCATATTACACCCATGAACTTAAAAGTATATATATATATATGGGGATTTTATGGGATAGATCAACACAAAGTAGCAGGTATTTGTGAAGTGAAAAGAAAATGATACATCATTACAAAATATTTAATATATTTTTTAAAAAGTGTGATGTGTATTTGTATTCAACCCCATATAGTCCCCTAAATACCCCTAAATAAAATGTTTTATATTATTTTTTTATTATTACTGCATATTATTTATGATTATTTTCTTTTTTTATGCATCTGTTTCAGAAGTAGTTAAGAGTACTTCAAAATCTGTTCTCCAAAATCTGCCATTTATGGAAGTGGAAAGAAGAAACCATTAAACTTAAATGGTTCCAAGATGGCGGCACTGAGGTCGGCTGCCGGCTGCCTACTTTTTTACCCTTTTTAAGAGTTCTTACCTGCTCTGACCTCTCTCTTTCTCTTCACAACGGCGAGTGAGATCCTGAGAGACAACAAAGGACGCAACAGGAAGAAGAGATCCTGCACGGTCTGCATCCCCCCGCACGCGACCACGGACATAGCGCTGAGTGAACTTCACTAAGCTCTCACCCAATTTTAGACCCAGCATTGTGGTCGGAAACTTCAACAGCGCCAACCTGAAACGCGCAGTGTCTGACCTGTATCAGCACATAAAATGCCCACCAGAGGCACCAGGACAATGGACCACTGCTACACCCCATTTAAAGACAGCTACAGGGCCAAGTCTCATCCACCGTTCGGGAAATCTGAGCACGCCGTAATTTTCCGCCAAAATATAAACAAAAACTCAGAGGGCGGTCCCATGCTGGATGGACCAATCTGTGGAGGCCCTGCAGGACGCTCTGGACAGGTAAGGACAGGTACTGCGGAACTTCTACTCCTGCACTACTGAGAGCGTCCTTACAGGGAACTCCATGGCCTGGTTCGGGAACCACACCAATGGGACAGACAGACCCTGCAGAGAGTGGTGTGTTCTGCTGAGCGCATCATGGGGATATCACTTCCAGATCTGCAGACTATCTACAACAAGCGGTGCTGGTCAAAAGCCATGAAGATCATGAAGGACCGCAGCCATCCTTCATTTTGCTGCCATCAGGAAAGCGGTTCTGCTTATTGAAATCCAGCACAGAAAGCATGAGACTGAGCTTCTTCCCTCAAGCTATTCAGACTCTGAACCTGACCCAACTTTTACTTTAAAGCCCATAAGATATTTATGCTCTCTTTGCCCAGAAATATGTAGCTACCATTGCACTTTTTGCACTTTAGACAACAACTCTCAGGGTTCCTACACTGACTGCAACCTGTTCATACATACACACCTCCTACCTCCACCTAGATTTTCTGTTTCCTTAGAGTTCTTTCTTTCTTTCTTTCTTTCTTTCTTTCTTTCTTTCTTTCTTTCTTTCTTTCTTTCTTTCTTTCTTTCTTTCTTTCTAATGTCTCAACGACATCAATATTTATTCTGCTTACCTTCTCCCTACTCATAGACATATTTATTATGTTTACCTCCCCCCTACTTTCTCATGTGTGTAAACAGTCACAAAATAACATTTCACTGCATGTTGTACCGTTTATAACTTTTTATTTGTGACAAATAAACAAACCTTGAACCTAGCAAGGCTGTGCCCTCATGAAACATGCTAGTAGAGAGAGTTTTGGTCTATTTTTTTGCTGTGAAAGGGCTTCTTTTTTCTGCCACCTTGCACCAAGATGGCCATTGTTTACACCACCGCTTGTTGAAACTCAGCCCCTGGTATGTGCCGCTGTTAAAAAGTCAGCCTGTGGCCATGCGGACAGTGAGAAGATGGTCTAAGGAGACATAGGAGACACTGCAGGACTGCTCTGTGAGTTGCATAGAGAGGACATTGACAGGTTCACAAAATGCATTATGGACTATATTAGTTTTGTGTGGACTCCACTGTCCCAACCAAGACTGTGAAATGCTACCCAAACAACAAGCCATGGGTAACAAAGGACATTAAAGCTCTCCTTAACAAAAAGAAGAGGGCTTTTAGAGCTGGAGACAGGGAGCAGGGGAGAACAATTTGGATTTGACGACTCCTAAGGCTAAGGACAACTACAGGAGGAAGCTGGAGTGGAAACTCCAACAGAAAAGCACGAGGGACATCTGGAGTGGAGAAAGGACCATCGCCAGCTTCAGGTCCAGCAACAACAGAGAAGAAGAGGGGAGAGTGTATGGGGCCAACAAAATTGATCTGGTCTTTGACAGGTTTTACACTGCAGACTCTGTCCTACCCTGTTACCTGGACAAGTCAGCCAGCACTGTGAGGATCATTTCATTTGACTTCTCCAGTGCTTTCAATGCCATTCAGCCTGCTCTCATTTGTGATGAGCTGAAGGAGAAGCAAGTAAACCCCTTTCATTTCCTGGATTGTTGACTACCTGATAGGCAGACCACAGTATGTATACCTGAGTGTCAGACAGTGTGGTTACCAACACTGGAGCCCCACAGGGAACTGTCCTCTCTCCCTTCCTCTTTACCCTCTACACCATGGACTTCATGGTGTGGTGGAAGGAGACAGGGCTAAAAGGCTTGCATTGTTGTGTACCAGTATGCAAGTTTCACGGGCAAGCAACAGGACACTGTTGACCTTTTTATTAAGGTTTTTGAATGAGAATTGGGATTGGATTTTTACTTTCTGGACCTGGATTACCATCCATGGTTAGAACTGATTATTAATGCCTTTATTGCCTCATTAATAACCATTAATAAATGGTTTATAGTCTTACTATAGTGAGATACATCGTTTATTTATACCACATTTCCCAGACCCTCCAGACATGGAGCTGTACACACCCGATCTAGAACCTTCGTCCCACTGTTTAAGAGTGTGTAGGAGTGGATCAGGTACCTGTGCAGGCTTGAACTTCTGCTCTCATCTCACTTATAGCGTTCCTCGCCTCACAGATCAGCCCTTCAGGAGAACCGTACTCAAACTGGATGTGAACGGTGAGTTGTCCCGGTCCTGCTGGGGCCTCCATGCTCTGATTGGTTCCGTTAACTGTCCACTGCCACAGGAACTGCACATCACCTTCACTGTCAGCACTGCAGGTTACGGTGGTGTTCTTTTTCTCAGGGCAGGGTTGTTGAACCACGAGTGCAGAAATGGGCTCTATAGAACATAGAACATTACAGAACCTGTAAAAACAGTCTGTATATTTGTACAGATTTATTACAGAAGTGCACCATTAATAAAATTATAATATGCAATTTTATTGTTTAGCAGGTATTACAGTGGCAGTAGGTAAAATAATGAAATAATGAAATTTAATGTAAAATAATGAAATTATTTAGTAAAGAATAATATATTTTAATGTAATATAATGTGAAATAATGAACTTTTGTAAAATATTAAATATTGTAATGTAACATATCATAAAGTGATATAGTGTAATGTAAAATAAAAAAATGAATGTAATATAATGTAAATACTGTAATGTAATGTAAAATTGTAATGAATTGGTATATTGGAATTGGAATGTATGACAATGTAATGTGGTATAAAGCAATTTAATGTAATTTAATAAAGCAATTTAATGTAAAAAAAGTGGAATATAGTCTTATTTAAATAAAAAGAAGTATTTATTAAAATGCTGTTCAGTTTCTTCAGGAGACCAAACAGCAGCAAAGTGAACTAATAGGCTGAAGCTGCTCATCTGTAATATAAGAACTGAACGAGTGATGAAGGGTGTGATCAAGGGTCAGCAGTGGAGGTGATGACCAGGTGGGTACATACCGAGGAAGGTGATGTTAAAGTGTTCCTTTAATATAAATTTCCCCGTTTTGTTAAATATCTCCAAAATGTAAATTCCAGAGTCCATCTTCTGTCCATTGAGAATCTTCAGCCCTCTGTTTTCAATCAGCTGGAATTTTCCTTTATTTCTGTGAATCAATGTTCGATTTCGAGCAATAGCCTCTTTGTTCCTTTTCCAGCGAACATCATCATCCTCTCCCACTGATACATTTCTACTCAGATCCAGGAGAACCGGGCTTCCAACTCTGTACACATTCTCTGCAGCACCTGAAACAGGACAGTTTAGAACAAGGTCATTCACACCACTATCAAAACCCTTCTAGGAGGAAGATGCTGAAAGTAGGTTCCTAAGGTCTACCATGATCTGAATGGAGCTGGAGGAGCAGGATCCACACTGCAGCGCAAACAGCAGAAGACATTCTCTCTCTCTCAGCTGAGAGAGAACAAACCTGAGCTGTAGAACAAAACAACCACAGTAACCAGAAAACTTCCTCTGCAGCTCTGACACTGGCCTTCTGAATTTACAGGAGAGCAGAGTGAAACAAAAAATGTCATAGAACCTTTCAGCTCTGAGACCAGCGGAGCTTCAGTATGACAAAGAACACATCTTCTTTAAAGGAAGAGCGTCTCACACACACACATCACACACACGCGCGCGCGCGCGCACACACACACACACACACACACACACACACACACACACACACACACACACACACACAGAGGAATAGCTTCCATCTGGCCACTCAACCATTTAGGTCTGATTGGTGAAGTGCTACAGCAATTAATGTCCTTCTGGAACGTTCTCCTCTCTCCACAGAGCAATGTTGGAGCTCTGTCCACTGACCATTGGATTCTTGGTCACCTACCTGACAAAGGCCCTCCAACCATGATCACTCTATTTGGTCAGTCTGCCAGCTCTATGAAGAGTCCTGGTGGTTTCATATACCCTTCCCTAGATCTGTGTTTAGATACAGTCCCGTCTCAGAGGTCTACAGACAATTCCTTAGACTTCAGGGCTTGGTTTGTGCTCTGTCCTTTACTGTCTACTACGGGACATTATATAAACAGGTGTGTGTCTTTCCAAATCATGTCCAATCATCTGAACGTGCCACAGGTGTCCAATCAAACTGTAGAAACATCTGAAGGATGATCAGTGGAAACAAGATGCAATTTTGAATGTGATGCCAGAGGCTGTGAATACTTATATACATTATACATGTTTTGTGTTTTATTTCTAATAAATTTACAAAAATTTCAAAGACACTTTTCTCACGTTGTCTCTTTGTGGGGTATTGTGTATAGAATTTTTAGGGGAAATGAATCAAATCCATTTTGAAAAAAGGTGGTAACATAGCAAAATGTGCAAAAAGTGAGGCGCTATGAACACTTTGCAGTGTATGAGCTACTGGACTGGATCATTGTGTGATAAAATGTCCTTGACTTGACTGTTTCTCTGAAAGCTGAACTGTGAGTGAAACAGAAACTGATATGTGTGTTCTGCATCTGCAGTTTGTTCATGAAGCGTAAGATGAAGTAAAACAAAATGAGGGGAAGTAAGAATTCAGCATATCCCAACAACATTCACCTCCATTTGTTCTCATGCATCACACGTCCAGATGGCCTGGTGTGATGGTGTGATGGTGCAATTTCATATGATGCCAGATCACCTTCGGTCTTCATTACAGACACTTCAACAGTCCAACGTTACGTTAATGAGGTCCTGCAACCAGTGGTTCTACCTTTACTGAACACACACTCTGGTGCTTTATTCCAACAGGACGACGCTCGTCCACATACTGCTGATCTTAAGATCTCGAAGACGCAGATACTATGCCGTGGTCAGTCTCATCTCCAGACCTGTCCCTGATTGAAAATGTGTGCCACACCATCTGCAGAACTGAGTGAGAACTTTCAAGCTGCATGGGATGGATCATCACAGGACTCCATTAGGAACCTCCACAACTCCATGCAGAGACGTCTGGCATGTTGCGTTAAACCTGATGTCGTGCTGAGAGACACCACTTCTGTATGAGTAGATCAACAAATATTGATCAGATCAGACTACATTAATAATCATTAATAATACACATTTAAAGAAACTCCTTCAATAAACTCTTATAGGCTCTATATTATATTATATATTATATATGAACTATACTGGAACTGAAACCTGAACCCCACACCACTCCACACACCCACACAAAGACCATACCAAATACAAGGACTGGACTGAACACACCCAGCTCAACCAGAACTATCATGCTGTTCTCATGCACATGTTACAGTATGTTACACATCTCTTGCACCTTATTCCCACCACAAAACATTTCACCTCATTGTACCGCTCGGTACTGCACTGTCCTGTCCTGTCCAGTCCTTGTTTGCTGTATTTAATGTATTTATTGTAGTGTTTGCACTTTATGTTGTCCTATGTATTGCTGCTCCATGTCGCACCTTGGTTCCCAAGGAACGTAATTTCATTGCCTTGACCTTGACCTTGACCTTGACCTTGATCCACTGTCAGTGTCCGCTCTGTGGTGGTCCAGTGAGGTCCTGACCATTGAAGTTCAGAGTGAAACGAGGTGGTTGTTTTTCTGTCCCAGTTTCAAACACTGTAATTTAACAGATTCAGATTGTGAAGTGAAAACTGTATGAGCTTCTCCGATGCTTCTAATGGTGTGAACTGGAGTTTTAGGTGCATACGTTGATGGTTTGGTTTGTATCTGGAGCTCTAACCACACACACACACACACACACACACACTCTCTCACTAACACTTCAGCCACACAGGAAGTGGCCTCGTATTCACACAGACGTCTCCATGCAGAATTCTTTCAACTGTGTGATGTTTCAGTGTCAGTCTTGAACCAATGGTTCAATTACTTTAGATTTTTATGAGTTTGATTCTCCTCAAGCCCCCTCTGATACAATGAAGATTTCATAGTGGTTTCTATGATGGAGAGATCTCCAGACCCTGCTGCAGCAAAGCAGCCTCAAACCATGACACTTCCACCACCATGCTTCACAGCTGACAGGACGCTCTTTTGCTCAAATGCTGTGTTAGTTTGTACCAAACACGTCTTCTGTTACTTTCCACAAATAATTGAACTTTGGATTCATCTGTCCAAAGCACATTGTTCCAGAAGTCCTACTCTTTGTTGCTGCTTGTCCTGTTTAGATGTTCTAAAAGTAAGGGTTTCTGATAGTAGATGCTGCACTTTTACATAAACTGAGGCGGGAGCTTCCAGCGGGTCCCATGATGACATTTTAGGATTGTTGGAGGCTTCTTCATGATTCTTGTGGTCTGCTCTTGGGCTGACCCTTGCTAGGATGGTCTGATGTCTAAATGTTCTTCACTTGTGAATTTTGTTCTGGACAGTAGCATGGCGGATTTCTTATTGTTCTTGAGATCTTTTTAAAGCCCTACCCAGACTCATCTGCTTCTACATCGTTCTTTCTGAAGGCCTCAGAGAGCTGGATTTGGATCTGGCCATGGTGATACCACTCACTTCAACAATCAATCGCCTCCATCTCACAATATGAAGTAGGTATGTTCACTGGGTGTCTGCTCTGAGAAAACAAAACTGAAGTATACATGATCTCCACATCATCATCATCATCATCATCATCATCAAAAAATAGTTGCAACCACAAGGAAATTTGGACTGATCTGATCAATATTTATTGATCTACACATAGAGAAGTAGTGTACTGCAAAACAAACAAACAAACAAACAAACAAACAAACAAACAAAGGAACCCCCTAAAATCACAAAAAAAAAGTAATGCTTTATTGGTTTCTAGTCAAATTTCAGCAAATACAAAAAATTATAGTCACAATCAATCCCTGAGTCCTTACACTAGAGTCCAAATCAAGTCATGAATTGTTGGTGGGACATTTGTGATTTTTGGGTGATTCTCAGTCCAGCAGTGACACCGAGGAGATTAAATACTCCAGCACCACTGCTGTTTGGGTGGTGGGTCAGTGATGATCTGGGGAGGCACAATAACCAACTGTAGCCAACTGAGTGTAGCATGAAATCCTCAGACCATTGTCAGACTTTAAGCTGGTGCAATGGGCCCTGGGTTCCTCCTGGTGCAGGACAATGCCTGGCTCCAAATGACCAGCATGCGCACTTCCCGGACGATGAAGGCATCAGTGCCATCGATTAGCCCTTACATTCCCCAGACCTGAATCCAACGGAGAACCTCTGGGACTTCACTTATCAGGGTATCCAATGTTGTGATCCAGATCTGGGAGATCATCTCAAGGATGCCAGAGCAGAATACTGAATACTGAATTTAAATCCTGAGGAAAGTGAGTGCAGGGAGTACTCCTCAGGACCTTGCTTGACACAGTGGTGGCATCTACCATCTTGTGTGGGCAGCAGTATTTCGATGGCAGACAGGAAGAGACTGAACCAACTGTTAAAGAAGGCCGTTTCTGACATGAGGATGTTAGTCCAGCTGGCATCAACGATGCAGAGTGACTCCAACCCCAGGCATGAGACTCTGGCAGCACTGAGCAGCTCCTTCAGTGAATGAGTGTCCTTCCTTCCTGCCAAATATATATATATATATATATATATATATATATATATATATATATATATAACCACACACACACACACACACACACACACACACACACAAACTTTCTGTTTTTCAAGGCATACTAATGCACATCTTATCATGTCTATCATTTTAATAAGGATATTAACAAGTTTTAAATGTGGAATTTGCAAAAATCCTCATGTTGAAGCTGACAGAGACTGAACTGGTTCTATTAAAGTGGCTCATTCTGGGTTAGACGAGTGAAGCTGCATGAGGAATATTTTTGCTGCACTATGTACCAGTTTCTGGTCAGGTTTATTCTCATCAGAAACTATTTCTGATGCTCTAACCACACACATGCACGCACACATGCACGCACACATGCACGCTCACACACACACACACACACACACACACACACACACACACACACACACACACACACACACACACACACACACAGACAAGCTCTATTAAGGGCCTGCAGCCACACAGGATATGGTTTCCTGTGATGTTTATGGCACAATCTAATCTATAGAAACAACATTCTGCACTGAATAAACAATAAACAGCGTCACGTTTGCTTCCTTAAACGTTCTTCATTCTGACACACATCCCTATAAAACTATTAACTGTTCTAGAACATTTACATTCATGGGTGTTCTTCACACACACATTCTGATCTGATTTATAAAAGTGCTTCTTTAAAGAACCTTCCTCTGAAAGGTACTTTAATGAACCACAACTTTTAGAACCATTTTGAGAAACCAGAGAATGTGCAATACGGACAAAAACACACTGGATTTTGATGCTGAAATAAAAAAAAAAATAAAATAAAAACAAACAAACAAAAAAGGAATTAAAAATAAATCTAAAAAAAAGCAAGGCCGACTAAACCTGAAATGAGAACTACACTAAACTCTACATACACAGAACCCAGGAGAACAGTGTTTGGTAATCCAGGTCCAGCCCAGGATTTTGATCTAAGTGCATATTTCACTGCATTGTCAAGTTGGTCTGGACAAGATGTTTGTTACATTAATGGAACTCCATGTCATGTTACATCATCTGCCGCGGTGTTAAATTAACGGTGTTTTTACATTGTTTCCCGCAGCATGATATGAACTCCATTATTATATTAAGTCCCACTTGTTACATTACCTTTTGCATTGTTACATGAATTCCTGCAGAACTACATCAAATCCCACATTACATCTCTGGACTGTTAAGTAACTCCTGCAGTGTTACATTAGCTTCTGCGGTGTTACATTATCCCCTGTACTGTTACATTAACTCCCACAGTGTCACATTACATTTCTGGACTGTTAAGTAACTCCTGCAGTGTTACATTAGCTTCTGCGGTGTTACATTATCTCCTGTACTGTTACATTAACTCCCACGGTGTCACATTACCTTTCTGGACTGTTAACTCCTGCCGTGTTACATTAGCTTCTGCAGGGTTACTTTAACTCCCACAGTGTTACATTAATTTCTTGATTGTTAAATTAACCTCTGCAGCGTCACCATTACGTCTGCAGCATTGTTATTTTAACTCACCCAATGTAACATTAACATCTGGACTGTTAAGTACCTCCTGTAGTGTTACATACATTTTTGCATACATTTACTTCTGTACCGTTGTTACATCAATGCACACAATGTTACATTAACTTCTGGACTGTTACATAAACTCTCGCAGTGTTACACTCCTATGATATAATATCATATAAATGTGTAATATTTAAATTAATCAACGTTCATGCGCTGGTATCATTTATCACACCGTTTATCGCAATTATTTCTGTGTATGTCGTCCAAAATAATAGCTATTGTGACAGGCCTACCTGTTCCTGTTCTAAATCTGCTGCAAAAACACGCCTCCTCTCAAAAGTCTGGAAACAGTGAGTGTATTATTATGCACTCAATAATCAGATTAGTGCAGAAAATCTGCAGTTTGTCCATAATTCATGTTTACATGAACTTGAGTAATCATTTAAGGGGAAAATGACAGGGTTTTCTATGTCGCAACCAGCCAATAAGCTCACAGAATGATGTGACGTAAATGTCAAACTTCCTTCTGCTGTGTTTTATAAACATGGATCCGCTACTGACAATTACCGTATTTTCTGGACTACAAGCCGCCACTTTTTATTCCACGCTTTAAACCATGCGGCTTATAATGAGGTGCAGCTTTTTCTTCTTATATATGTTATTTTACAGGTTTTTTTTTTTACTTTGCGGGTGCGGCTTATATTCCGGGGCGTCTTATAGTCCAGAAAATATGGTATATGGATCTTTATTATTTTATGGTTTCTTACAGCATTAAGACAGAGAAAAGCACATTCACAGACTGAGAAAGATCAAATGAATCAAATAACTGCATAAATCCAATTATAATTAGATCATTGAGTTCCAGTAAATGCAATCACTGTTTCCAAAGTCATAAACACAATTTTATTCAATTCTATAATAGTAATAATAATAATAATAATAATAATAATAATAATAACAATAATAATAATAATAATAATAATAATAATAATCTACCACTACATATTTTTATTAGGATAGAATATCTAATAAAACTAATATCCATAATATTTTAAAATCAATTTACATCTACAGTCCATCATTATTCAAAAATTGAAATGATGAAAAAAATCAAATATAAAAACAAACAAACAGATAATATAATAAAAAAAGCATCAAAACAACGAATGAGTCCTAACTTTGGGACAGCAGTGTAAGCGTGTGCAAAGATGACATTCATTACATTTGTGGGAACATATTTAGAATTTACTAAAACAAGTAAACATCAACACATCATATAAAACAGCACCTGTTACCCATCTAACATTATAAACCAGAGCTTTAGTTTATCAGCCTCTTTCACACTCACAACACAAACAATCAGTTTAATCATATTCAATCAAAGAAAAAGCAGATAAAAGCAATGATTATCATATTGAGTCACACTGTCATGCAGTCAGATTCTGTGTTTCACAAATAGAAGTGAGGCAGAACTCTAGAACTAACTATTATAGAATAAAAAACAGTAACAGTGGTCTGCAGAAGGACCACCAGGAACACAACCTCTCTACGCACTTTATTGCAGATAAGCTTTAGTCAAAGGTGGCAAATCCAGGTCCAGAAAAAATCCAGGGGTGAAATTAAAAACACGGGGCACATTTTTACGGTAGAGTTACACATTAAAAACCCCTGCAATAACTTTCATTTCAAATAGTCCCTGCAGCAATGTTGCCGTGGTATAAGTGTTGGTTGTTAGAGTGTTGCTACTTGGTTGTTAAGGTGTTGCTATGGTATATATGTTGGTTGCTAAGATATTGCTAGGTTGTTGCCAAGGAGTTTTTAAGTGGTTTCTAAGGTGTTGCTATATTTTAAAAGTTGCTTGCTAAAGTGTTGCTAGGGTAACGCATTGCTAAGCAGTTTCTAAGATGTTCCCAGGTGGTTCAGTGGTAAAGGGTTCTTGCTATGCAGTTGCTAGGTGGTTGCTATGGTAATGGGCTGGTTGCTAAGGATCGCTGTGGTAATGGGTAGTTACTAAAGTGTGCTAGGGGCTTGCTAGGTGCTTCAATGGTAACAGGCTGTTGTTAGGGTGTTGCTAAGCAGTTACAAGGTGGTTGCTATGGCAATGGGTTGGCTGCTAAGGTGTTGCTGAGGGTTGCTATGGTAACAGGTTGTTACTTGGGCGTTGCTTAGTTGTTGTTAGGTGGTTGCTATGGTAATGGGTCAGTTGCTAAGGACTTAAATAGTATAGCTGATTGGAACAAAATCCTGAAATTCCTACTTTCTGGCCCTGGATTTACCTCCTCCAGTTTTAGTAACTAGCAGTTAGTTCTCGTATCCCTGTTTATCTTCTGTTTATCACCGAACACTTTAAACACAGCTGGATGTTTTTGAAGCATCATCGCCTGCTTTTCTGGAAGAGTGATGGAAGAATGGTGTCCACAGCGTTCCTCGCGAGCTTTTCTCATCATTTTTCTCATTGTTTCTCTCCCACTGCAGCATCGTTTACTGGTTGTGCTTGAATTAGTCTGTCTGTTTCATGCAGCGTTGGTGTGAAAGTACTACAATAAGCAAGGTCAGCCACACAGGCAGATGTTCTAGTCCACAAAGTGACTAAAGGAGATGAAGTGCTGCTGATTTTCATGCATCATATCTGCCCTGAAGCAAACAGCAGGGTGCAGAGCTTTACTTCAGTAACAACACAAGGTACTTCACAAGGGTCATTCCAAGCCAGCTCACCACCTGGGCTCTGGAAGGTCATGGATTTCCACGCAATAATTCTGTAAAGCTTTTATACATTTTAATTCAGGCAACCATGCAAAACAAATTTAAAGCTCTGAGCCACTTGGGTTTCTTGGAATAAAGAAAGCTGTGCCTTATCCGGCTCTTTATCCCACCTTAAAACGGACTTCATTTGTTTACAGAGTGACTGAACTGAAACATTAACTGGGTACAAAAGAGGCCAAATTTAATATATAATGTTTTCCAATAAAATATTTATTAAATGAGATAAATAATGAAATTTGAAAAAGTCTGGGTTTGAAACGCATGTGTTGGAGATATGCAGAAACCCATTTGTACGAATTCATATTAATGCGTTGTTTGAAACCCAGTCGGATGTCCAACACACCAGGAACTGGACATGACACAAAGTTCAGGTGAGAAGAGGTGGTTTATATAGGCCGGAAAGGAGGAGCTGGCGGATGGTCCATCTCCCAAAGGTTACGTTGTAACGCCTGTTAGTGTACTTTATTATATATTATGTTGCTGCTGTTTTATTAAAGCAATAAACCACTAATTAGTAAGATTTCTGCCAAAAACACCCTCACATGTGACAAAATCCCAGTAACGCAAAGCTTCTCACAGCGTATTGCTCTGTCATAACATGGTTAATAACATCGGTTATTAAAGCATTATTAACTCAAAATCAGTTTGGTGCTTTAAATCATTGCATAGGTGCATGAATTGAGTTTTTTTTTTGTTTGTTTTTGAATATTTTCTATGGAAATCCACAACAATAGTCCAGGTGAGATAATACTCACATGTGTTTGATGAGGTACTCTGTTTAAATACTGTTATTGAAGATGGAAGTTGATATGAGTCCACAAATACGTTATTACATCCACTTTCAGTAATCATATTAGCAATCACAGGCATTGATGATTAAACATGTTACATTAGAAATCATCGTAATGCACTGATATAACAGCAGGTTGAACCCAGTCCAATAAAGCCGGAAACAGCAGCAATGAGACGTACAATAATGAGACCATTCAGCTTCAAAGTATGAAACAAAGGTGTTTAGAGAGAAACAGGCAGCAGGACGTGAGCGGAAATGAACAGCGATGCCTTTGAAGAAAAGTAGGTTTGTCTAATTCAGTAGAAGATATTTGGAAAATTAACGCGATGAAGAAGCTGTGAAACTTCTACGAACGACAGAATTGAATGGAGTAAACACATCTGTAACAGCTGTATGTCAGACCGCTGGTTCTAGCTAATTGCACAAACTGTGCCAGTGATCTTCACTGTATATCACTAAACTCATTTATAGGGTATAATGTTTCTGAAGGATACATTTCGAATCACCTCTGTAAGACTTGTCGGTCAGTGGACAAAGCCACTGATCAGTGCATTACAAATGGTTCTCTCAGAACAATTAAAATAATAAAAATAAAGATAACAAAGTCCATTACATGAATTCTTCTGTTAGAGATCTAGAACTTCTCTACGTCTGTCAAGCTCACGTGCATAACAGCATGGCCTGTTCAACGATATTCTAATTAGTTTACAAATGTGCGTAATCATTAGTATGTATTATGTCGCATTATACTGAGCTCTGTCTATAACATTTCATAACATAAATAATTTTAACATCCGAAGACGGATCTTTCCTGAGTTCTCCAAACTTAATCAATGCATCTCAGCCTCGGAGAAATGAATTCATTACATAATTCATACAGAATTTTTGTTGGGGGTCTGGGAATCATGAGGTAGCTTCAGCCTTTAGCTATAGAATTTAATCTACCATGTATTTGAATAAATGTAATTAGAGGTATATAGCCATATATATTATTTCTACATGATTTCATTCTTAATTATCTGATGGAAAACTGCTCTATGTGAAGATATGGAAAACCAGAATAATAGTTCTTTTGGCACAAACAACTACAACGAATAATAAACAAACTTTTACCAAATATTAAATATAAACAATATGAAAATATACAGATTCAGCAACAGATCACATCATCGGATTTGATTCATTCAAATCGATACTGACGAATGGAAGCATTGGATGGTTCCGCTACGATCAGTGTAAAGCAGTAATGGACCTAAAACTCGGATATTTAATGCTGACACAGTCACTGCCACGTCTCTCTCCATCTGCAGAACTAAGATCCACCTCCACCTGAAGCTCACCGAGCGCTGCAGTCACACACCACCGTTCACCTGTGGAATCATGGCTTTCCTCGATATCAGATCAATAAACAAATTGTTCTAAGCTGCTCGTCTTATTGTACTGTCACACATCACTACCTCACCATCAGTTTAAAAGTGTAAATAGAAATATGAATAAATCATTTCTATCATGATGAAATTCAAATTAAAAGGAACATAAATTTCTTAAAAATAAAACCCGAATTATGCTCTGATCATTATGAATTTGTGTTCAAATTAATGTTCACAATGAGATTCTAATAGAATTCATATTCCAATGGATTGAAATTCATATCAGAATGTTCTTATACAAATAATCATAGAATGAAGCTCTAATAACTAATTTCACAAAGAATTAATAAAATAAAAATTCACAATTAAATTCTAATAAATTAATATTCAAATTGAGTGAGAATGATATCAGAATGTTCTAAAAACAAATATAGATTGAAGTTCTAATAACTACTATCACAAAGAATTAATAACAAAATAAAATTTCACAATTAAATTCTAATAAAATTCATATGCAAACTGAGTGAAATTAATGTCAGAATCTTCTAATCTACAGTTAAGCTCTAATAACTAATATCACAACAAAATGATAATAAAATCAAATTTTACAATTACATTCTAATACAATTCTAATAGAAATGGCTTGAAATTAATATTAGAATGTCATAAAATAAAACAAATATAGAATGATCTAATAAATATCACAATGACTTAATAATAAAATTAAATTTCACAATTAAATTCTAATAAACCTATGAAAATGCAGTGAAATTCATATTAGTGTTCAAATAAAAATATAGTAAGAAGCTCTAATAACTCATAGCACAAAGAATAATAATCCCAACTTAAAATTAAAATTAAAATCCCAATAAAATTCTAATAAAAAAAGGAGTGAAATCCATATCAGAACTAAGTTATAATAACATTTATATTTCTAATGGAATTCTAATGCAATGAATGATATTAAATGAAATCAATGTGAAATCAAGCTATGTAAGCAGATCGGTTCAGATCCATATTTTCTGCTCTGATAGCTTTTCTAAAGTTCTTGAATTGAATTGAATCGAATTGAACATTCGTCTGTAATGCTTAAATCCTAACTTTAAAATAGATTATAAATATTGAATATATTACCAGTAAAATGAAGATGTGCACTGATTCCACAGGGCTGAGCAGCAGTGCGTGTGCGCTGGAGTGTGTTAATAAGGGGAGGGTTCTGCAGCAGAATGAATGAAACAACAGGCATATCTAGAACTGATGATCCTATTTCGGTGACTGTGTCCTCTTAGAGTGAAGGAGGCAGGGAAAGAGGGATCTGTGAGAACCAGTTCAGAACCAGTACAGAACAAGCCCGGACTGTGTGTCTGATCATCTGAAAGAAGTTCTGATCTAAAGGGTTTCTATGAGAGTTCGACATGGTGAGGCGATGTTCTGGTATCCAGGTGTTCTTGTGAAGCTGAACTTTAGAGAACCATGCGAGAGTAAAACAGGGCCACTGAAGAATCTGCAGTAGAATTTACTGGGAATTTCACACTTTCTTTGTTTTCCAGATATGGTATTAATATTTTACGAAAAATATTTACAATAAATAATAAATGTATTAAATGAAATTAATATTTTAGTTTTTTATCAAGTTTTTTTTTTTATGGTGGTAAGGTCGCAAACGTTCAGTCCTCTCACCATCAGATACTTTGTTTTATACCGTAATTAATGATGTATTTACATTCAGATAATATACCAAAATGGCAGTAATAGCTCTAGACGTGTTTGGTCTGCAGTGTTTGGTCCTTATAGTTATCAGCATAATCAGTGAGAGCTGCTCTGCGCTGTTTACATTCCGATTAAAGAGATTAAATTTAACTCTCATAGTCTAACAAGTAAATAATAAAGCCACATCCACTATGAATTATACTAAACAGTTTTACTATGAAAGCCTCGTGAACCACTCCCTACTTAGACATCACACTGGAAATCCTTCAGCATCTAGAAACACCAAATCAAATTTAAGACATTAACAAACCGCAGAACACGCAATGAATATCAATCAACTTCATAAAAGAACAAGTGTGTTCACTATTTATCATCAATGTACTGCATACTGAACGATTCATAGTGGATACTGAACAATTTGTAGTGGGTAGTGAACAATCGATTCATAGCGGACACTGAATAGTTCATAGAGAATAGAAAACCCTTGGTAACAGATAATGAACTATTCATAGTGGATCCTGAACAAGTCATAGTAGATACTGAATAATTCATACCGAACTATTCACTCTTAGTACCGCTTAATTCATTCATAGTGGATTCATAGTGGAAGAATACGGAATTTATTATAGTGGATACTGAATAATTCATAGTGGATACTGAAGAATTCAGAGAAAATAGCAAATAATTCACTGTGGATACCGAACTATTCACGATGGGCACTGAACAATTCATACTGTAACACTGATCTACTCACTGTTAATACTGCTTAATAATTCATAGTGGACGCTGAACAATTCATACTGTAACACTGATCTACTCACTGTTAGTACCGCTTAATAATTCATAGTGGACGCTGAACAATTCATACTGTAACACTGATCTACTCACTCTTAGTACCGCTTAATAATTCATAGTGGACGCTGAACAATTCAAACTGTATTAATGAACTATTCACGCTTAGTATGATTCAATAATTCATAATGGATGCTGACCATTCTTTGTACCAGTACTAATAAACTAAATGAAATATATAATTCAGTGTATATGAATATATGAATCATATTTTATTAATAGATATTATTCTATTTAAGGTCATAAATGTTTTATACTTCACTGGTATTTGTATTTCTAGATTATTATGGGATGGTTCAGCGTTCAGTGTGGCTGCTCTCCCACTGCGCTCGCTGTGTGACGGGGTGGTAGAGTTACACTGCATTGTGTGGTTTTCACACTCCAAGTCAGAGTATGGGGGGATGTAGGCACCAGTGTACCTTTGAGGGTATATTTATAGTTGAGGTGGCAAATCCAGGTCTACAAAGCAAAAATCCACCCCAGGATTTTATTCCATCCTGGCAATTTTTACTTTCTGGACCTGGATTTGCCACCTTCGGTTTACACTGTTTGTACATCTTCATCCTGACAGTGTAGAGCTCGTCTGTCATGCTGTCCCACAGAACCACCACTCCAAAGCATCGACGCTGCATCCCGACAAGTTAAAGCACAATCGGCAAGACAATTATCATCCTAATACAAAATAATGAAATATGTCATAACTACTGATTAAAGTTGAACTGAAGTTCTGGACCTGCGCTGTAGCCCTTAAACGCCTGTAAAAGCGAGACCGTGATCTACTGGTAGCATAATCCAGCTCACTAACCCTAAAGTAGCGTCAGCTTCCACTGCGATTGGTTCAGGATGTTGCGCCGCAATGCATTTCTGAATCTGGTAACTTTGGTTTTTCCTTTTCTTCTGCATTATTACTCACACTTTTTTTTTAAATCATGTTGCTTAAAATGGCCTGCAAACACTGATTTAACCCTGAAGAGCTTTTTTTTTTTGTTGTTGTTGTTGTTGTTGTTGTTGTTGTTGTTTTTAATGTGTGTGTGTTTAGTTGGTCGGTGTGTTTATTGCACTTTAACTGAACACACCCCCGGGTTTCTGGCTGCTGCTGGAGTTCATAATGAGCAAGTTGTAGCCTTAGTCAAACGCAGTAGTGCTGTTCCTCTACGAAGGTGCGTAGAAACACCATGCACATTAATAATTCATCAAAACAGACAAAATTATACTTAGCATTTAAAGATAATATGAAGAGTATTTATACGCCAAAACATGGAGTATATTCCTGTACAGTTAAGTAATATTTTTAGAAAACGCACACCGTTACTTTTCCCCTTTGTTCTATGATAATTAAACAGGTAAGCGTTAGTCATGCACTTCCATACATTACTTTACTCTGTGCTAGTATTTTACAGCGTGGCCTCGAAAAAAACAACACACTGTCAATCCCAACAAAACAAAACGAAACAAAATAAATTAATAAACAAACATCAAGCTCATTTTATAAAAGCTGTAGAGGCTTTCTCATGGTTCCCGTCATGTGTCAAACGTCATCAGTCCCCATCACGATCAATAACAACATTCCGTTTCCGAACACTCAGCGTTTCACCAGTTTTCCTTGAAAAAGTTTCATTCCAAGCAAAACTGCGGAAGAAAGAAATGGCAGAGATGGCCCAGCGCGGTGTATCTACAGACATGCTGGAGGTGAGCGTGTGTGTGTGTGTGCGCGTGTGTGTGTGTGTGTGTGAAATGAAGGCCGGTGTCAGCTGTGTGATGACAGTGGAAAACACAAGCCTCAATGGAGTTCAAGTAAAAATATGAAGCAGGGGCTTGTGGGTCCTCAGGCAGGTGTGCAGGTGGGCAAGTGGGCAGTAAAACCGCAGAGCAGCATGGACCACCAGGATTAATCTCACTGCGAACTCCAATAATGTGGCAGCTCAACTAAGACAGAGAGAGAGAGAGAGAGAGAGAGAGAGAGAGAGAGAAGACAAGGAAATGTAATTTTTATAGCACATTGAACAACATCACTTAAGGAATATTCAGTGTTAACAATGAACAGCAGTGAATTTAATCGTGCCGGACAGGACCTGTAGCCAGCGTGTTAAGGGTACAGTAGCCATGCTGGACATTGGACTTCAACAGGATCGAAGCGTGAGGAATCTCTAGATTCTAGCCTCGTCTACTAGCTAAGGATATTCTGAGTGAACAGCAAAGCACTTTTGTAAGTCGCTCTGGAAAAGGGCATCACATTAGCGATGTTGGGCAATATTCATTGCTAGCACAGATTAGCGATGCTGGATGAGGCCTGTACCTGGCATGGTAATGCCACATAATGATGTTGGGTGACGATGATGCCGTAGCTGGCATGATAATACCATGTTAGCAATGTCGGACGAAGCTTGTGACCGGCATGATAATGCCATGTCTGTGATGTTGGACGAGGCATGTAGCCAGTGCAATAATGCCACATTAACGATGACGGACGAGGCCCAGATCCAGCATGATAATACCACATTAATGATGTTGGGTGAGCCTGTAAGCGGCATAATAATGCCACATTAGCAATGTTGGACAAGGCCTGTGACCGGCATGATAATGGCATGTCTGTGATGTAGCCAGCGCAATAACGCCACATTAACGATGATGGACGAGGCCAAAACCAGCATGATAATACCACATTAGTTGAGGCCTGTAGTCCACATGATAATGCCACACTAGCCAGCTGGGATGCGTCCAAAAATCTCTTCACCAGAAAGTTGTAGAATACTGTGTAAATGCTAAGAGAATGAACCTGGACCTGCCAGCTGGACCTTGTGATTATTTTGCTCCATTCTATAGAGACAGTACTGTCCTTATGCTGCTGATTAGATTCTCCAAGTCAGTGTGAGTCATTCTTCTTCCAGGTCTACTCCTTGGTAGTCCAGCACATTTTATATCTGTTTTGGATCCACTCATTTTAACTCACAGGTCATAGAAAAAAAAGTGTATCCAATCAAATCTAATGTGAAAGGGATAATCAGGAACTTGGAGAGTCTGAGTGACTGCTTTGCCCTAATCAGCAGCATGCTCATTATCTGCCCTGGGTCAAGACTGCCCACAGCTCTGATCCCGTTATCTGCACACAACTCTTTGATCCATTTATCTGCTCAAACTCAAAGGTTTCAAATCCTGGCTTCCCGAGCCATGAGATGCTCCTGCTGATGATGAATCGATGATTAATGTCATGTCTAGGAGGAAACTCGCTAATGCTTGGAGGAGGTCATCAATAATGAAAGTGCCCAAGCTGATCGCTGGCAGGGAGAACAGCCTCTGGGTGACAGTCCATCTGAGATTAAATTAACTGAATGTCTGTTGAGATCTCAGGGTTGGGTATTTTGGACAATTAAAGGTAATCAGCAGGAGTAGGCAATTCCGGGTCCTGGAGTCCCAGCCTCCTGCACGGTTATGTGCTCCTCCTGCTCAAGCACATATGATTCAACTCACCTCTTAATTGCCAGGCTTAGAAGGTCTATTTGAGCAGGGAATTCAGCAGGCACTCCAGGACAAGGGTTGCCTACCCCTGACCTACAGACTACTACTGCCTCCTCCACAGGTCTTGAGTCTCTTTGAGGGATCACACTGTTAAAAGATCTTTGAGGAAATTTTGGAACTTCTTCAGTTTGAAATTGTGATGGAACCTCTTAAGGGGGTTTAAGGGAACTACTATTTCCTAGAGAGACTCGAGACCTGTGGAGGAAGTTGTAGTTGTCTTGGACTGCCTGCTGATTTCACTGCTAAAATAGACCTACCAAACCTTGCACTTAACAGGTGAGATGAAAAGCTAAAGAACCTCAAGATTTTCCTTCGCAGTTTCAAATTGAAGACCAGCCAAAAGTTCACTGAATGTGGCTGTTCAAAGTGAAGCCTCTTGAAGGGTTCATGGATTGATTATATGGTCATAGTTTGCTGTATTCATGGATAGAGAGGTCAGGTACAGTATGATGGCAAGGTTTTGGGCCTGAGGAGTGAAGATGGGTCTTGTAGAAGGACACTATTGATTCTGGTCTGGATTTGCATAGATCTTAAGCCTGTTTCCTGTCCTGCCCAGGATCTGCCCAAGTCCTGAAGGTTGTGGTCACAGGTGGCCTGTCCACTTGACAATACGACTCCCACAATCCCCTCCTGGATACATGTGAACACTTGTGTAGCTTCTTTGTGAAGATTTAACTGCAACAGCAGTTACTGGTTTAAGGCATGTTTACTCAGCCTTCTTAGCAAATTCTTAGCTTCATCAACTGTAACAATGTCAGGTTTTCATTCTACAATGTTTTTTGTGCAAATGCAAAAAAAGTGATGGAAAAGGGTTTTCCATCTCCAAGTGTTGGCTAGAAACTGGATAAAATGTCCCTATGAATGGTCTGATCATCAGGTTGCATTAGACATTCTGAAATGATGAATCCAAAGCTGTTCTGTTCTCCATGAACTGTCGGGTGCGTTTGTGCTCCCAAATGTCCAGATGGACTTCACTGGGGTGGCATGGAGATTTCAGCCCTCATTAGGTGGCCAGTGCTTGTCCTACTCAGAGCCTCTGAACTACAAACAGCACAACCATAAAAAGATTGCAAGCAGCTTTAAAGACAATTCTGTTAAAAGCAAAGGAGGAGTTCATTTGCTCCTAATCACAGTCGCCTATGTCATGTTTCTCAATGCTGGTCCAAGAGACCTCCTGCCCTTCATAATTTAGTGGATTGCCTGCTTTAACACACCCACTGGCATTCTGAATGAGCTGATTAGTGGAATCAAGTGTGTTGGGAGCAGGATAAACATGTAGATGTGCAGGTCAGGGGGTTCCCAGGACCAGGGTCAAGAAACACTAGCTTACATCAGGCCTGACACACTGCTGTCTGAGGGTCCTCTGCTTGGATAAAAACCAAGAATATTAAATCGACTTTTTAACAGAATATTAAATTATCCATTTTATTTAGGCATTCCTTTAAGTTCTCAGACTCTCAGGTATCTTTACCTCATTGGCTTACTTGGTAATTGTGGATGGAGCTCCAGAGCGATGGAAATGGACGATCTGCCACTTTCCGTCACGGCGATGCCAGATGCGGGACTCCTCGGACTGTGCAGTACGTGGCATGCCATTGTTGTCGATGTACTGCGTGATGCGGATGTAGGCAATGCAGGCGGCCTCCTCTCCAATCAGGTGGATGTGTGGGTTCAGGATGGTAGTGTGCACTGGCTTGCTGTTCTTAGACCACACTACAAGACACACACACATTCAAAACAGTTGAAGAGTTTCTAGGTCATGGGATTTCAGTGTGTAACTTGATTATGAAGTGGTATTACCTCACGGGACAGCTTAGGAACGTTAAGGTGAGTGAGGTTGAACACTGTTCAGCGTTCTCATGGCAAGGTAACACATGATAGTGGGTGTCGGATGGATGAGAGGGTTGTGCAGGCATTTAACATTCCTTGATTCACAGTGTCATGTGTGTACCAGGAATATGTAATAGAAGGCATTACCAGCCACAGTGGACAGCACAGTGGCCTCTGTTAACACCATGACACCAGACACAGCACCTCACCTGGTCTCATGAGGTGCTCTCCAGAACGCTGCTCAAACCAGATCTGGACAACTTGTGCCCTGTGATATCCTATTGTTGTGGGGGTACATGAAGTCCACGAAGGGCTGCAAATAGTCACCAAGCAGTGAAATGTCAATGCCATGTTTAGGCAGACCAGTGGACGTGACCCATGCACGCAAACAATTCAAGCCAGGCTCCACTGGTCACCGTTATTTAACAGTTGTGGGTGGCCACTGCACTAGCTACCGTGGATGGTAATTCCTTCTACGAGGTATTCCTTGTACATGTGACACTGTGGACCGAGGAGTGTTAAATGTCTGCACAACTTTGGAAATGGAAAGCCCCAACCCTCTGGCTCCCACTGTCATGCCTCGCTCGAACTCTGATCATTCACGTCTCCTTGCCATACTGGACAGAGTTCAAACTCACTCACAAGGTAACGCCTCACAACTTCTAGAGGGCTAGGTGTTCCCATGGCTATATGAGTATCCCATGTGTGTATCCCATGACGGCTGGCATGTCAGTGTAATGTACACTACTGCTGTTTGCACCACCACACTACTAAGTAAGTCTTCCTTAAAGTCTATACTGTATATATACTGTATCTATATACCGTAAGTACTAGACAGGCACCACGTTTGCTGGAACCACATTTCTTGTGTGTGTCAAATACTTATTTGACAAAAAGTATTTAATAACATGTATTTAAACAGTAAATCTGATAAAGGGTCTACAAAAGGTCTTTCTTGGCCTTTCCTACAGAACCCCTGAAACGCTCCTTACATGTATCCATCGTAATAGAGGGAGGAAACTATTATGCGAAGGAAATTATGAAGCGAAGAATCCACGAGGTAAATGAGTTAGAAGGGTAGAAGTGGCTGCTGACAGAGTGAGTCATAAAAGCTGAGAGGCCAGGCCAGCTCACAGCTCCTCGTGCCTCTATTTCAGGCCTCTGGCTGCCATTTGCAAAGAAGCGTTTCCCATTTGTAAACAGCAGCCCGGACTATAATCAGCTCACACCCTGACCACTCTCTGCCCACTGGCTCAGCACACGAAAGAGGAAGTGTGAGAAACATAAGACAAGGTTTAATGACCAGAGAACAGCATCCAGAGTGCTGAGACTGGCAACCCTTATACTGCAGCCATATTATTTAATTCATACACAAAAGATATATTAATTCATTAATTCTGATAATATAATCAATCAGTCATTTCTATGAATGATTTAGAGTCCATTAATAATTATTCAGTATGTATTATAATTTTTTTTTTCAGTATCCACTTATATTTATTCACTATAATTATTCAGCATCCAATAAAAATGAGTCAGTATCCACTATGAATAATTCAGATTTTTTTTCTATATGTACTATAGTTCTTCAGTGTCCACTGAATTACACATATCTTCAGTGCCTGATATGAATTATTATAATAATCCTTATTAAAAGGTCATTCTTAGGGATAAAGGTGATGTTCAGATGTTCCTGATTCAGTCCAGACACTGAATGTTCTGACCAGGTGAAATGAACCCACAGAGTCTTACAGTTCTCAAAGTAGAAGCGGTGGAAGTCCAGCCCCTCCACCAGGTTGCCCAGCGCTTCAGGCTCAAAGGCAGTTACGCTCGGGTCACACATCTTCCTGCACACACAAGGCCAAGGTGTGTTACAGTCTGAGGCAGGAGGATTCAGGGATATTCTCACACATTTAGGGTGATGGAGAACGTTCAACGTTTGGGAGCACTCCAGAGACATTTAAGAACATTCAGGAATGTGAGGGATGAACAAACATTTGGAGATGATTTAGGAACATTCTGGGAATATTGATGAACATTTGGAGACATTTAAGCACAACAGTGGGCAACAGGGAAACCAGCGGCTCAGACATGGATCTGAACTGAATCTGAACTAAATGCAACTGAATTCAGTTCAATTTAGTTCAACTCAATTCAGTTGAATTCAGCTCAATTCTATTAATTTAACTAACAGCAACCAACTTCAAACCCAACCGACTTCAACGCCAACCAACCCCAGTCCACTCTACTCTACTCTACTCAACTACAACCAACTTCAACTATAACCAACTCCACTCAACTCCAACCAAATTTAACTCGAACCAACTCCACTCAACTCTTCGCTCAACTGCATCCAACTCCAAACCCAACTCCTACCCCAATTGCAAACCCAACTGCAACTCCACATCCAAATCCAAATCCAGCCAAATCTAGCTCCAACCAAGTCCAATCTCAACTCCAACTCCATCTCCACTTGAATGAACTGGCCTCAACATCAGATTTCAACTCAAACGAAACCGATCTGAACTGAACTGATCAATTCTGTATTCATACAATCTACAGGCGACTGCAGTAAAGTTGCGACTCAAACAGCTTCACCACTGAACACACATCATGATTGGACAGAGTGATTCATCTTGTGTGTTAGGAGGCGGGAGGGTGGGAGGGTCATTTTCAGACAGTAAGTGATGGAGAAGAGCAGGACTGGAAAAAAATAACTATTCTGAAGAAAGACCTAGAACATTAGCTAGAACAATTGTTCGAATAATGCAAAGTTGTACAGTCCAACCAAGCACTGTTCCTTCTCCAGTGCAGTGATAAATGGGTACAAGGGACAGCAGTGCAAGAACAATGGACGAAACACAAGACGAGACACGAAAATATGTATAATACAAAACATAGCCACACAAATGGACCCAACACTACTGTCCCGACGTTCCATATCGGACCAAATGCAGGAGCACATAAAGAGAAAGGAGACAGACATATGCCGGGTTTCCATCCAAACGTTTCACAAATGTTACATGCAATTACGCAATTTTGGAAGAAAAATGTAGTGATAAGTTGTGTTTCTGTCCACAACACTTTAGACGATGTGAGAGACTTAACTTGGCCTTTCCTTTTCCAGAATGACCACCTAATGAGGGCTGAAATTTTCATCCAACACACATGTGGGAGTACAAATGCACCAGAAAGTTCTGGAAGAGCCGTTCCTTAACCAGCTTCAGATTCATTATGGCTGAAGGTGGGAAGCAGCTTTTCAGAGGTCCAGGTCATTTCCGGTTACCAGCCATGTAGGATATGAGAATCATGACCTACAGTGATATTCTAATCTTCCCAAACATCGGAGTGTAAAACTCTGTCTGCAATATTTATTTATTTTTCCATTCAGGATGTTTATGTGCATTTTCAAAATTCACAAAAGCTTGGTGGATGGAAAACCTGCTATAAGAAAGAAAGAGAGAGAGAGAAAGGGGGGGGGGGGTGTAACTCACGTGTAACTCTCAAAGTCTCCGTTGCTGATGGCTTCAATCAGCTGTTCAGTCACTTTAATGATCTCCTGCTTCCTCACTGAGAAACACAGCAGCACCTTCACACTCAGACACAAACATCACACCCCACAACCTCTGCACTCCCCATGTCTGGGGATCTACCAGACATCTCTGAAGGATCTATGGGAGCACTCTGATGGATCTATGAGATATCCCTAAATGACCTATGGAAGCTCTCTGATGGATCTATGAGATATCCCTAAATGGCCTATGGAAGCTCTCTGATGGATCTATGAGATATCTCTGAAGGATCTATGGGAGCGCTCTGATGGATCTATGAGATATCCCTAAATGATCTATGGAAGCTCTCTGATGGACCTATGAGATATTTCTGAAGGATCTATGGGAGCTCTCTGATGGATCTATGAGATATCCCTAAATCATCTATGGGAGCTCTCTGATGGACCTATGAGATATTTCTGAAGGATCAATGGGAGCGTTCTGATGGATCTGTGCTACTTACCCCTGGTGTCTTCATCTTCGATAGTTGTGTTTGTACTTTCAGACGACTCCTGGAAACAACAAACAGAAACCGATTTAGGCTTTAACACTTAATAACGAACCTTCCACCACACAAGGAAGCAGCTGTGTGGACAATCTGGATCTTCTTTCCTCCTCCTTCTAAAAAAGAATTGATCCCTCAGACAGTTATTCAACGTCAGTTGGCCACAGGGTTCTGGATTATGGAGACATAGAGGACAGAAGAAACAGCTACAGTACAATCAGTGACCCCACACACATCAGAAACGTGAGGGGTTCAGGGAACATTAGAGATGGGATGCTCACATTTAAAAAAAAAAAGAAAAGAAATAAAAGAAAGTCCAGCTCCATACAGAAGAACAGCAACGTTTTTGCTGAACGCACTGGCTTGCTTTCACAGCTAGGGGGCATCTGGTCTGGAAAAACTTTCCATGTTTAAGGAAAGTCAGGGTCTGTGTGACCTCGAGAAGAGGGGCATACACACTCACCATCAGCTGGACGCTGGAACTGGACTTCCTTTTCTGGAAAAGAAACGAGAAAAGGTTAGACAGAAAAACACGGAATGGGATGGAGACGGAGGCCAGGGCATGACAGGGACAGACCAGACACACCTGAGTGCATGTTTGAGTGAGACAGTGTCCTCAGGTGGCGCTGGTAGAATCCAGAAATTCTGGAGATGACTTAGATTCCGATTCCAGGTGATGGAAATCAATGACGTCGATTCCGAAGGGTTAATTCCAAACAAAGATAAACATTCACTGAGGGAATTCTCTTCCATTCAGCTGAACATATGGACACCCCATCACGTTCTCCAACCTCGGTCGTGGTTGTCTATAAAGCCTACAAAAGCACCCCATCCTAGAAAGCACTCTAGTCTGGAATAAGCACTCCTAATTTCTACAAAACACTCCTCCAACCTGTTAAGCACTCCAGCTAGGAAAGCATTCCTCTCTCCTGGAAAAACACTCTTCTAGCCTAAAAAGCATCCTGAGAAAACACTCCTCTAGAAAAGCACACCTTTATTCTAGTATAAGCACTCCTGTAGCTTGAAACAAGAACTCCTCTAGTCTGGAACAAGCCTGTACAGCACTCTTTCAGCCTAAAAAAAGCACTCCTCTAGCCTAAAACAAACACTCTTAAAGCTTCCAAAACACTTGCTTGACTGTTCTTGTTGCTTAGAAAAAATTCTTCTAGCCCAAAAAGCACTCCTTTAACATATAATAAACACTCCTATAACCTATAAAACACTCCTCAAGCCTGTATCCACTCTGTTACCCAGAAAGCACTCCTTTATCCTGAAAAAAAACCAACAACACCTTTCTAGCCTAAAAAGCACTCCACAAGTCCTGGAACAGCACTCATCAAGCCTTGAGCTTGGAATAACACTCTTCCAGCCTACAAACCACTCCACCAGCCTGGTACAAGCACTCCTTTAAAATAAATGCACTACGCATGCTTGTATGCACTCTTGTAGCCTGGACAGCACTCCTCACTTAAAAAACACAGTTCTCAAACAAGCAATTGTATAACCTGCAAAATCACTCTTCTCATATGTACAGCTGTCCTCTGACCTGGAAAAGCACTCTTCTAGCCTGAAAAGCACTCCTCAAGCACGACAGCTCTAATCTCTGTCGTTTTGACCAAACTGCAATGCAGCATCATCCATTACACCATTATAGTGTTAATACGTTTCAAACTTATAATAGACATTTAGATAAAAGTACACCGATCAGCCAAAACATTATAACCATGTTTCCACATTAACTGCCTATTCTATCAGCTCCTCTGATCACACAGGAGCACGTTGTGGTTCTATAATTGCAGACTGTAGTTCATCTGTTTCTCTGCAGAATTTATTCTCCTCCTTTCACCCTGATCTTCAATGATCAGGACCCCACAGGACCACCACAGAGCAGCTATTATGTGGGTGGTGGGTCATTCTCAGCACTGCAGTCACACTGACATGGTGGCGTTGTGTTGGTGTGTGTTGCGCTGGTACGAGAGGATCAGACACAGCAGTGCTGCTGGAGTGTTTAAACAATGTGTCCACTCACTGTCCACTCTATTAGACACTCCTACCGAGGGTTACACCTTGTAGATGTAAAGTCAGAAACAGAAGCTCATCTGTTTCTGTACAGTTTGTGTTGATCATCCTCTAGTCCTTCATCAGGGCTCACAGGACGCTGCCCACAGTTGGCTGGATATTTCTGGTTGGTGGACTGTTCTCGGTCCAGCAGTGACACTGAGGGGTTTAAACACTCCAGCAGCACTGCTGTGCCTGATCCACTCGTACCAGCACAACACACACTAACACACCACCACCATGTCAGTGTGACTGCAGTGCTGAGAATGACCCACCACCCACATAATAGCTGTTCTGTGGTGGTCCTGTGGGGTCCTGATCATTGAAGATCAGGGTGAAAGGAGGAGAATGAAGTATCAGAGGAACAGATGAACTACAGTCAGTAATGATAGAACCACAAAGAGCTCCTGTGTGATCAGAGGAGCTGACAGAATAGGTGGTGAATGTGGAAACAGTGTGTTTTCCTTTGTATACACCTGTTATGGTGTTTTGCTTGTGGTGCTGTAGTGGAATATAATTCAGTGGTTTTGTTAGTGTGTTATAGCTGCTACACAACGTTATACATCATTATATCAACACTGAAGCCGGTCGTTAATCCGACAGCTCACTCGTTTCATTGCTGGTGCTGGGAATGGGAGTGTGGGAACTACTTCTGTTATTTTAGCCCTCCCACCCAACACTATGACCAGCTCTCCCGGGTAACTGTAGATGGTTGCAGGTTTGATGACTCTCTGGGATTCAACTCAGTTACACAGTGTGGTGTGGTTGCCCCTACCTTCACGCCATCGGCCTTCTTGTTGGCGCCACTCTTTCCTCCTGAACGAGAGACAAAGACAAAGAGGGAGAGAGCGATCAGAAATGGCATAAATGCCCAGAAAAGAAGGGCAAAGGGCATGGTCCTGCTGCGATCCCTCAGCCCAGGCTTCAGCAGAGCAAATCCGCCACTTTCCACAGTCCTGCTCCTCCGTCAAGGAATGCCAAACACTCTGTAACTCTACAGCAGGTCTGAAATGTCAGTCCACACATGTAGATCTGACCACACTGTGCAGCGGAGGCCTGGAGTGTCCAGTTCACTGAAAGGCGGCGAGGTTAGGCAGTGTGGAGGCCTCCCCAATATAGAAGCACTTGAGCCATTGGCACATTCCTGATGCCCAAATGTGTGTGTGTGTGTGTGTGTGTGTGTGTGTGTTCTTGTGTGTGGGACAGTCGATTTCACACCACTCAACTGCAGCCTCTGACTGCGGATAAGCTGGAGACGTTGTTTAATTCCCTCTCTGTAAGTCAGATTAGGGTGTTTCCCTGGCTGTCATACACCTTTCACCACATTTGCTAATTATAGCTGGCTGGGTGATGTCTGATCCCGATGCCCTGGCCTCCTGACCACAGCCTCTCCGCTGGTCACTTTGCATGTGCAGGGCTTTCTCTTCCTCGCTCTCCTTTAACAGGCACTTTCAAACTCTTCCATTCCACTAAATGGCACAGCAATCACTTTCTGCTGTTGAAAAGGACAGCCTCTGATTCTAAATATACATTCCACCTTAAATGATGCAGCACCTACAATGTGGAGTCTATGAGGTCAGCTGATGGTTCTAATTGTCTGCTCCACCTTAAATGGTGCAGCCCCTACATCCTCATGTTTATAGGATCAGCTGATGATACTTATTAACCAGTCCACCTTAAATGGTACAGCCCCTACACCCTCATGTTTACAGGATCAGCTGATGATACTATAAAAAAATCAAAATTTTAGGTGCTGGTCCAATAGGTGCAAAAATACTTGCTACTTAAGGAGGAATCAGACATTTTGATCAGATGCCCAATAAATTTTTTTAATTAGGAGCCGGTCTGTTATGCGTAACCATGTGCCACAATATTTAAGGTAGAACCTGAAAATTTCAATCAGGAGGTATTGGAGGTGCAAAAATTCCCGTCCTACACTACTTAAGGTGGATTAAAAAAAAATGAATAAGAAGCTAGCTTTATAGGCAGCAGAATTTAAGGTGGACTCAAGAAATTTGAATTACCTGCCACACCACTTAAGGTGGAATCAAACATTTAAATCGGGTGGAACAAAAAAAAAACAGGATAAGATACTGGTGATTTAGAAGCCAACTTAAGTGTTGGTATTAACTTTCTATTAACTTAATTTTATACAAACTGGTCCAGCGTTCCCAGCCGAGGAAAGAGCCATTCAGAACCAAAAGGGCAGCTCTATCCTGTGCCCTGGCTGGTGAATCAGTATAAATAGCCCATGTAAACGGACCATAAATCTCCATCTGTCTGCCTGCGGGTGAAGCTGAACAGGCCGGGGGAGGAGATGAATGGCCGCACATGCGAGCACCGGAGTTATTTAGCCTATGCGAGGGCTAGGAAAGGTCATGGCTGCTGAACATAGCTCCATAACACCACTGCCCAGAAACCAGGAGATAGGGGTTCTATTCAGGAACAGCAAGAATGTTAGTTTAGAGCTTCCCACCCAGTATGAACCCAGTAAGAACGTGTAACACTGGTATTAGGTGTAGCTAATTGAATTCTAGTAGAATTCTAACATGAAATTCCATCCATTCGATCCATGTTTGATATTTCTCTGGAAGCCACTGCTTTATTATGACTGTCCATTACTCCTCTTAGGGGCAGTTATGGCCTGGTAGTAAGGGAAGCAGCCTTGTGACAAGAAGATTGTCGGTTCTAATCCCTGAACCAGCATTGCATGACTGAATTCCCCTTAAGCAAGGCACTTATCTCCCGGACTCTGTACACAGGGCTGCCCACCACTCTGGGCATGTGTGCTCACTGCCCCCTAGTGTGTATGCATGTGCAGCACAGTGGGTCAATGAGCATCTTTACCATATGATTTATTTTTGTTTGTTTGATTGTTTTTATCTGATTGATGTGTGGAGAGTAAAGGCATAACCATCATATATTATTAATTTATTACCAATAAATAAACAAAAATAAAAAATAAAGGGTTATGCACAAATAACTTCACTACTGCTGTATTCCGTAAAACAGAACTGTTGAATTTCCAGCCACTTGATATGGAAAGCTGTAGGATATCCCAAAACAAGGGCAGTCATCCATAAATATAAAAAAAAGACATGTATTAATATTAGGTGTTTGAATATTAAGTGTTTAAATAAAAAGGTTAAAAAGTCACACCTCATAAATTCATGCATCATCTAGAATCCCGTGTTTCCCGACTCTCCCAAAAATGAGCAGAGATGCAGTGACGTTATTCGGGAAGCACTAACCTTCCTCTAAGATGTTTGGTGATTTTTTATGATCATGTTTTTGAGAGAAAACATGTTAATCATGCAGTTTGTCAGGAAATCTGTAAAGGATTGACAGGAGTGGTTTCATCACTGACTGTTAGGATAAGGATAAGGATAAATAATCATAATCTGTACGTACCTGAGAAATTTCTGGTGGCGAGCATGGTGGTGAGAATAGCCCCCTAAAAACAGAACAGACATGTCACTTTTATTTCTTTAAATAAAAAGCAAAATTTCAGAAATGCTGAAATTCAAAGCTGTACCTACAGAATTATTATTATTATTATTATTATTATTATTATTATTATTATTATTATTATTATTATTATTATTATTGTTGTTATTATTATTATTTTGAGCCTTGGTTTCTTCCTCCATCCTGACCAAGACTTATATAACATGTATTCACAGCCTTGATTGGATGCCTGTGGCAAATTCAGTTGATTGGACATGATTTGGAAAGACACACACTGTTTATATAAGGTCCCACAGTAGACACTGCAGGTCAAACCGAGGCATGAAGTCTAAGGAATTGTCTGTAGAGCTCTGAGACAGGATTGTATGGAGACACAGATCGGGAGAAGGTGCAGAAACATCTCTGCTGCATTGAAGATCCCAATGAGCACAGTGGCCTCCATTATCCATAAGTGGAAGAAGTTTGGAACCATCAAGACTCTTCATAGAGCTGGTCGCCTGATCGTGGTAGGAAGGGCTTCGTCAGGGAGGTGACCAAGAACCCAATGGTCACTCTGACAGAGCTCCAACATTGCTCTGTGGAAAGAGGAGAACCTTCCAGAAGAACAACCATTCCTGCAACACTCAACTAATCAGGCCTGTATGGTAGAGCAGCCAGACGGAAGCCACTCCTCAGTAAAAGGCACATGACAGCCCATCTGGAGTTCATCAAAATGCACCTAAAGGACTCTCAGACCACGAGAAACAAAAAGATTGAACTTTCTGGACTGAATGCCAAACATCATGTCTGGAGCAGTCCAGTCACTGCTCATGGCCTAGTCAATTCCATTCCTACAGCATCATGCTGTGGGGATGTTTTCTGCTGCAGGAACTGGGAGATTAGTGATGTACAGAGACCTCCTTGATGATAACCTGCTCATAACCTGATCTGGACCGCAGACTGGAACTGAAGTTTATGTTCCAACAGAACAACCCTAAGCACACAGCCAAGATAACAAAGGAGTGGCTTTGATCACCTCAGAGTTCAGAGCTCAGTCCAGAGTTCAGACTTGAACACGATTTAACATGTCTGGAGATATCTACAAATGGCTATGTACCAACACTCCCCATCCAATCTGATGGAGCTTGAGAGGTTCTGCAAAGAAGAATGGGAGGAACTTCCCCAAAACAGGTGGGAAGCTTGTAGCATCAAACTCAAAAAGACTTGAGGCTGTAATTGCTGCCAAATGATTACAGATCACACCTCTCACTATGGACTGCTTAACTGCAGATCACTCTTCTCATCCCAGAGTACATTACTGCAGATCACCCCACTCACGCCAGAGTACTGCTTAACTGCAGATAACTCCTCGCAGTCTGGACTGCTTTATTGTACATCACTCTCCTCACTCCAGAGTACATGACTGCAGACTTCTCCTCTACCTCTGGACTGCTTTACTGTAGGTCAGTCCTCTCACTTTGGACTACATGACCCCTCCTCTCACTCTGGCAGGTGTGTTCACTGCTCAGTATTCCAGGAATCCAGGAGTTTCTTCTGGAGTCAGCTCGAGGCAGAGCTGAACGCAACCATCTGAACACAGGAGCTGTTCTGATGAAAGGAGGCTATGATTCATTCAGCTCTGGATATCAGAGCGTCTGCATTACCAGACAACCTCAGAACATGACTGACCATAAAACATCAGCACAACTGACAACTTTCGCAATCAGTCAGACAGATGAGATTCAAGGACGACTCTGTCAGAGTGTTGCTGTTCATCTTTTCTTTATACACCGTGTGCAGAATTATTATGCAAATGAGTATTTTGATCACATCATCCTTTTTATACATGTTGTCCGACTCCAAGCTGTATAGGCTTGAAAGCCAACTACCAATGAAGTCAATCAGGTGATGTGCATCTCCGTAATGAGAAGGGGTGTGGTCTAATGACATCAACACCCTATATAAGGTGCGCTTCATTATTAGGCAACTTCCTTTCCTTTGGCAAAATGGGTCAGAAGAGAGATTTGACGGACTCTGAAAAGTCAAAATTTGTGAGATGTCTTGCAGAGGGATGCAGCAGTCTTGAAATTGCCAAACTTTTGAAGTGTGATCACCGAACACTCAAGCGTTTCATGGCAAACAGCCAACAGGGTCACAAGAAGCGTGTTGAAAAAAAAAAGTCACAAAATAACTGCCCATAAATTGAGGAAAACCAAGCATGAAGCTGCCAAGATGCCGTTTTGCCACCAGTTTTGCAATATTTCAGAGCTGCAACGTTACTGGAGAATCAAAAAGCACAAGGTGTGCGATAGTCAGGGACATGGCCAAGGTAAGGAAGGCTGAAAAACCTCCTTAATGACCTGTGCAACTTCAGAGAATTTGGCCACTGGTGGGAACTAGTCATGAAACTCAAGTACACAACGGGTGGCTTTAATTCAGTGCAATGTTCCAGGCAAACTGTAAAAACGTGTTTATAATTTATTCATGACCATTTATTATTAAAGCAACTCATTATTCTGAAATAGATTTTGCAAACTAGTCCCTGAAATGTCACAATACTTCACATTTCATCATGTTGGACACTGGAGAGCTAAAGTAAGTAAATAACTATCGAAAAAGGATGATTTCCCTTTATCAACCAGTCCTTGCGGTCTTTGTGTTTCTCACCTAATTTGCTATAACTCATTTCACAATCTCACAATATACAATAATAATTTGATAAGATGAGCCAATTTTGGTACACATCAGCAATCAAATGACCAATTACACTACATTATTATAACATATACAAACACAATTTTGAAGACATTTTTTTTTTTTTTTGCACAGCTGTGATAATATAATTCAGGAAATAACGTTTGCCTTCAAACGTTGACTGCATCCGGTGATTGAAAGCCAGTTACACTATTGAAAAATACAGCAGCTAGGGGGCACTACAGCACTGAGAAACAATGGTTAAAAATCTATTTATACTCATATGTTTAAATCAACAAATAAATGATTGGTGCCTCATGATTTACTGTTTCAAAAGAAACGACTTGCAATTTGCAACTATGGTCAACTTTAAAAAGGTATTTCTAGAAGACAGTCAGACACATGTCCTAAATTGACATTGAAATCAAGTTCACTAATCCACTGTAATCCAATAAATCAGACCGTATACAAAATAACACAGTTCTGAAACAATTACAGCTGAGGACCGATTTCAGGGGGTTCTGGGGGGTTCTGGTTCCTCCCCTTTTTCATATATAACCATGTTTAGAATGGATACAATTATATCCCACAATAGTAAGAATCCTTCATCCGACATAGTCATGTTCAACAACCTTACAGTACCCCGTTTATGGGCATGGTTAGCTTATCAGTTAGCTGATGGTCAAGGCCACTTCGCCTCCTATCCATCCTTGGAGTCTGTTCTTAAAGAATGCATTCTAGCAGTTCTGCTACTCATCAAATGTCAGACTAGAGCATCTTATGTACACTACATACTTCAAAGAGTTCTGTCCGTGATAGTTGAACATCCACATTCTCTGTTGTTTGGATCTATTCAGAGCTAAATCTATACTTTTATTCCCACACACACCAGATATAGTTCTTTTCAGGATATCCTACGCTACTCACATCCAACTTCCTTGTGAATATTAACAGAAATGAGATGTTGGTATGAATTTGGCCATGTTTCGATCAAAAACCTTCTGTTTATGAGGATTACAAACACAAAAAATGCAGGTTGAGCATCAGCCCCGCCCCCACCCCTCGCTTGTTGATCATGTACACGTGGACAGAGCAGTAAACATGCACTGGAATCTCCTTCTGGGATTTAATTCCATTGCAAACAAGTGAATTATTCGCTGATTGTTGATCACATAGTTAAGGGTTGAATTTCACGGTGTGGAAGCAGGTGGGAGATTGAGAGCCTTTTCTGGAGGCACATCCAGGTGTCTACTGATTCACTCCCGGGGTCTGCACCCACAGCCTTCCTGTTTTATAATAAAGCTACTGCTCATCCTCTTCTCAGCCTCTGAAAGCTTGAGTTAAATGACGCAGTGCTGCAGTTGGGGATGTAGGAAGACCACAGTCTTGAAACCCAGAGGGCCCTTAAACCAGGCAATATGGCCCTGGAGAGCCCACAGCATGGTGCCTATCAACCAAGAGCTCTTTGCTGAGTGAGTCACAGTGGGACTGTGACTAACCACACTCTCCATTATAAGAGCTTACCTTCAGCTTCCTCCGGGCATTGAACTTCTTCAGGCACTCCACGGTCTCCTGTCTGTGCATGCAGGACGCCACGGTGGAGCGGTGCTGGGAGAAAGGAGTAGAGTGAGATAGAGCCGGAGATGAGCTTACAAACATAAGACTGAACAGTGGAGGAACTAAAAGCCAGAAGTGGACAGGAGAAGACAGTAAAGGGTAAGAGTAGATCGTAAGAACTGAGAAGTTCACCTACAATTAAGGCCAAACAACTAACTGGTGATGAGAGTGAGACGAATGAGGGAGAGTGAACTCACTGATATCCAGGGGTGCTTCAGAGCCTCGGCCGCAGTGATGCGCTTGGCAGGGTTGATGGTCAGCATTTTATTAATGAGGTCTTTGGCCTCAGGAGTGACCGTGTCCCACTCAGGAGAGGGAAACTGTGTTCAGGAAAGTGTGTTCAAGTAAATGTCACATCAGAAAAGCAGCTTCCAGTGCAGGCCAATAAAGAGAGACATCGTTCTCTCAGACATTTAGCTTTCAAAGTTCAGAAGAATGACCCTGATTTGTCCATCAGAAGGTTACAGCACCTACTCTCATATTAACTGCACTGACGAAAAGGAAATAAATCAACAGAGAAACATCTCCTGCTCACGTCATAAGCACCAGCTTTGATCTGCTGGTAGAGTCTGTGCTGGTCCTCATCCCAGAAAGGCGGGTATCCCACCAGCAGGATGTACAGGATCACACCTGGAGGAAGATCACAAGATGATGAGCTGGGAGACACCTGCAGATCAACTAAGCGTTCTTACATCATCAAATCGACATAGGTTTCTAATAAAGTGGCCAGTGAGTGGACTCAGAAGGTGGGTGTTTCGAATGAAGTGGCCAGTGAGTGGACTCAGAAGGTGGGTGTTTCTAACAAAGTGGCCAGTGAGTGGACTCAGAAGGTGGGTGTTTCTAACAAAGTGGCCAGTGAGTGGACTCAGAAGGTGGGTGTTTCTAACAAAGTGGCCAGTGAGTGGACTCAGAAGGTGGGTGTATACACACAAGGTGTAGTTTGTGTGTATAAAGACTCACCACATGCCCAGAGATCCACTGCCTTCCCATACGGATCCTTCCGTAACACCTCAGGTGACAGGTAACCAGGAGTGCCAGCAAAGCCTGAAACCATTCAGACAGGATGTTCTCACCTGTACACTTTACCTGAGAATATCCACATAAACATCTCTGACTTCTTTCTTAAAACCCTCTATTACAGATGATACTTTTCAAACAGTTCATTCTGTCATTTAAGGATTTAACATGATCTTTAAGAGTCACAAGGCCTGATCTTCTTCACCGAAGGGAAGAATTCCAGACAGGGTTTGGTATCAAACACTCTGTTCTAGAGAAGCAGAACCTTAGCTAGTAGACGAGGCTAGAATCAATTTACACACATACACTCGTACACACTTGTGAATTCACACACACATGCCCAGTGTGGTGGGCAGCCCTATCCATGGAGCCTGGGAAGCAGTTGAGGAGTTAAGTGCCTTAACTAAAGAGCACATCAGTCACATCCTACCAGTTCAGGGGATCAAACCTTCCAGTCAGAAGACAGGTTCCATAACCACCAGGTATCTTAAGTATTGTTAAACCAGGCAAAGAACTATTTAAGGAGGTTTAAGGTTCTATTCTACTGAACCTCGAATGACCCACCCATTAAAAAGTATACTGAATTGACCATGTGACCATGCTGTGGCTCTAGAGGGCAGCCTGACTCCAGCAGCCCACCCGGGCTCTCTTACTGTGAGGACGAGTCAGGTTAAAAGTAGGTGATTGGACAGGCTGGTGTGGAAGCGGTTAGAAACATCCACTCTATTATTTTAGCAGCGAGAGAGAGAGAGAGTGCTCTAATGAGCCTGGACTGACACTGTCACGCTGAAACAGCTGCATCACTGTTTCTGGAACTCATAAATAAATAACCAAAACAATAAACACACTCCTCTCTGTGTCAGATTATTCCAGAAGTAACTTACTGAACTACTACAATTCAGTCAATCATCTTATTTTGTGCAGGTACTGACACTTTAGCCTCACAGCAGTTATTAATAAATTACTACTAACCTACTCTAGACACTAAATAATTCATACTGGACATGGAATAATCCATAATGCATAAGGAATAATTCATAGCGGTCACAAAAAAAAAAAACATAGTGGACACTAGATAATTCATAGTGGGCACTGAATAATTAATAGAGCATAGTGAATAGTTTATTGTAGATGCTCAATAATTCACACCGGATACCAAATATTTTCATATAAGATACTGTCTCACTCACAGTGGACACTAAAGAATGCATAGTGGCTAATGAATAATTCATTGTAGACAGAATAATTCATACTGGATACTGAATAATTCGTATCGATGCTCAGTGATTCATATGAAACATTAAATAACCCATAGTGGACACTGGATAATTCATACTGCATCCTGGACAATTCATAGAAGATAAAGGAGAATTCACAGTGGATACGGAATTACATATATAGATGCCTGGTGATTCATACTGGATACAGAATAATTGATAGTGGACACTGAATAATTCATGCTGGGTATGAAATCATTTGTAGAAGACGGTGAATAATTCATACTGGATACCAGATAATCTGTACTAGACACTGAATGATCTGTACTAGACACTGAATAATTTGTGCTAGACACTGAATAATTCAGCCTGGACACTGAACAATTCATTCTGAATAGTAGTATGTAAATATGTGTATGGTTTTGATGTTAATCACAAGGCTTTTCAAACAGCTATTTGTGTTGATATAAGATACAGATGCTCCATTTTAATATCTGTCATTACCAAACCACGCCTGTTGGTCCCCTTCAACCTCAATGGCCAGGCCAAAATCTGCTAACTTCACTGCAGCACCTTTGGACTTGGAGGCCAGAAGCAAGTTCTCTGGCTGGAGACACACAAAAACAACAAAGACAAATGTACATTACAAACAGAACAGTCCCTGCAGAGTGAACGGAAAGATAAGAAATATCATTAGAATCCCAAAGAAATCTGCCCACCCACTTCCTGCCCACACAGCCAAGCACCAGCGTCTACTTCTCATTTTCAGCTGCGTTCTCTTTTACAGCACTCTTCAGCCCACACAGAACCATCTGAGCTTTTATTCCCGGCTGGAGCCCACATCTCTGCTCTGTGCACAATAACGCACTTCATTCATCTGCACTCAGTGCGTGTATTAATGTGCATGAATGTCAGAAAAAAATGGTTAAGACCTGCTCTGAGATGAATATCACACTGCATGTCTGAACACACTGTATAGAACTTGCAGAACCGGAGATGGTCCATGCAGCACTATGTTCTAATGCAGTGTTGTATCAGGAAAACAATGCACCTGCTTCCCTAAATAAGCCTAAATAAGCCAGAACATCTCAGTCTGACACTCCCAGCACATTAAAGTGGCAAATCTATTGTGTTCCAACTGCCTGTGTGAGAGTGTATTTATTAAGGGAGTATTAGTGGTGTATTAGTTGTAAATTAGTGAAGTATTATTGTATAAGTGGAGTATTATTGGATTATTATTGTGGTGTATTGCATGTAGAGTATTAGTGTATTAGGGGAGTATTAGTGAAGTATTAGTGGTGCATTAGTGGAGAATTAATGGAGTATTGTTATATTAGTCATGCATTTGTGGGATGTAGTAGTTGTGTATAAATGGAGTGTTAGTATATAAGTGTTGTATTACTGGAGTATTAATGGAGTGTTGGTATATTAGTGGAGTATGAGTGCATTAGTGGAGCATTAGTAAATTAGCATTGTATTAATGGAGTGTAAGAGTATAAGTGGTGTGTTACTGTATTAATGTAGTATTAAGGGAGTAGCAGCGCATTAGTGGAGTATTAGTGGGCTATTAGTGTATTTGTGGACTATTAGTGGATTATTTGTGTATTAGTGGATTATTAGTGTATTAGTGGAGTATTGTTGTATTAGTGGAGTTTTAGTGTATTATTGGCGTATTTGTGGACTATTAGTGTATTATTGTTGTATTAGTGGATTATTTGTGTATTAGTGGATTATTAGTGTATTAGTGGAGTATTAGTGTATTAGTGGATTATTAGTGTATTAGTGGAGTATTGTTGTATTAGTGGAGTTTTAGTGTATTATTGGCGTATTTGTGGACTATTAGTGGATTATTAGTGTATTAATGGAGTATTGTTGTATTAGTGAAGTATTAGTGTATTATTGTTGTATTAGTAGATTATTAGTGTATTAGTGGAGTATTAGTGTATTATTGTTGTATTAGTGTATTAGTAGTGTATTAGTGGAGTATTAGTGTATTATTGGTGTATTAGTAGATTATTTGTGTAAGTGGAGTATTAGTGTATTTGTCGAGTATTGTTGTATTAGTGAAGTATTAGTGTATCATTGTATTAGTGTATTAGTGGAGTATTAGTGGTGTATGTATTACTGGAGTATTAGTAGTTTTGGTGCTGGATGTTCGGTATGAGTTGTTGTTTTGTCTCCCTCTCTCTCTCTCTCTCTCTCTCTCTGTCTCTCTCTCTCTCTCTCTCTCTCTCTCTCTCTCTCTCTCTCCCTCCCTCCTGCAGTGTGTTCTGCATCCAGGCAGGAGAGTAATTGCAGATATATCTGCAGCCCACACACTGCTGGAACCCACTACTAATTATGTCATATTTCAGAATCGCAGAGAGACCACCCCCAAATCAGCTCAGAAACACACTCCGTCAATGCGATGATCTAACACAGCAGAACCAGTGAGCGGAACTGTCAGTAAGTCTTATCGGTGGTAAGCAATGAAGGTTCTCCGAAGTGCTGGACTGAACCACTTCTGCTCACCTAAAGCAATGGTTCCCTCCTGACCCCCACATGTTTGCTCTTTCTGTGACTCCTGGGTTCAGAGCAAAAGTCAGGACCGTGTGTGGGTTTCTGAGAACTGGTTTCTGAGATTTAAAAAAAATCCATTGTTTCCTTGTTCCAATTTTTTTTCCACACTGTACAGTGAAGATTCCCAGCCCATAATAATCTCAGTGTGTACGGAAATCTGCTGGATGTGGTTTCAATCCAGAAAGCTGGAGCTGGAGTGACGCTGTAGTAGCTGTAAAGTTCTAAATAACACACTGATCACATTGATGATCATCAGCAGGATGTCTAGTAACCCAAAAAAACACACCAATTAAATCTCAATTGTGTAAATATTTGTGATTAATGTCAAGAGTACAGGCTTCTCCAATCAGCAACCCCCAGGCAGATGAAGAAATAGAATTTCAGTGTTTCATATTCCTGATCTGCTATAACTGGAAAATCCAGGTCAACCTAATTAGTTGGGAAACACTGGACAACAAAAGATTTGCTTCCTGATCACATCCTCTCAGGTACTGTTTCACTTTTTCCCATAATTTGGGTTGAATGAGTTTCCTTACGTTTGACTGAAGCAGAAAGACATGAGAGTGACGTAATGCAAGCAGACGCTATAAAAGCAGCTCGCTTCCACAAATGGCATCATAATTTTGATTTATCAGTTTGGTGCATTTATGTTGCAGCACTTATTCCAGTAGACATATCAGCAGCTTAACAGCCGCGGTTATGAAATGTCCCGTCAGTGTCTCAACAGCTGCGATACGTTCTGTTACATTTATGGGGAGAACATGCTTCAGCGTCAGTGAACCACAACTCATCATGAAAGCTCATGAATTGTTATAAGGTTGGTGAGCAAGACTAATCCTGGGCTCCTCATATCTGCTGTAGAAGGTGTGCTGCTGATGAGATTCGTGTAAGTCAATGCCATTCCAATGATCTAGATCATGTCAATGTCTGTTCCTTCTGTCTAACCCATATCTTTATTTCAGCTAAAAAGAGTTGCTAGGTTCAAGACTTCAAGGAGGGTATTTGTTGTTACCTGGTACAAATGTTTCTGACTTTTGGAGCCGCAGACTTCAAAAAGCTTTCTTCAAAGGAAGATAAGCTGTGCTTCTGCACTAATATTGATGGGTTGTTTGCAGCTTTGGCTTATGAGCATGAGACGAAGGACATGGGATGAAGGACATGGGATGAAGGACATGAGATCATGGAAAAAACACGACCTATAGCAACTACAACTGTAACATCTGTGGGGATTTCAAAGTGGTGGCACTGTTGCTTGGACTGTAGCTGGGACTGTTCCTCTGCGAATGGGACAGCTGTGGTAGAAAATCACATTACATAAAGAGGTGCTGGTCAATTGACTTCAGGACAGAAAAATATGGCACACAAACCACTTGTGGTCCCGACAGTGATATTATTGCTTAAACTTCACTTCACAACTTGGACTGATGATAAATTTTTTGAAAGCGATGAACTTTCTATTATTTGAGACAAGAATAGCACTGAAACACAATAGAATAGAATAGAACTTTTCCCAAGAATAACTGCTGCCAACATCAATGAAGGCATTTTTGGTGGTCCACAAACCCGACACATCATGAATGACAAGCAGTTGAAAGAGCTGCTGGTGGAGTCTGAGAAAATTGCTTGGAAGTGATTCAAGGATGTTGCAGAAAGTTTCCTTGGCAACTATCGAGCACTAAACTATGGCAAACTAATTCAAGCTTACAAAGCGATGAACTGTAACATCAGTGAAAATTCATTTCACCATGACATTCTCACGATGGAAAAGCATTACCAAGGCTGACTATTGCTAGACATTAACGCATGACAGACCAGATGTGAAATATGAATGAAAATCATCAGCATAATGTTTTTAATCTAAGTTGAACTAATGTTGTGGATTACATTTGTATGTGTTATAATTAGTAAAAACGTAATCTTATGTTTCTCAAAATTTGATGATACAGACAATCAGACAATATACCACAATCTCCACAAATCTTCAAGGAAACAAAAAATTCTTGTCCAGTGAAATTAATGAATTCAGAAATGAATATTCTTTCAGAGGCAAACAGGTGAAGAGCTTCTGAATCAGCGTTAAAAGGTCAAATTCAGATCCATGTTTTAGGAGGACACACATACAGGATAAATACACACTGGACAAACAGACAAAGGGGAAGTACACACTGGGCAAAAAGACACTGGAGAAAACAGTGGAAAAATACATACCGGAGAAATACATACAGGAAAAACACACACTAAGAAATACACACTGGAGAAACACTGGATAAATACACACTGGAAGGATTTTAAATACCTTTAAATCCCGGTGGACCACACCCATTTGATGACAGTGCAGCACCGCCTCCAAAATCTGCTGGATACAGTGACTACGCACACACACACACACACACACACACACACATTTAATTTAGAGCAGATTACAGTAACAATCAACTGGAGAAAAGAAAGTTCCAGAACAGAGTTCCAAAAAAATATTTTAACTGAATTTTAAATCCAGCTATGAAATGAAAATGTTTGTTATTATTATTATTATTATTATTGTTGTTGTTGTTGTTGTTGTTGTTGTTGTTGTTGTTGTTGTTGTTGTGTCCAGCAGAGGGAGCTGGTTTCCTAGCATTTACAGGTGAGTTGAATCAGGTGGGTTTGACATTGTGAGAGTCTGAACAGTCAGCTCAGAGGTCAGTTCTGACCCTGGTAGACCTGATAGAGGTCTGCGTCTGTTTTCAGCATCTGACTCTGATCTATCAAAGAATCCTCTTTATTTAGATCTTTTACATGAACTCTTGATGTGCTGTAGTTGCCCACTTCACCAGGGCTGGAGTCATGGTCCAGAGGTGGTCCTTAGTCACTCTCCTCTCTTAACGTATCACCCTGACCAGAGCAAGCCAAAGTCCTTTAGTTATTTTGTCCTCTATTGCCCATGTGCCCAAGTATTAACCTGTCCCCTTCTAGTGGGACAGTGGGTTAAACTACAGTTCTCCGAGGCCCTGCCTCAGAAAAATGCCATTTATCTTCACTGAAAATGGAGCTCTTAAAAAAAATGCTTTGCAAGTTGGAGATTTTTAACAGCTCTGTTTTCTGCGTTTTCGTGTGAACAGGCCAAACGGAGCTTTATGACAATGCTGAGGTCAGAACACCTGCATGTTTCTGGATGAACCTCAGATACCTCCTTACTCCTGAACTACATAAGACATCCATCCATCCATTTTCTGAACCGCTTATTCCTGAATAGGGTCACGGGTGAGCCGGTGGCCAGCCGGCATCTCTGAGCGCAAGGGCGGGAAACAACCCTAGACAGGGCGCTAATCCATCGCCCTTTAGAGTCTCCAATTCACCTATCATGCATGTGTTTGGACTGTGGGGGAAACCGGAGTACCCGGAGGAAACCCACGCAAACACAGGGAGAACATGCAAACTCCACACAGAAACTTCCCAGGTCGCCCCACCCGGGGATCGAACCCAGGTCTTTCTTGCTGTGAGGCAACAGCGCTAACCACTGCGCTGACATTAAATCCACTCCAAGACATTAAAACTGCAAAGTTCACATGCAGATAGCACTAGATTTCTGTAATTTCCCGATTTACAAAGTAAACTACATACTTGTAGTGTTTTGGTGTCTCTTTATGAGGAAATGTCGCCCCCTACAGATATAACATTGCTGATTCAAAGGTTTTTATAGCATGAGTTCTATAAATTACACTGTAAATACCTGCAAGGTGTGCAATGGGATTCACAGATAAGAGAAGAGATGGTACAATGCAGTGAATGTCTTGTTCAGGGTGTGGAATCTCCAGGTGTATGTACGCTGAAATGAGTCTACCAATAGAAGCAGAACTCCAAGTGTACAGAAAATTCTTTGTAGACATGTGGCCAACAAAAATGATCTGAGCAAAGGTCTCTTGCGTGCCACTCTGCTCTATATGCTGATGGTCAGCAGTTCCTTGTGGAGTGTACCTTTCAGAAACTGGTTGGGAAGGACCTGCGATGACTTCTAGAAGCACAAAATGATATTTAATGAAGAAGAGAGGTTTGTCTGCTGTGCTGAACCTCGTACAGAGAAGAAGATGGACACACCTGTCTCTGTAAATGAAAGTCCACCTGTTGGTCAGTGACTGGCTGTGTCTGCTTGGTAAAGCAGGACCACCCCAGTCAGATCCATAGCAGGTTAATGAAGCAGGGCAGCACTGAGGGTGAGGAGTGGGTATTAATAGCTGCAGAGCTCCGAGTAAACTGATTAGAGTGTATCGCTGCGTGCTGGGGGGTCGCGACCTCATCTGATTGCCATCATCAGCTGTCTTTAAAACCCTGTCATTTACAGCCAGCTAATCAATGGCTTTACAGCAATTCTGTTCATCTGTCAGACTGTAAACACACTGCAGCTCCAATCCATTAATTTATTGATTAATTAGACGTGGTGACTGACTTCCATTTCACACACAGAGCAGGGTTCAGTCAGGGGAGCACCTCCACCCGGCGGCTCTTTTTACTGATAATAAAGCAGCTGTGTGTAAAGGCTTACACTGAATGGGTGGGGCTAAACTGATGTCGGCTGAATGGGTGAAATTAAAATTGCTGTAGCCTGAATGGGTGGAGCTAAACTGCAGTAGGCTGAATGGGTGGAGCTAACCTGCTGTCGGCTGAATGGGTGAAATAAAAATTGCTGCAGCCTGAATGAGTGGAGCTAAAATGCTGTAAGATAAATGGGAAGGGCTAATCTGCTAGAGGCTGTATGGGTGGGGCTATACTGTTGTAGACTGAATAGGTGGAGCTACACTGCTATAGACTGAATGGGTAGGCTAAACTGCTGTAGACTGAATGGGTGGGGCTTAATTGTTGTAGGCTGAATGGATAGGGTGAAACTGCTGTAGGATGAATGGGTGGGGCTAAACTGCTGTAGGCTGAATGGGTGGGGCTAAACTTCTCATATGTTATTACGTTTATTATAAGCAGTAATGAGTCATTATTGATCAAGTGAAATGCAGTTCATTAGACTTCCTAAATCAGTGCGAACAGAATCAGGTGTAACAGAGAAGGAAGGCAGGAGGGAATGGATTAGATCTGAGAAGTGGAAGAACATTGTGCAACCTTACGCACCTGAACAGGTAAACATCTACAAATCTAGAGAGCAGAGAACAGAACGTTCTCCAGCGGATTTACTGCAGGAACATTCAATATGTTCATGTTTGATTGACGGTGGAGGTACTGGGACCTGTGTGTGTGTGTGTGTGTGTGTGTGTGTGTGTGTGTACACGTGCTTACCTGGCATCTGCCTCACTGTAATATTCTCTGGCAACGATGTCCTCAAACAGCTCCCCGCCCGTCACTCTGCAGAGCACAAACACACCTCAGGGTTTAACACCAAAGCGTTTTAGCCGAGATGCGTTTGGTGCAGGATATGAACAAAAGTATTTGGACGCCTGCTCATTCATTGTTTCTTCTGAAATAAAGGGTGTTAAAATAGTTCATCCTGCCGTTGTTGGAGCAACTGTCTCTACTGTCCTAGGAAGACTTATTAGATTTCGGAACATTGCTGTGAGGATTTGAATGCATTCAGCACCATGAGCAAAGTGTTAGTGAGGTCAGGATGTTGGATGATCTCCACCCTACCTCATTCCCAACTCCCCAGCTCAACCCAAATGTACTGGATGGAGCTCCATCACTCCAGAGAACACAACTCCACTGCTCCACAGGTCGATGCTGGGGGGTTTTATACCCCTCTAGACATGGTGCCATGGCTGCAGCTTAAATGTGTTCATTTGAAGGGGTGTCCACAAATATTGGGACACATTACACTGGCGGTATAAGACTAATGAAGCTGAGTAATGGAAGTTCACCCCTCACCACTCACTCTTGGAACATGATGCAATCATTCAGGCTTTGCAGATATGATTTGTGTTTACACTTCCATGTGTGGTACCCAGAGCGACTTACAAAGGTGCTTTGTAACTTTGTGTCTGTTTGTTTGTCTCATTGTTGATATTTTGAATGAAGGTTGGAAGTTGGACGTGAGAATTGTCCAACCTTCCAAGATAAATGTTTACAGTTTAACACAGCCTGACAGTTCTAAAGTGAAAACATGAAATTCACTTACAGGTCGAAGATCAGGTAATGATGCCCCTCCTCTGAGATGCTGTCATGCAGGCGCACTGGAACAGAGACATTAGAGGTGATGAGAGTCCGTCAAACAGCAGCTCACTTTCCCAACTCATAATTATCTCCATTATCTCCCATCATCAGCAAAGCAGGCCTCTCCGCCGCTCCTCCTCCCCGACAGCGGGCTTTTCTATTCTACTGAACAGAACAATAGCAGTAAATCCTGCAGCTCAGTCGAACACCGACACTGACACCGTCACAGAGACATCCTGCGGCCAAATTACTGGAAACAGACAGAGGAACAGCCACTGCTCAAAACTTTCTAGAAACTGGAAGTTTGTTTGCAGTAAAAAATACCATTATCATCCTCTTCATCATCACCTTCATCCTCCTCTTCATCATCACCTTCATCATTTATCTTCATCACCATCATCATCCTCCAATTCATCACCATCATCATCATCATTTCATCATTATAATCACCCTCATCTTCATAATTACCCTCATCATCATATTTTTCCTGTACCATTATCATCCTGATCCTCCTCTTCATCATCATCATCATAATCATCATCATCATCACCATCACCATCATCATCATCATTTTCATCTTCCTATTCATCATCACTATCCTCCTCCTCATCCTCCTCTTCACCCTCGTCATCATCACCCTCACCATGCAGCCAAATGTTCAGGAAAACCCAACAACTGAGGAACGATGGTGTGTCCATAGCAGATGTAAGTGTATGAGACGTTCAGCACAGGTTCACCTCCTGAACCCTGAACAAGCCTCACAGAAGAACCAGTGGAATGAGTGACCAATGGCAGTCTTCTAGTGTTTTGAACACACTTTCCACACCTGAAAACTCATCAAAAGTACCAACTCAAAGTAACATTGATCTGATTACTGAGTGTCTCTGCTTCAACACGTTATTTAGGTTTTCAGAAATTAGACCCAGTATTGAAGTCTGTGTGACTTCATACGTATAGACTGAATACTTAAGTATAAGCTGAATAACCTCTATTATGTAGATACGGAATAATTAACCCCTATTTATTATTCCTGACGTTGCAATGTGATTGGCTGAGAGGCATTCTATAAATATCAATATTTCACAAAATAATAGATAATTCAGGAGACACTGAATAATTCATAATACACACAAACTCCCCAATGTGCAAGCACAGTGGATCTATGTGCACCTTTACTGAATAATACATAGTGGATACTCAATCATTTATAGTGGATACTAAATAATTCACAATGGATTTTGATTAATTCATAATAGATACTAAATTATTCATAGTGGATACTGAAAAATGCATAGAGGACATGAAATGATTTACTGTAGATACTGAATAATTCCTAGTAGATACTGAAAAATTCGTATTAAATACTGACAAGTTCATAGCGGTCACGGAATAATTCATAGTGGACATTGAAAAAATTCATAGTGCACATGAAATAATTTTTTTGTAAATACAGAATCATTTATAGTAGATTCTGAATAATTCATATTAAATACTGAATCATTCATAGTACTGAATACTGAATCATTCATAGTGCTAAATTCCTTATATTCATGCCACATTAAAGCTACTGGAGTTATTAATTTGACTTGTTTTTAATGTGTTTCTCAGTCTGAGACTCAAATGTAACTCAAATGGAAATGATTAATGAGTAAATAACGCAAAGATGTGAAGCTTTAAGGTGTTCAAATGAAATGAAAGTAGAGTGAAATGTTAATTCTGAATTAAAGCTCCTCTTCATCAGTGTGAGAATGAGTCGGGAGACGGAGTGGAGCTGTGTTCCTGCTGGCTGAGTGTTTAAATGTCCTGCAGTTCTGATTCTCTGTGTTTGAGGACAAAACAGCCCACCAACACACTCTCCCTTTGTGTGTGTGTGTGTGTGTGTGTGTGTGTGTGTAGGTGTAGTGTGTGTGCTCTCAGTGGCGAGAGGCCGTGTGGATGCGGCAGTGTGTGGGTGCTGAATCTGAAGAGGAAAGAGAAGCTGCCGTTGGATAACTTCACCTGACAACATCACTGCATAGCAACAATTACATAACGCACGAGAAAGAGACGGCAGCCTCCATCACTCACACTGTCTTTATCAGACGCCATGTGATACATAAACACCTGACGTCCCGTCTCTGCGGCTCTCCTGAGAATTCTTCACATGCTTAAATTCCCATCAGCCACAACATTATGAACACCTCCTTGTTGTCCATTCTACCAGCTCCTCCTACCGTGCAGAAACACGCTGTGGTTCTATCATTACAGACTCCATCTGTTTCTCTGCATGCTTTGTTCTTCAATGATCAGGACCCCACCAGTCCACCAACCAGGAATATCCAGCCCAGTCCTGTGAGCAGCGTCCTGTGAGCACCGGTGAAGGACTAGAGGACGACCAACACAAACTGTGCAGAAACAGACAAGCTTCTGTCTCTGACTTTACATCTACAAGCTGGAGACACTCGGTAGGAGTGTCTAATAGAGTGGACAGTGAGTGGACACAGGGTTTAAACACTCCAGCAGTGTCTGTCTGATCCACTTGTGGAGGTAATAAAATGGTCAGTGGATGTAGTTATAATGTTATTATATATATATATATATATATACACCAAACTGCTGTAGGATGAGTGGGTGGGGCTAAACTGCTGTAGGCTGACTGGGTGGGGCTTAACTACTTTTGGGTTAATGTGTGGGGATAACCTGCTGTAGGAACATGTAGTCTTTTATGATACTGATTGTTTAGTAGAGACGATTTCTGAGATTTCTTGTTCTGTAAGTCTGTGTGAAGTTCTGAGAATGAACATGTGTTTTCAGCTTAAAGAATCAGTGTAAATGAGGCTCTTTATATTTATAACTGAGTGCGCGACTAATTGGCAGGAAGACAGACCAGCTAAAACCCGCTGCTGCACGCCCACTAAAGAGAACTCTAAATTATGCAGCACACCAGAGAACCACCCACATCCACCTGCACTGCTGTCTGAGGAGTCAGTACAGCAACGCACGCCATCTCAGGGTCACTGCACCTGCAGTTGATCAGTCTATATTCTTCCATTTCCATGTCATATTCCACACATTGCATTCCCATGTCTGAACCCCCTTGAACCCTTTAACCCCTGTTCGTAAACCCACACTTCCTCACTGCTACCATTAACAGCACTTTCACTGGCCCTAAAGTCGAGCCCTGTGGGACTCCGTAATGTCAGAAACGCTAAACAGATAAACAATCTGAATCATCAGAACTAACTGAATCACGAACCTGGTGTTTAAGGAGTCCAAACACAATCACAGATACAAAATATTACCATTGGTTTAAGTTCTGCACTGAACAAAGCAGTTTCGCTCAAAACCAACCAGGAAAAACGAGTAGAAACGAGTAGAAATGAGTAGAAACGCAAAAATGAGTAGAAATTATGTGAATGCTTTTTTGGCTTTGACATATTCAGACATTAAAATTCATTAATTCCTAATTTTTTACCAGTTAATGAGAACATTTCATACTATTGTATTATTAATCCATATATATATATATATATATATATATATATATATATATATATATATATATATATATATATATATATATATATAATTATCTACTAAAATTATGAATTATTCAATATCCACTATGAATTATTTCTGTATCCACTATGAATTATTCAGTGTCCACTTTATAGATTATTATAATATCTATAGATTATTGGTGTCACTATAGGTTATTCAATATCCACTATGAATTATTCAATATCCACTATGGATAATTCAGTGTCACTATGAATTATTCAGTGTCACTGTAGTTATTCTTATCCACTATGAATTATTCGGTGTCCACTATAGATTATTCAATATCACTATGAATTATTCAATATCATATGAGATAATTCGGTGTCCTATGAATTATTCGGTGTCCTGGATTCAATATATCCTATAGATTCTTGAGTATTTTGTATTCCTCCTTCATTATGCACCATGAAATATTCAGTATCTACTATAAAGTGCAGTGGCTACTATAAAGTATTCAGTAGAAAGTATGAAATATTCAGTATCCACTATGAATTATTCAGTATCCACTATGAATTATTCAGTGTCCACTATGAATTATTCAGTATCCACTATGAATTATTCAGTATCCACTATGAATTATTTGGTATCGCTTATTCATTAAGCACTATGAAATATTCTGTTTCTACTTAGTATTCAGTACAAAATATTCAGTATTCACTATGAATTCGTCAGTATCTAACATGAATTATAGTGTGAAATACTCAGTATCCACTATGAATTATTCAGAATCTGTGTATTTTGTATCCAGTATGAACTATTCAGTATCTACAACGAACTGTTCAGTGACTAATATGATTCATTATTATTTGTTTTTTTACTTTGAATGATCCTGTATGCAGTATGAATTCATCCTTATTATACTGGTTTAATTAGATGCACCAGTATAAATGTGGTTTGTCATGTTTTGCGGGTTCTGTGGTTCTCGGGTCAGGGCTGTTTTTCAGGGGTCAGTGGTTCCGTGTGTGTTGAAAAGGGAAGTGTGCGAACTGACTAAGAGCTTTCTAACCTCCAGCCGTCTAATTAGCTGACCTGAGGAAAGGGAACAAAGCTATTGCTCCCACTGGTCCCTTCCTGAACTGTGTGGGAGGGTTTTGGCTGCTTAAGAAAAACACACACCCTTCCGTTCACCAGCGAGACTGAAGCTGTCAGGCGGAGTGTGACGGCTGTTTAACACCCTCTCTGTCTGCTGATTCAGGACTCACACTGACTCACCTCCCCGTCGTCCTCATCTGACACTCAGGGCATTTATCAGTGACTGACGTGACTTTATACGCTGATAATCTTCTGATCCTTCAGGTTCTAACTCTGTTACATTTCCTCCTTGACTTTCTTCTATATTTCAGTCGTCTTACAACATCAACCCTGTAGAGTGTCCAGGGTTTTCTGTGGTATCAGTGTTTCTGTGGTATCCAGGGATTGTGGAACTGAGAGTTCTGAAGCTCAGAACTGAAGGTTCTGAAGCTCAGACAGTGGAGACGGACTGTTAACCATCGTTAGATCAGGTACCACCGAGTAGCTTCATCTGGGTTTAAACTCTGCTGTTAGTAAAGCTGGGAAACAGCCTGTTTGTCCTGAAAGCTGAAGGAAGGACTGTGTGTCTGAATATAATTCTAAATGCAGGACACGGACAGTGATCCGGGAGCTGGAACCGAGCTGGACACAGCTTTAGCCAACTCTTTATTATTACAGTTATTTTACTGTTAGAGAGATGGTTCAGTATCAGTTACACAGATATTCATCATCCATTTCTTATTCTGGCTGTAAATTCTGCTTTCCTTTCATTGTTGCCACGATTCTCGATTTGTGAAGGCTTGAGAAACCCATTTATTCTTGGGTTCTTTTATTTCACCAAGTACTGTTTTACATCCAACACTCGCCTGTTTCTATTGGTTCTGGAATAAATGAAGAGGAGAGTTAGTGTAAGTTCTATGTTCACGTCATTAGAGCATATCAGTGTGAATTAATATTTTAAGCACAAAGACAAAACACCTCAGAACTCTCTCTTTGCCACCAGGACCCTGCCTTTTATTCAGTATTTAGTATTTTTTAATAAACATTAAAATTCTCTAATTGGACTGGAAAAATCAATGTTTAAAAAAAGTATATAAATGATCACCCTCTAAGTAATATAAACTAAATGTTTAAAAAGTTCTTTTAGCTGAGTTCCAAGAAATATCATAGAAATGTAAAGAACCAATGTTTTTCTGCAAGCATTTTATTTTTCATTTCACTCCAAAAAACTATAACTGGAGGAGGTGGAAGATTAGTCGTAAGATTAGTTTTTATGGATAGAAGTGAGATTGGTTTTATTCAAAATTTGAATTTAACAATATTATTTAATATATTATTTCTGAGAATGTTTTCCTCTTTATAGGAGGTAGAAATTAAAATTAATCAGCAACTATTATGTTTTGCACTGATTTGTTTTGGAACTCTGTTGTCTCTGTCTCTGTTGTCTCGGATGGCTTGAATAAACAAATTGCTGCTGTAGATGGACAAAAAAGTCTTCAGAGGCAAGCATGATTCTGGACATTTGGGATAAGCCCTGGTTGATTAAAACATTTGGCTCCACCCCAGTCCTGGATTTTGTGGTACCCAGTGTTTCTGTGGTACCCAGTGTTTCTGTGTTATCCAGTGTTTCTGTGTTATCCAGGATTTCTGTGTTATCCAGGGTTCCTGTGGTTTCTGGGGCTTCTGTGATATCCAAAGTTTTAGTAGTATCCAGGGTTTCTGTGGTATGCAGGGTTTTTGTGATATCCAGGGTTTCTATAGCATCCTGGGCTTCTGTTATATATAGGGTTCCTGTGATATCCAGGGTTTCTGTTGTATATCAGGTTTCTGTGATATCCAGGATTTCTGTGGTATCAGGTTCCTGTGATATCCAGGGTTTCTGTGGTATATCAGGTTTCTGTGATATCCAGGGTTTCTTCTTTGTTATGGGTTTTGTTTACCTGGTGTTTCTGTGATATCCAGTGTTTCTATAGCATCCTGGGTTTCTGTTATATATAGAGTTCCTGTGATATCCAGGGTTTCTGTGGTATCCAGGGTTTTTGTGGCATCCAGGGTTTCCGAAGTATGCAGGGTTTTGTGGGATCTAGGGTTATGTGGTAACAAAGTGTTTCTGTGTTATCCAGGGTTTCTAGGGTATCGAGGGCTTTTGTAGTATCTTGGGTTTCTGTGGTATCCAGGGTTTCTGTGACAGCCATGGTTTCAGTGGTATCCAGGGCTTCCATGGTATCCAGTGTTTCTGTGGTGTCTACTGTTTCTGTAGTACCCAGGGTTGCTATGGTATCAGGACTTTTCTGGTGACTTAAAATAGGTCCTAACAGTTAATTAGCAGAGATCTTTAGTTCCAATATCTTATTGTAGGTCTAAATTGTGGGCCATGGAGAACAATAATGGGAGCTTTTTCTGGAATTACAGCAGGTGATCAGAGACTGAGTGAGGCTTTATATGGAGGCAGATTTGTAAGAAGACAGATGAACCTTCAGGCTTCTGATATCAGATCTGTCCTTAAGCTTCCAATCTGGATCAGATCTTCCTCAAACTACACTTGTAATGTCTCCAGTAGAGTGTGTGTGTGTGTGTGTGTGTGTGTGTGTGTGTGTGTGTGTGTGTGTGTGTGTGTGTGTGTGTGTGTGTGTGTGTGTGTAAACAGAGGAGGGGCTACTCTCTGGGTGGTTTACCTGGTGAGAGAGTCTGGGATTAATAATGCAGGCAGTTTTGTCATTGCTGGTGAGGAAGATGCAGTATTGAAGACACCAGGGCCGAAGCACAGGCTCGTCATCACCAAGTTAAACAGCCTTCCCTTCACGTACCAGGCTGAAGTCCCTCAAGTCTGATTCTTTTTTTCCTCCCTAATGTGGCCCAGGCTTGATTTTTTTGTGGTTGTGAGGACATGCCAAATCCGATTATTGTCATTAAAATCAGATTTGAACCCCTATGGGTACGTGGCCTAAATTCAATATGTATGTGACTGAGGTTCCCATACAGTGATGGAGAGTAGCATTGAACTAACGTGGTACGGTGCATTATTGTACTGTTGTACCGTTGCTGGAACCCCAGTAGTTTGAAGCTGGTTGGTTTACACCCCCCGTGCTCTGAACTACAATGGTTGTGGATGGGTTTTGGTGTGATTTTCTTACAAGCACTCTGATTTTTGTAATATTGTGCCAAAATAAGAGAGTAGAATTAATAGAGTTAATAATTAAATTCAATAAAACTGTTGTTATTATTATTATTATTATTATTATTATTATTATTATTATTATTATTATTATTATTATTGTTGTTGTTGTTGTTATTTGTTATTATTATTATTATTTATTTGTTGTTATTATTATTGTTATTATTATTATTATTATTATTATTATTATTATTATTATTATTATTATTGTTATTATTATTATTATTATTTATTGTTTATTATTATTATTATTATTATTATTATTATTATTATTATTATTATTATTATACTTTCTATAAAATAAGGATAATATTAGAATTGTCTCAACATTTTAGTTTTGTATTTTTATATTGCATTAGGAATATGTATATGACAAATATGTGTTTTTATACATTTAAAATGTATAAATATATTTAACATATGATTTTCTGGTCCATCATTCCAGAGAACACAGTTCCACAGCTCAGTGCCGAGGGTCTCTATACCCCTCTAGCCCACACCTGGCATTAGGCATGGAGCCAGTAGATTCATGATTGTTTATCAGCTCCAGAAAGTCCTGTTCTATTGGCAGTACTTCTGTACAGGGACTAGACAAGTTGTGTGTGCATTTGCACATCTGTGTCAGCAAGAGAAGCAAGCAGAGATCCTGGGATCTGGGAATTGAACCAATAGAATGTGATATATGATAAATGACAGTCTTTATGAACAGACATGAGTAAAAGTTAGACACGTTCTCTCACACTCAGGTGGGACAGACACATGGACTGGACTTACCTATATTGGGATGCTTGAGAAGTCGGCAGATCCTTGCTTCTCTGTCCAGCTACTGGTGATCTGAAAGACACACACACACACACACACACACACACACACACACACACACACACACACACACACACACACACACACACACACACACCAGTTAGACAGGAAACAGACCAGCCTAACAGAGGGAATGTTGAAATGCTGCTGGTGGGTCTATGCACTCCAGTTAACTCCCAGCAGACTGACAGCATTCTGATCAGTACAGACTCAACAGTGTAATCACATTTCAGAGGTAAACAAGAGCTTCATTCACAGCACACAACAGCACTCTTACTAGCTGAGTCACAGAAATTCTATACAGCGACTCTAAACAGCAGTTCTGTACAGTGACTCTAAACTGCAGCTCTATACACTGACTCTAAACAGCAGCTCTATACAGTGATTCTAAACAGCAGCTCTATACAGTGACTCTAAATAGCAGTTCTACACAGTGATTCTAAACAGCAGTTCTATACAGTGACTCTAAATAGCAGTTCTACACAGTGATTCTAAACTGCAGCTCTATACAGTGACTCTAAACAGCAGCTCTACAGTGACTAAACAGCAGTTCTACACATTGACTCTAAACAGCAGCTCTACAGTGACAAAACAGCAGTTCTACACAGTGATCCTAAACAGCAGCTCTACAGTGACTCAAAACAGCAGCTCTACAGTGACTCTAAACAGCAGTTCTATACAGTAACTCTAAACAGCAGCTCTATACAGTGACTCTAAACACCAGCTCTATACAGTGAGTCTAAACAGCAGCTCTGTACAGTGACTAAACAGCAGCTCTACAGTGGCTAAACAGCAGCTCTGTACAGTGACTAAACAGCAACTCTATACCGTGACTCTAAACAGCAGCTCTATACAGTGACTCTAAACAGCAGCTCTATACAGTGACTCTAAGCACCAGCTCTACAGTGACTAAACAGCAGCTCTGTACAGTGACTAAACAGCAGCTCTATACAGTGACTCTAAACAGCAGCTCTATACAGTGACTCTAAACACCAGCTCTATACAGTGACTCTAAACACCAGCTCTACAGTGACTAAACAGCAGCTCTGTACAGTGAATAAACAGCAGCTCTATACAGTGACTCTAAACAGAAGCTCTATATGGTGATTTTAAACTGCAGCTCTATACAGTGACTCTAAACAGCAGCTCTATACAGTGACTCTAAACAGAAGCTCTATATGGTGATTTTAAACTGCAGCTCTATACAGTGACTCTAAACAGCAGCTCTGTACAGTGACTAAACAGCAGCTGTTTCTCCACAGAGAACCTAGAGCAAACTTAAAGAGGACCCAGAGAGAACTGAGATAGGCCTTTTCCACCAAAAGAACTCTTGAACTGGTTCTGTTCAGGCTTATAAAAACCTGAGTGCGTTTTAGCAAATTATCCCACATTTACACCAGTTTTAGTGGAACAGAGGAGACGTCACAGAATACGTGATCAATGGAGGGGCTGAACAGCATCAGTAAATGGAAGTGAGAAGATAGTAGCGCGTATAGACAACCTGTGAATGTTTGTGTTTTCTCCGAAAATAAAACATGGATCAAACATGGATCAACTTTTGGAAATTAGAAGACATAGAAGATGACACCATGCGAGACAAAAAGTATATCATTGCTCCTGTACAACTAGTCACACACAGCGGGTCGAGCTGAAAAACCTACTAGATTTGGTTCTCGCTGTGGGAGAACTTTTTAGGTTCCAGAATCTATTTTTGTTGGTTGAAATGTGCAGAAGAGAACCTGTTCCGAACGGGATGAAAAAAGGGACCTATGAGTTCTCTCTGAGCTGCAGTCTGACAGATACAGGTAAAGTGTGTGTGTGTGTGTGTGTGTGTGTGTGTGAGTGTGATTCATTATATAACAGTAATGACATTATATCTAAACAGTTATATATTTAAAACTGAACACAATGAATACAGTGTGTGTGTGTGTGTGTGTGTGTGTGTGTGTGTGTGTGTGTGTGTGTGTGTGTGTGTGTGTGTGTGTGTGTAAGAGACCATGAGTGTGTTGAAACACTTTGAACCACTGTTAAAGAGAAACACATAAATTCCTACACAAAACAGCTCGCCCACACCAGCAGAGAGAGAGAGAGAGAGAGAGAGAGAGAGAGAGAGAGAGTTTAGTGGATCATTAAGTGAGTTAGGAATCGTTATCTTGATTCTTTTCTCTCTCCTCTTGAACTATTGTGTGTGTGTGTGTATGTGTGTGTGTGTGTGTGTGTGTGTGTGTGTGTGTGTGTGTGTGTGTGCGTGTGTGTGTGTGTGCGTGTGTGTGTGTGGTGTAATCTATAATCTGTTATCAGCCTTGCTCCCACTCCACAGCATCATGACACACACTGAACTCTGGAAAAGCTGTTGCTAGGCAACACTGCGGACTACACCAGGAATAGAATTATAAAATATATAGAAAGAAGCAACCGGAGAGGGAAACAACGGAGCAGCAGAGGGACGGCAGCGGAGCTGGAGCTCAGTGAGGGAATCTGCGTTGTGTCAGCATCTCTGATCACAATCACAGCATCAGTCGGTTCAAGTCTCTGAACGGAACGCTCAGCATCTTACTTCAGACTAGACTGTACTCCGGGTCACCAGGGGCACTAGTGCAGACTGCTCACACACTCTTCAGTTGGTGGGTGAAATAGCCCACAAGAATCTGCCATCCCTTTGCTCCAGCGATGGCTGGCTACAAACATGGTGGTGGTAGTGTCCACAAGGTAGGGGTAAGATGGGGTGTAGGTTTAGGTTGCTTTGTGATGTTCTCACATCTCGAGTATCTGGGTTGTGCTACTAAAGGCTCGGCCTACTATTAATGAATTTTGTATCAATTCTAAAATGCCGTTTTAGTTACACATATCCAAACCAACCAAGGCTGGTTAAAAGTTTTCACTTTCATTTTTAATTTGAGCTTAATCCCCAGCTGCTCTTTGCACTTTAAATGAAACATTATTACAGCGAATAAGATAAGCGTGAAGGTGAAGGTTGTATTATTTTATATTCAGTCGTCTGTCAGAGCGGCGGCGTAACTGTGACTGTGAGCGACGGGATGTGGGGTGGCAGAGATGTGACGGGGCTGTTAAAGAGGGAAAAATGAAAAGAAGAACGAGAGCCTGGGGACCTGGAGCAGCTGTTAGTTCACGGCTTTAACTCGCTCGTTATGTCTCCTCCCCAAACCGACTCTGATCTCAGCGGTTAAACACACTGCTGCCTCCAGAGCAGAGCAGGAGAGCTCCACTCAGCGATAGATCGGCGGGGCCTTTAGGAAATCCCACAAGCCCGGCGTATCCTTCTGCACCACCCTGTAGCAGCCAGGTCAGGTTAAGAAAACAGCAGCTACAGGTGGAGACCAAAGCAGGAGGAGCCTGGAGGTGCAGACAGGACCTGCAACTGTCTGTCTTCTGCAACTTGACCTTTTCTCCACTTGGTGAAGCTGGGAAAAAGCACTGAAGACACCCGTACAAGACGTCATACTCCAGTCAACAAGTGAAACTTAGCATATCGTATATCATCCTATTCAGCGAACACCAGTTAACACTCGCCCAAGTGCAGTATGACAGGACAGGATAACAGTGGACGGACGAAGACAGGATGGGACGATGGGTCTTAAATATGAAAATGACATGGTTAACACCTGGGACAGGCTAACCAGGGGGCAGGTAAACAGATTAGACACAGGTGGTAATGGGTGGAACGAGGGAGGAGGCTGTGACAAAGCTAAGGAGCACGTGGGGGAAACCGACGGGGGAGACAGGACTGACAAGAGACAGACGTGACAGCCGAGCCTTATGAAGAATGGACCGATAGAATGAAACAAAAGAAACAGGTACCAATATGTCAGTCTTAAGGACACAGAATATTGTGTTCAGTAACAAAAGGTAATAAATACACAGAATGTTCCGCACTGTGAACAAGTCTCGACACAAAAGCGATGGCCTTGGCTCATTCATATTCACTGCATGCACTTCCTCCCAGCCTCGTGCTCGGTCTCCCTCTGTGGATTCAGGCCTCTGAAGTGGTATTATGTCTGGCACTTGAAGAAAAAGGCGTCCTGCTCATTTCCAGAAGATGATGGCATTTCAGACGGTGATCAGCATTACAGAGGAACAGTGGGGAGTAAGTGGGCTAATGGGGCGCCACACTGGATCAATGCAAATTAACCAACGGAGAAGAACTTCACAAGGAGAATTTAATGATGGAAAAGGAACTAAAAGCAAACACTCATCTGCCCTGAATACACCAGTCTACAACTTCACTTATCTACCATGAGAGCACCGCTCCTCAAACACTCATCTGCCCTGAAAACACCAGTCTACCGCCTTACTCATCTGCCCTGAGACCATCAGCCTACAGCCATACTCGCCTGCCCCGAGAGCACCAGTCTACAACCTCACACAGCTGCCTTGATAGCACCAGTCCGCATCACTCATGTGTCCTGAATGCTCCAATCTACAACTTCACACATCTACTATGAGAGTACCAGTACCAACCTCACAGATCTGCCCTGAGAGCACCAGTCTACAACCTTACTCATCTGCCCTGAGAGCATCAGTCTACAACCTCACACTTCTGCTCCTATACACCATTTTACAACCTCACTCATTTGTTTAACTGGGAATGTAGCTGGGGTCAGGTTAGGGTGTAGTAGGGGTATGGTTGCAGATACAGGTGGGGAGTAGATGAGGGCATAGTTGGGCGGTAGTTGGGGTGTATTTTGGGGTTTTAGTCATTAAATTCAAATAAATTACTTTATTTTCCAACAAGAGACACACAATACTCCCCCGAACACACACACTGCAGCTCCCGGAAAACACTGACTGTACACCAGAACACAGGCAGGACTGAGTCACAGCTCAGCGGGAAACTGTCTGTGATTCCCTTTAACAGTCAACACACGCCTGATACACACACACACACACACACACACACACACACACACACACACACACACACACACACACACACACACACACAGCCTGATCCTCAGTGTTCCTCGCAGCAGAACCACAAGAGAACAGTGCAGCACAAGCCACCACAACTCCACCAACACCCCATGCAAAACCCAGTATAACCCCACCATGACCACACTGTATACCCCACGTTAAACCCAGCATTAACACCATGATTAATTCTGTTATAAACCTCACAGTAAACTCCACCATATACCATACAATCATACACCTCGCTGTCAACCCTGCCTCAAAATTCACAGCAAACACTCTAGTAAACAGTTTAATACCACCCATTCAACCTACAGTACTTTAATCCCACCCATTCAACCTACAGTACTTTAATCCCACCCTTTCAACCTACAGCAGTTTAATCCCACCCATTCAACCTACAGCAGTTTAATCCCACCCATTCAACCTACAGCAGTTTAGTCCCACCCATTCAACCTACAGTACTTTAATCCCACCCATTCAACCTACAGCAGTTTAATCCCACCCATTCAACCTGCAGTACATTAATCCCACCCATTCAACCTACAGTACTTTAATCCCACCCATTCACCTGCAGCACTTTAATCCCACCCATTCAACCTGCAGTACATTAATCCCACCCATTCAACCTACAGCACTTTAATCCCACCCATTCAACCTACAGTACATTAATCCCACCCATTCAACCTGCAGTACATTAATCCAACTATTTCAAACCAAAGCAAACTTTATATTTGACTGAATATTAATATATATTTTAGATATTATATATTTTATATATTTTTTTACTTTAATGAAGGAAAAAATGAAGTTAGGGACGTTGGACCCAAAATGTGTTTACTGAGTATCTGCATTCTGTATCAGCAGCCGGCTGAAACAGATAAGAGTTCTCTTCTGATGAATACTAATCACTCTTCATCAGTGAGACAGCATCCTTTGAAGACCACAAAACCCTGGAATGGAAATTGTAAACCAGGTGACCCCATCCTAGATTTCAGCTACTGCAGCAGAGCCATAGCGTCAGAACTGGGGTGGGTTTTTAAATTCTGGACACATTCAGTGTGTAAGTAAATGAATTTTAGCTTTAAAGAGGCAAGTGGAAAGTGAACTCTGTAGCACCACTGCTACGTCTAATACTGTGTGTAAAACAGAAAATGTGCCGTTATTCAAATTTTAATCACTTATGGTCTAAATTATCAATGAAGCCACCATCTGTGGCTTCGTCTACAGTTCAGCTCTCAAACATTCTGCAAACAGTCTGAACACAGACTGAATCACGAACAGCCGAAGCAGTCAACAGTAAAGCCCGATCCACATCGGCGATGAAACTAAAACTACATCGATTCATAACTTGATCTTTGTAAAAACTCCTCCCTACATTTATGAAAATACGTGTTTCCGTCCACACTGAGATGAAAATGCTTGCAAGATCATGCAGCCATGAAGAAAGGAAACACAGGTTTAATCCCAAATTACCAACCACACACTATTCCCGATGTAGTGCACCATGCAAGTAAAAAAAATATGGGTTCTAAGTATAAGATTCAGACAGACACACACCAAACCAGTCTCCTATAGGAGACGATGCGGCAACAGGCCAATGTTAGAAGTGTAAATATGTGATTTGAATGCATATAAAAGTAAGAGACTATGTGGCCCCATGATCTTCTGGTTGCAAATTTGCAACTCGAGTCTGGAGTGCAGTAGAGACCAGAGGTGGAGCCAGACTCAACTACTCGTTTGGATAGACACACCACCACTTTCTGGCAACTGGACAATAGGAGCCCGAGGCGGCCCTGGTGAAGAATTAAGGTCTCTGGGTCTGTTCCAGCCAAGGAGGTCAAAAACTTATTTCCTAAGTGTAGGATAGGATAGGATAGAACTTTATTGATCCCTTGCGAGGGTTCCCTCAGGGAAATGAAGGTTCCAGCAGCAGCATCAGTACAGTACAGAAAAGAAAACACCATATAAATATAAAGAATATATAATATAGAGACTATATTACAATATAATATATATATATATATATATATATACATACATAGTGCATGAAAATAAATCCTATAGTAGGGGGTATTCCACATTATTATTATTATTATTATTATTATTATTATTATTATTATTATTATTGCACTTTAAACTGTATATTGCACCAAGTCCAGTTGTGTTGTGGTTGTGGGTTGTGGGTTACTGGTTGGTAATATGTGAATATGCATTGCCTTTGAAATGCATGAGAATGGGCGGAGCTAATCATCATACTGCAACCAGCCCGTAGAGGTACTAGACCCGTGGTGGCGCCAGAATAGTAACAAGTCACAGGCTTTTCAACATTCTTCTTTAAGTGCATGAAAGGCTGACGTAATTTGCTGAAAGAGCAGCACCAGGCAGATGGGAGGACATGGTGAGTTGCAAGCAGGTCACGGAACACATACCGTACATATACACCATTGAAGTCAGAGGTTGTATTGAGAAATCCCAGCTGAATACAATCAAATTCTCACCGCAATGTTTCAGTAAGTCTTCCCTGGACAGTAGAGACAGTTACTTCAACACTTCAATCCTGCTACTTCAAACGCAGGATAAACTCTTTTTAACTGATTTCAGAAGATGTCCCAATACTTTTGTCCATAGAGGGTGGTTGTGGGGGACAAGGGGGCGGAAGGGAAGATGAATGGTGTCCTACCCCTCATAATATCTTCTCCCATCCATATTAACTCATTACTCAGTATGTTACTGTATTACTTTGTTATTGTGAAGAACACTCTCTGAAGGTTCTGTACCACTGCAGTAGTTTCAGGATGAAGCTGTGTCAGATATGAGTGCCGTCTCGTTAGCAGCCCGGGGCCGCTCTGCCTCCTCGATTCTGCCGCGTTCAGAGTGTTTCTGTAGACTTGCATGTGAAAGCCACTGACAAAAGGCATGGGGAAGACATGAAAGGACAAATTAGACTCCACCCCACTGGACATGGGGGCTGTGTAGAGCTGGTTCTCCCTGCGGGCAAGGAGTGAAGAGGTAAGTAGATGGTCCATTAGTGGAGAGCAGAATGAGGAGGACATCCTGCCCTAAGGTGACCTTAATCTAGTACATCTTGGACTTCAGTGGGAATGGGGTCCAGTCACTCCAGCCAACTTCAGAGATGGTCTGGGACAGCAAAACATCTGTAGTGTGAAGGTTAATGGTCCTTCACGCAGATCTTTGATTCAGCCCAGGGGTCCAAGGTTTGCTTGTTCATTTGAGGTTCATTATAAGGGTTTGGGCTCGTTTCATTGTATTGTTTAATTTGTTCAAAGGCAGGGTGGAGGTTATAGCCCCAGAACCCCAAGACTGGTTGCCCCTAACAGAGAGACTCTCCACATATGATGCCCCCGACACTAGGAGGGTGAGACAAGCAAGTGCCTCCCTTGATACATGTGAAGTCATAGCATCTTTCAGAACTGCCGCCTCTGGATCATTGCTAGGCAGCCAACAAGCTCAGAGGTCCTCAGAGGTGTCCACTCACTGTCCACCCTACTAGACACTCCTACCGAGTTGCTCCACCTTGTAGATGCAAAGTCAGAGACAGAAGCTCATCAGTTCCTGCACAGTTTGTGTTGGTCATCCTCTAGTCCTTCGTCAGTGCTCAGAGGAAGCTGTTGGCTGTTCTGGTTGGTGGACTGTCCTCAGTTAAAGCTTTGTGCTGTCTCTGAAACCTCTGCAGGCTTTCAGTTGTGTAATCTGAAGTTCCTCTATGTGGGGGTCAGTCCGCACCACTGTGTTTGGAGCTGTAATGACTATAACAGTGACACCTGACTCACTAATGGATATCAGACCATAATCATAACCATCACAAACTGTAGAGACAATAGTCGGCTGTACAGACCGATCTGATCAGCACAGAAAGATTCATGGAGTTCTGCTCCGAACACCTGCTTCAGCAAATTCATCAGCAAACTGGACCACGTTCAAAAAGCATTGAGTGTTCCCTTGGAGAGATATAAACAGGAGACAGCAACTCAGATTCTAAAAAACTCTGAGATCTTCAGCCCAGTCTGGTCCACCTAAACAAGAACATAACTGAAGCCCAGAGCTGCAGAAGACAGAAGGAGCTGGCACTTTGGAGACTGGGCTGAGCGTTCTGCAGATCGAGTGGGGAATTCTGCGGTTTGGGCCAAGCATTCTGCTGTTTATGCCAGGCATTCTGCAGACTGGTCTGGGTGTTCTGCAAATTGGGCTGAGCATTCTGCAGATTGGTCTGGGCGTTCTGCAGATTGGTCTGGGCGTTCTGCAAATTGGGCTGGACATTCTGCAGTTTGAGACGAGCATGCTGTAAATTGGGCCGAGCATGCAGCAGACTGGTCTGGGCGTTCTGCAAATTGGGCCGGGCATTCTGCACTTTGGTCTGGGTGTTGTTTCAATGTTCCAATAAGATCTGTTCTCTCATCCCTCCACTGGCTCCCTATTAAATTCCATATCGAATTTAAAATATTGCTTCTAACTTACAAGTCCCTTAATGGCTCAGCCCCACAATATCTTGAAGATCTTCTAACATCATACATCGCTCACAAGATGCAGGCTCACTAACAGTCTCGCGAATTAGAAAGGACACTGCAGGGGGACAAGCATTCTCTTATAAAGCCCCCCGAATCTGGAATAAGCTTCCTGCTTCTGTTCAGGACTCAGACACACTCTCTGTCTTTAAATCTCGACTGAGGACATTTCTCTTCACGCAGGCTTTTTTATTAACGGACTCTCTTTTTGCACTACACAAGATTATCTGTGATCACTTACTTCTCTCCCTCTCTCCCCATGTCCTGAGCTGACCCTGCTGCCTGGCTGATGTTGGTCCATGATGCGTTATCCTGACAGATCTACCTAGATGACCACTCATCCCACATCTGAGATTCCACTGCCAGCTTTGGAATGTTGAACCTGCGTGGACTTCCATATTAACACTGAGCTTGTATCCTCCTCTCACTCACATTCTCACGTTAACTCAATCTCGATCACACACAGCATGCTCCCTCTAACAGATACACTTATTTATTGCTTTGTGCTTTTGTCTGTACTATCCGGTGTCAGCCAGAGAGAATGGGTTCCCTTTTTGCAGCAGTAGTAGTAGTAGTAGTAGTAGTAGTAGTAGTAGTAGTAGTAATAGTAGTAGTAGTAGCAGCAGTTGAAGTTGCCTTCTTTTACTTTTGATCATAATGTGAATGACAAAACAACAAAACATCAAAATCATCCTTATTATTATTATTATTATTATTATTAGTAGTAGTAGTAGTAGTAGTAGTAGTAGTAGTAGTAGTAGTTGCAGTAGCAGCAGTAGTCATAGTAGCTGCAGTAGAAGTAGTAGTAGTAATAGTACTTGTAGTAATAGTAGCAGTAGTAGTAGTTGCAGTAGCAGGAGTAGCAGGAGTAATAGTAGTAGCAGTAGTAGTAGTGGTAGCAGCAGTAGCAGGACTAGTACTAGTAGTAGAAACAGTAGTAGTAGTAGTAGTAGTAGTAGTAGTAGTAGTAGTAGTAACAGTAGCAGCAGCAGTAATAGTATTAGTAGTAGTACAAGTAGCTGCAGTAAAATCAATAGCAGTTGTAGTAGTAGTTGTTGCAGTACCAGTAGTAGTAGTTGCAGTAGCAGTAGTGGCAGAAAATGTAGTAGCAGTAGTAGTAATTGCAGTGGTAGCAGTTGTAGGAGGAGTAATAGTAGTAGTTGTAGTAGCAGTAGTAGTTGCAGTAGTAGTAGTAGTTTTTGTTGTAGTAGTAGTAGCAGAAGTAGTAGTTGTGGTAGTAATAGTAGTTGCAGTAGTTGCAGTAGTAATAGTAGTAGTAATAGTAGTAGTAGTAGCAGGAGTAGTAGTTGCAGTAGTAGTAGTAAAGGAAGTAGTAGTAGTAGCAGCAGTAGCAGGAGTAATAGTAGTAGTAGCAGCAGCAGTAGTAGTTGTTGTAGTAGAAGTAGTTGTTGCAGTAGTGGTACTAATTGCAGTAGCAGTAGTGGCAGAAAATGTAGTAGCAGTAGTAGTAATTACAGTAGTAGTAGTTGCAGTAAAAGGAGTAGAAGTAGTTGTAGTAGCAATAGTAGTAGTTGCAGTAGTAGTAGTGGCAGTTGTAGTAGTAGTATTTGCAGCAGCAGTAGTTGCAGTAGCAGTAGAAGTTGTTGTATTAGCAGAAGTAGTATTTGCAGTAGTAGTAGTAGTGATAGTAGTAGTGGTGGTAGTAGTAGTAGTAGCAGTAGTATTAGTATTAGTAGGTGTAGTAGCAGAAGTAGTAGTTGCAGTAGCAGTAGTGGTAGTAGTATTAGTAGCAGTAGCAGGAGTAGTAGTTGTAGTAGTAGTAGTGGTAGTAGTATTAGTAGCAGTAGCAGGAGTGGTAGTTGTAGTAGCAGTAGTAATAGTTGTAGTAGAAGTAGGAGTTGCTGTAGTAGTAATAGTGGTAGTAGTAGTAGTAGTAGTAGTAGTAGTAGTTGCAATAGTAATAATTGCTGTAGCAGTAGTGGCAGAAGTTGTAGTAGCAGTAGTAGTAATTGAAGTAGTAGTAGTAGTTGTAGTAACAGGAGTAGTAGAAGTAGTTGTGGTAGTAGTAGTGGCAGTTGTAGTAGTTGCAGTAGCCGTAGTATTTGCAGTAGCAGTAGTAGTTGTAGTAGTAGTTGTAGCAGTAGCAGTAGTAGTAGTAGTACTAGTAGCAGTAGTAGTTGTAGTAGTAGGTGTAGTAGTAGTAGTTGTAGTAGCAGTATTATAAAATTGTTGCTGTCATGCCAATATTGCAAAATCTCCCTTTTTGCTCTTTTTTACTTTTTATCATAATGTGACTGATTATTATTATTATTATTATTATTATTATTATTATTATTATTATTATTGTTGTTGTTGTTGTTGTTGTTGTTGATATTCTGCACTCACGTAATTCAGTTACTGAAAACACAAACAGAGCAGAAGCAAAAGTGCTGGTTTAACTCTTATTTCTGAGTTCAGCTCTGACTGCATCCTGACGTGTTCCTTCAGTGTTATTTTAACAACAGACTGAACAGAGCTGCTCAGCTGACACTCCTCTCATTACGCTCCACCCGTCACCTTCTGTCACTCTTTTTATGACACACCTTCAAAGGTGGTTCAGAAGTCATCTGAATAAATAAACAAATAAGCAGCTCTGGGTCTCATAGTGGCGCTGACGGCAGCATGCATTGCCATGGCGACAGCATCACTGGCACATGAGTTCCTGCAGGGCGACGACGGTGGCCACTGTTTAATCCTAAAAGATATTTTAAATACAATTTTTTATTAATATTAATATTAAAGTGCACTTTAATAGCTTCACCCAGAAGGAAACACCGACTGTAATGGTGTCATTCCAGACTGTTACGGAGTCACTCAGAGTGGCAGCAGGTCATCTTCAGTGACGAGTCCTGCTTTTGTCTTGGCTGAGAAGACCAACAAATCCATGTGTGGAGGCAATATGCTCAGCACCAAGATCAATGGTTTGTTGTCACCCGTCCAGAAGGTCTGGTGTGATGGTGTGGGTGCAATTTCATGAGGCCAGATCACCTTTGGTCTTCATTACTGGCACTGTGACATCCCAACGTTACGTTAATGAGGTCCTACAACCAGTGGTTCTACCTTTTCTGAACACACACTCTGGTGCTCTATTCCAACAGGATGACACTCGTCCACACACTGCTGCTGTCTCAAGATCTCGTCTCGAAGACGCAGATACTACGCCGTGGTCGGTCTCATCTCCAGACCTGTCCCTGATTGAAAATGCGTGGGATGCTATTGAATGTTCTACCAACACTCCACCCCTACCGCACCATCTGCAGAACTGAGTGAGAACATTCGAGCTGCCTGGGATGGATCATCACAGGACACCATTAGGAACCTCTACACCTCCATGCAGAGACGTATGTGTAGATCAATGAATATTGATCCCATGTTTTCCTGTTTTATTCCAAATAGAACAGATAACAGTGAATCAACAAACTAACTCATTCCTGCGGACCACAAACTGCCGTTCCTCACCCACCTGGGGGTCAGAGGTGAGGGAGGGGACTGCAGTGTGGCGGTGGACACTGACCAGTCTCAGTGCAAGGAGGAGGATGGCGCAGTGTTGTACAGTACTCTAAGAGGAGCTGTGTTGGAGCCGGGCCTGGCAGCGCTGCGTGGGAGGTGTGAGATGAGAACTGAAGCGTCTCTGGCGTGTTCAGACCAACAAAACACCACATTACTGCCAAGCCAACAATGCACACCCACCCAGCACTTCTGCTGCTTGAGGAGGTGCAGGTGAGCAGTCTGAGCTTCATCACTTAAAGAAGAATATGGTACAAGCCCGCAATTATCGACCCACAAGCTGAGCTACGGAACCAGTCAGCAGCCCGGACCCACCTGACCCATCGTCTTTAAAAGACACGACTAAACTTAGAATGTGTGATGTTTGGGGTTTGTTTTCTTTGAGGGTGACATGACTGGAGATGAAACGGTTTTACTGGAGAACCTACATGGATATTATATGGACAAAAGTTTTTGGACACCTGCTCATTCACTGTTTCTCCTGAAATCCAGGGTATTAGGAAGAGTTTATGATTGCATCCAGTGACAGAGCTTCAGTAAGGTCAGGATGTTGAATGATTCCCAACTCCTCTACTCATCCCTCTGGATGGAGCTCCATCATTCCAGAGAACACAGTTCCACTGCTCCCCAGCTCAGTGCTGGGGGGCTCTTTACCCCTCATTCCCATGCCTGGCATTAGGCATGGTGCCAACAGGTTCATGTTCATTTGTCTGCTCCAAAGAGTCCTATTCTACTGGCAGTACTTCTCTACAACTGTGTGTGCGTTTGCACATTTGTGTCAGCAATGGGTGTAACAAAGTTGGACGTATAGTGTATGTGCAGGACAGAACGAGGGCTCTGTAGAACCAACAACACTTGAACACAACAGTCCACTCAAATCTTGATGTCTGGTAGCTCGGTTCCACTGGTGAAACACACACTCACCTCTGGCGGAGAGCTTTTTGGTGTTGATGATCTTGGCGGCGTACTCTTGCCCTGAGAGAATTTTCACACACCTTCGCACCACTGAAAACGCTCCCCTGCAAACAGAAACAAAGCAGATCTATGGATGAATGTGCAATGGCAGTTAGATGTTTTCTTTAACCGTCTACCGTCCTCTGACATTGGAAGAAAGATGTTCCCACTCCTCCATGCAAAATTCTTTCAGCTCTGTGATGTTTCAGCGTTAGTCTTTGTACAGATGCTCTTACATTCTCCTCAAGCCCCTTCTGATACAATAAAGATCTCATAGTCGTTTCTATGATGGAGAGATCTCCACACCCTGCTGCAGCAAAGCAGCCCCAAACCATCACACTTCCACCACCATGCTTCACAGTTCAAATGCGCCAACATGTCTTCTGTGACTGTGCCAAAATAATTCAAATTCGGATTCATGTGTCCAAAGCACATTGTTCCAGAAGTCCTGCTCTTTGTCTAGATGTACTCAGTAGAACATTAGTCTTGTCCTGATTTTGACAATAATGGTTTCCTCCTTGCATGCCTCCTCAAACTTGTTTGGTCTCTTTCTGGTAGTAGATGTTGCACTTTGACATCAACTATGGTGAGAGCTACCTGTAGGTCCCCTGATGTTGGACAATGAAACTGAAACACCTATCATTTTAGTGTGGGAGCTTTCATGGCTAAATTGGAGCAGCCTGGTGGTCAATCTTCATTAATTGCACCAGTAAGAGCAGAGTGTGAAAGTTCAATTAGCAGGTAAGAGCACAGTTTTGCTCAAAATATTGCAATGAACACAACATTATGGGGGACATATCAGAGTTCAAAAGAGGACAAATTGTTGGTGCAACTGTGACCAAGACAGCAAGTCTTTGTGATGTATCAAGAGCCACGGTATCCAGGGTAATGTCAGCACCACCAAGAAGGACCAACCACATCCAACAGGATTAACTGTGGACGCAAGAGGAAGCTGTCTGAAAGGGATGTTTGGGTGCTAACCCAGTTTCATTGTCCAACCCCTGTATGTTCCTAAAAGTGGAAGTACTGATTTTTAATTCTTTTGGATCATCCATTCCCAGACTCTATTTTAGACATTTTGCATAGAAATAAATTAAAGTTATGTGACTGCAATCCCTCAATATAAAAAAGTTTATGATGTTGTGGACCTGGGCTTCAGGGCCTTTTCTCTACCTTGCCCTTATTAGCTTAAAAGTACACAGTACAGCTAAAAGTATAGACTACAGCTAAATACCATTAAAAGTACAGTCTAAAGCTAAGAGTACAATGTACTGTGAAAACTACAGAGTACAGCTAAGAGTACAGTGTACAGCTGAAAGTACAGAGTACAGATAAGATTACAATGTACAGCTGAAAGTACAGAGTACAGTTAAAAGTACAGTTAAGAGTACAGAGTACAGATAAGGGTACAAAGTACAGTTAAAAGTACAGTTAAGAGTACAGAGTACAGTTGAAAGTACAGCGTACAGTTAAAAGTACAGTTAAGAGTACAGAGTACAGTTAAGAGTACAGAGTACAGTTAATAGTACAGATAAGAGTACAGAGTACAGTTGAAAGTACAGAGTACAGTTAAAAGTACAGTTAAGAGTACAGAGTACATTTAAGAGTACAGAGTACAGTTGAAAGTACAGAGTACAGTTAAAAGTACAGTTAAAAGTATAGTTAAGAGTACAGAATACAGTTAAAAGTAGAGTAGAATAGAAGTAGAGTAGAATTAAAAGTACAGTTTAGAGTACAGAGTACAGTTAAGAGTACAGAGTAAAGATAAAAGTTAGATAACAACTTGTTCTGAGTGTCTCAGAGTTAGAGAGTTATGTGCTGTGGTTTTCCACTCCATTTCTAAAGCAGGCTGTTTTCCCTCAGGTCCTGCTGTAGAAATAGCAGGTGGCTTTGTGTCTCCATGAGCGTCTACTGAGAATTCTCTTTATCCTTCCTCTGTTCATCCAGCCAGGAGAACTTTGTCCCACGAGAGTGTGAGCAGATCACTGTCATCCTACACAGAGAACCCGGTTCTGCCCGTCTCAGACAGTCGACAGTATCAGAGTGACAGTGACCTCACCACCTCTCACTAACTCAACACAACACTGCTGTCTGACTAACAACCCTGACCACCATACAAATATGTGCACACACTCTGACCAGAGTGAAACATAGTGAAATGTTCCAAACAGAAGCTGAAACAGCATTTTCAGAACCGTCAGTGGCTTTATGGCACCTCACTGGGCTCTTAGATCCACATTAAAGTAAAATAAAAATCCACACCAGGAGTTTTGTTCCAACTGCCTGAAAGGCTAAATTGTTGTTGGCTGAATGGGTGAGGGTAAACTGCTGTAAGCTGAATGGGTGGGGCTAAATAGTTGTTGGCTGAATGGGTGAGGTTAAACTGCTGTAGGCTGAATGGGTGGGGCTAAATTGTTGTGGCTGAATGGGTGAGGGTAAACTGCTGTAGGCTGAATGGGTGAGAGTAAACTGCTGTAGGCTGAATGGGTGAGGGTAAACTGCTGTAGTCTGAATGAGTGAGGGTAAACTGCTGTAGGCTGAATGGGTGGGGCTAAATTGTTGTTGGCTGAATGGGTGAGGGTAAACTGCTGTAGGCTGAATTGGTGGGGCTAAATTGTTGTTGGCTGAATGGGTGAGGGTAAAATGCTGTTGGTTGAATGGGTGGGGCTAAAATGCTGTTGGCTGAATGGGTGGGGCTAAATTGGTGTAGGCTGGGTGGGTTGAGCTAAATTTCAGCAGACTGAGTGGGTGGGGCTAAACTGCTTTAGGCTGAAAGGTATTGTACTGTGGTCTGTTACATAATGTTCTGTGTATAATTTCAGCGTGACGTTGAACATTATGAATGTCCATGAAGTCCAGAACATTAGTGAAATATATAATACTGAGGAACTGAGGAACATGGGGGGATTTGGGCAGTTTAAGCAATGCAGGCCATCCAGACCTGCCACAAGCTGCCCTTTAATCACTCGGCCCTGCCTCTGGAAATAAATCTAATTCAGAAGCTCCAGCAGCCGAACTCCAGCCCAGCGTTCCTCATTTAGCTGAAGTCTGAAACTCTGAGAGCAGCTAAAGAACTCCACACTCACCATAGCTAAAACCAGACTGCTGTCAATCAACCTGCGGGGATTAATACAGCAAATACCTCCGCACACTGCACCGCACACACACTGACTCATCTCACACGCCATTACTAACGAGGGGAAACAAGCGCCACTAATTTATTCATTTTCAGGTTCTCCTATCACAACACTGACTGTTCTAGCTAACAGCCTCATCTGATGCACTATAATTTAATACCAACCTAACTAACACACATTCCAGTGCTCCCATTATTCAGACTGGGATTATTATTATTCTGTCTGGGCCTCAACCACCCCCAACACCCTGACAGTCAGTCAGAGATGGTCGGATGCGCCTGTACTGCAGATATGTATGAGATCAGATCTATATATATATATATATGTGTGTGTGTGTGTGTGTGTGTGTATATATATATATATATACACACCCCAATCAACCATAACATTATGACCACCTCCTTGTTTACATAGATAGATAGATAGATGTTGATCTCCGGAGTCGGTCAATTAAGGCTGACCACAGCCTTCCACTGAACAAACTCCTCTGCTTCATGAGTACAGTGTGTAATGGGTGAGTGATATTGTCGACGATAGAGAGCAGTTTCACCAGCTCTACTCCGACCACCAACCATGATGAGTCCAGATTTACCCTGTTCCAGAGAAACGGACATCAGGGTAAGAAGAGATGTGGCTAAAGTGATGCACTACCGTGCCTAGTGCCAACCGTACAACCCTGTGGGAGCAGTGCTGTGATCTGGGATTGCTGCAGTCGGTCGGGTCGAGGTTCAGCTACGCTATGTGCTCAAAGAATGAGGACATCTGATGACCTGAATACACTGAACGATCAGATTATTCCATCATTGGATTGTTTCTTCCCAATGGGGTGAGCATATTCCAAGATTACAATGGCAGGTTTCATCAGCTCAAATTGTGAAAGAGTGGTTCGGAGAGCAGGAGACATCGTTTTCAAACATGGATCAGCCAACACAGATTCCAAACCTGAACCCCATTGAGGATCTTTGGGATGCTTTGCACAGTGGTCCATATCTCCCATCAGCAATACAAGATCTTGTGGTAAAATTAATGCAACTCTGGACAGAAATAAATGTAGTGATGTTGCAGAAGCTTGTGGAAATGATGCCACAGCGAATGCTTGCCCTAATCAGAGCGAAAGGCAGTCCAGCATAACATTAGGGTGTGACCTTTATTTGGACCAGGCAGTGTACATAATGTATTTAATTAACAATATATTCTATACAACGCTGGTGAATGTAGGTTCCTTCAGGATCAGGGTGTAAAATGTAAACTAAACTGTGCTAACAGCACAGAGCTCATTCAGTCTGAGCACTGTGGCTAGACTCGACCCGCCTTTTATTAGGATAGACCAATTAATAAGGTCAATTAATAAGACTGTGTACTGCTGGAGGGGGACAATCGACTTCTAAATCAGGATCTGACCTAAAAGAGTTTCCTCAACTCTGTAAGAGGGGAGCAAACGAGAGATGAACGTGTTTAAAGCGATACGTCTGAGAATTTGTCTAACCAGACCTGCTTCGACTTCAACTTGAGATCCGCACTTTGCCGGCAGTTACATGCCATATTCTCAGCTTTGTCACTCAGGATCAGAGTAACCTATTGACACGGTCCACATATCATAAAAAACTACAAGACTTACTCCATTAAACTTTGTCAGATGTCAGATCATCATTGTGTGATGAATTATCAGTGAGTGATACTGCTCGGAAAACTCTTTTCCAACTGAATTAAATCCCAGTTGAACTACCAATGCCTTCCAGTGTCCAGTTTGCTGCTCTGTCGATGAGTACATGCTCAACCTGCTTGCAGATTCCAACTGAGCAGTCAACAGATCTCTGGTCAACAAGATGGACGAGCTGAATGCTCTGACTGAGTACCACAAGGTCAGACTGCTGTGCTTCTCAGAAACATCCCTCAAACGTCTCAATTCCTGGCTTTTAGTTTACGCTGTTTGTAAACAACAGGTGGTGCCATCTGGTCGCAAAGGAGCAGCCCTGTTGCCCAAACACTGAACTCTTAACCGTGAGTTTAAGCCCATTACATCCAGCGGACACGGAGGTTGAGTCATACTCTCTACGACAGTTGCAGTTTCAGGTGATGTTAATCACGTTTCATACTACCAAAGTTCCACCAGTAGGTTAATTGTGCAACCAAGGAGAACAGAGTACCAGACCACTTGAATTAAAAGGATGTATTAAGTTCATGTGCGTTTCCACATTTAGGAAGATTGGATCTGGTCCTACTTACTCCCACATAACGACCAGTGGTCTTAGGGCAGGACAAATAAACGATCTATCAGATATCAGATAAACATACATGAACCTATTGGCACCATGACTAATGCCAGGAGTGCAAACCTCCCGGCATTGAGTTGTGGAGTAGTGGAACTATGTCCCAATACTTTTGTCCATAGTTATTGTATATTTGACTTGACTTTAAAGCTCTAACTAGAAGACTGTCAGGCTGCTCAGGGATGGAGCCAGAGCTCTGGAGATGATGTAACTGCAGCTTCACCCTCATTTCCTGCTTGAGCTCTGGCCCTGAAGGCACATGTAGGCTGAGAGAGCTCTGATGGACCGTCCGGGTCGCAGCACACACTGTTAATTCCGGGCAAACACAATTAGAGACGGTGTCTGCTCCTCCACCGCTCCTCCACAGCTCCTCCACAGCTCCTTTGTGTCTCCTCCGTGTCTCCTCCGCTAAGCCAGTACTGTAATTGAGTTAACGTTAGTAATCTGTGCTGAATGCTGGATGATGGGAACAGATTGCCGGATGCATAATTGGGCTGAAATTGGGAGACAGTGGCAAAGCAGCTGACAAATCTACCTGCTGCTGCTGTCCATCAGTGCCACTGTGCCGGAGAACCAACTGACAAAAGACACCCAGCAAGGATCATCACATAATTAGACAAACACACCATGCCTTCCTTCCATAAAGTAATAGTAAGGACAACTTTTCTCAAACACAGTGGATAATGAAACCAACTGCAGACATGCATAATCACACATTCTCCTCTACCAAGCAGATGACCTACACTGCTGCAAAGCTAAACAATATGCCAACGGCAAAGTACCACGCAAAACACCAATCAAAGAGGAAAACCAAACAAAAACAGGAAACATCACTGTACACAGTAAAACGGACACTATATACAATAAAACACTGCTATAGACAGTAAACACCACAATATATAGTAAAACACAACACTATACACAGCACACATCACTTCAAACACCAGTCAAACACCACCGTATAAATATTTACAAAAATTCCGGTCCAAGCCTCGACTGAGCAGCCAACGGGAGACTTCCTCACACTGGGAGGAAGAACTCTTGAGGGGAACCTAGAGTCAAAAGGGGAACCCATCCTACTCTGGTCGACACTGGATAGCACAGATAATGCACAGAAATAAGTGAAAAAATAAATATAGCTAATAATGTGAAGATGCATTACAACACACCACTATACACAATAAGCACCACTGTACACAGTAAAACACACTGCTGTATACAGTAAACACCACTATACACAGTAAATCACACCACTGTACACAGTAAAACACACTGCTGTATACAGTAAACACCACTATACACAGTAAATCACACCACTATACACAGTAAATCACACCACTATACACAGTAAAACACACTGCTGTACACAGTAAACACCACTATACACAGTAAATCACACCACTGTACACAGTAAACACCACTATACACAGTAAAACACACCACTGTACAGAGTAAACATCACTATACAAAGTAAAACACATCACTGTACACAGTAAAACACATCACTATACACAGTACAACGCACCACTATACACAATAAACACCACTATACACAGGAAACCCCACCACTGTACACAGTAAAACACACCACTGTACACAGTAAAACGCACCACTGTACACAGTAAAACACATCACTATACACAGTAAAATGCACCACTGTACACAGTATACACCACTATACACAGTAAAACACACCAATGTATAGAGTAAACACCACTATACACAGTAACACACACCATTATACACAGTAAAACACATCGCTGTATACAGTAAACATCACTATACACAGTAAAACACACCACTGTACACAGTAAAACACATCACTATACACAGTAAAATGCACCACTATACACAATAAACACCACTATACACAGGAAACCCCACCACTGTACACAGTAAAACACACCACTGTACACAGTAAAATTCACCATTATACACAATAAACACCAATGTACACAGTTAAACACACCAATGTACACAGTAAAACAGTAAAATACACTGCTAGAAATGAATCAGAATATGAATATATGAATATGAATATATTTTGAGTCAGGGTTCGACTGGTAACTTAATTCAGTCCGGGATTTTTTTAAACACCATTTGCTTCAACGGGAGTCCATTCACTGTTTTCCTGGCCCACATCCATAGTGTCCCCCCAGAGAGGAGCTGTACAGTCTGATGGCGTGCGGGACAACAGAGTTTTTAAGTCTGTTGGTCCTGCACTTGGGAAGGAGCAGTCTCTCACTGAACAGGCTCCTCTGGTGGCTGATGACAGTGTGCAGAGGGTGACTGGCATTGTCCATAAAGTCCAGTAGCTTCTTCAGAGTCCTCTTCTCTGCCACTGACACCAGAGAGTCCAGCTTTGTGCCAACCACAGAGCCAGCCAGCCTGATCAATTTGTCCAGCCTCTATGTCTCCTTCTTAGTTATGCTGTCCCCCCAGCACACCACAGTGTAGAACAGGACACTGGCGACCACGGACGGATAAAACATCCCCAGGAGTTTCCTGCAGATGTTGAAGGACCGTAGCCTCCTCAGAAAGTACAGCCTGCTCTGTCCCTTTCTGTACAGGTGGTCGATGTTACATGACCAGTCCCACTTTTGTCCAGCCACAGCTCGAGGTACTTATAGGAGTTTACAGCTTCCACCTCATCTCCCTCCATCAGAACTGGTTGTGACTTTGGTCTGGACCTCCCAAAGTCGATTACCAGCTCCATGGTTTTTGAGATGTTGAGCTGCAGATGATTCCTGCGGCACCAGGCTGCAAAGTTCCTCACCAGGCTCTGATACTCCTCCTCTCTATCATCTCTGATACACCCAACTATGGCTGTATCATCAGCAAACTTCTGGATGTGACACAGCTCTGATTTGTAGCAGAAGTCTGCTGTGTACAGCGTGAAGAGAAGAAGGGCCAGCACTGTGCCCTGGTCACTGTGCTGCTGATCACAGTGTCAGACATGATGTTCTTCAGCCTGACATACTGCGGCCTGTTGGTGAGGTAGCTGGAGATCCAGGTGACCAGGCAGGGGTCCACTTGCATCCTATTCAGTTTGTCCTGAAGCATAAGGGGCTGGATGGTATTGAAAGCACTAGAGAAGTCCAGAAACAAGATCCTCACTGTGCCGTTCCCTTTATCTAGGTGTGAGTGGGCTCGGTGTAGCAGGTAGATGATTGCGTCTTCCACACCAACACCTGCCTGGTATGCAAACTGCAGACCATCCTGGGGATGTTGCACCTGGGGTCTGAGGAGACAGAGGAAGAGCCGCTCCAATGTCTTCATCAGATGGGAAGTGAGTGCCATCGGTCAGAAGTCATTCAAGCATACAGGTACACCAAGCAAAACCGTACGTAGTGTTCTTTACTGTCTGTACTGTTAATACCAGACCCACATCCTCAGGCCTATTAGAGAACATCTCTAATGTGTAGCACCTTGAACTGCAGCCAGCTTGACAGAGATCAGGGTTCAAGCCCCCAGTCAGAGAACCAGAGGATAATGCTCAGAGTGAGAGGAAGAGCCACTGAGAAGAACCTAAAGGAGAACTTGTCCTCCTCTGGCCAACACTGGAGAGTAGAACAGAAAACCCAATAGCTTGAAGAACTTAGGAAACAGATCAGGCATCTCAACAATCATCAGATTGGTTCCAGTGAGAACTGAAGGTTCCAGCGTTTTAACTGGGAAAGGGAGAATCTGCTTTAAGCTCGAGTTGCTACTGGAAAACCACCCTTTGATCTTTTTGTCTCCAACCACCTCCACCAACCACACACCTGTTTCACCTGATCTCAGATCAGTTTCTGTTTCTGTTTGAATTTAATAGTATTAAGTGTCATTTTATTGACAATTTCATTTCGTGATTTACTGTTTTTTTCTCTTTTATTAAATAATGACTTTAATATTTTTATTATTATTATTATTATGTTTATTATTATTATTAATATTATTATTATTAGTAGTAGTAGTAGTAGTAGTAGATTACAATAGACTGACAGAATGTAAAGTAATGAAAATCAATGCAGGAATAAAAGTGAACCAAAAATTAAGGCCCAAACTTAACATAAATTAATGAAAAATTAATGAATTACATCATTTATTCTATCTTTATACCATGTTTATTCACCACCACCATGGATCTTCACTTTATGTCAGTTTTTTTCTTTTCTCCACGGTTTGAACCCCGTGGCTGCTCTGTACAATGTATAAATACAGTACCAGTCAAAGCTTTTACACACTTACACTCTTCAACCCTTAAAGTAAAACCTCACAGCTGGCCGACCAGCGTGGTAATGCTGTTCATGCTTGGTCAACCAGAAGGACCAGCATGGCCAGCATGCTCACCAGTATATGGTATGTTTTCACCTGGATGATCAGCATTTCAACCACCAACCATAAAAAAAATCAGCTAAGATCATCTGAAACTTCAGCAGGGGTGTGTGCAAACGTTTGATTGGCACTGTAGTTCTTGATGAACTGACCAATAGAAATGCTCTAAAAGGACTAAAATAAGCTCTGATTTTACAGAGACTAATAGACCATTATCTTATAGTAACTTCTCCTGATACATGTTTGTCTTTGGACAACAACAATCTATAATATCAATAATTCACACATACACACACACACACACACACACAATTAATAAGGAAACTTTTTTAATGCATTTCCCCAAACGTGGCCCAAACAGAGCCTGGCATATTAACAATTTCTCTTAACAATATAAACACAGCCGTGTTCAGAACAGGGAGAAAGATGGTGAGATCAGAAGGTAGATTACATTTTATATATGCTGAAATATGGATGAAATCTCATAACTGTCTCTCACTCAGTTACTCCTTCTAGGTATCTCTCTCTCTCTCTCTCTCTCTCACACACACACACACACACACACACACACACACACACAAACTGCTGCTGCTCTCGTGAAGCATGAGTTTAGATAGCGTTCATTTTCCCATTAAATATGTGGCCACCTGTCTGAATGTAACCCATACAGTCTGTACAGACTATATATATATATGTGTGTGTGTGTGTGTGTGTATGTGTGTGTGTGTGTGTGTGTGTGTGTGTGTGTGTGTGCGTGTGTGCGTGTGTTATATCCTATTTTGTTGTTTGACTGAACTGTTCAGACTGGTTCTGGTTCTGAAGGATCAGTGTGTGTGTGTGTGTGTGTGTGTGTGTGTGTGTGTGTGTGTGTGTGTGTGTGTGTGTGTGTGACTGTTGAACAGCAGTTCTGCTGTTGGATTGCAAAATATTTTAGTCTCAGTGTTGAATTGCCACCCCCAAACACAATTATGTAAGCAGCTTGGCTGTGATTGCACAGAGCCAGAGAGAAAAGAGTGTGTGTGTGTGTGTGTGTGTGAGAGAGAGAGAGAGAGAGAGAGAGAGAGAGAGAGAGAGAGAGAGAGAGAGTACTGTGTGCGGGAGTGTGTGGGAGTTGAGCGGTGGGCACAGGGCCAGCCAGGGTCTAAAGCTTCACTGTGGAGGTGTTACACACTCTCCAATAACAAGCACACACACACACACACACGCACACACACACACACACACACACACGGCTGCAGTACAGTGTGGGTGAGAGAGAAGCAAACTTACCACTGGCAGCAGCAAACTGTTCACTCTTCACTTTACATCACTCTGCTGAAAGCATCTCACTCTGACTAACGAGCTGCTCTGTACAGCACACTACACACATTTACACCCGAAAGTATTTGAACACACAGTTCATACTGTTCAGACCCCCTTCCAATCACTATGTGATACAGGTGTTCATGCACAGCTGGATATTCTCTATAGAAGTGCACTGACCTGGAGAATGGGGTGTTTGGGAGCAGCTGTGCCAACCGTGTGCTAAAGGGGTATATAGACCCCCGGCACCTGAATCGAACCCTAAAACATACTGTGTGTGTTCCAACAGATAATTACCATGTATTGGAAGCAAAAACCCCACCAAATGGTGTTACCTGCATGTCTAAACCATCACACTCTCCTCAAACCATGTCTGTAGATGTCCAAGATGACCAGTGCAAATACTCACACGTCCAGGACGAGTACAAATTCTACCAAGTCCAAGCCAAGTCTAAATACAAATAGTATTGAATACAAATAGTACTGATAAAAATACTTTTCCAAGATGTCCAAGATGAGTCTCATTACAAATTATTTTGTACTATAATGTACTGGGTTTAATGTACTATACTATACTGGGTTGAAAGTACTATAATGTGCTGGGTTGAGTGTACTATACTATACTGGACTAAGTGTACTTTACTATACTGGACCGAGTGTACTATACTGTACTGGATTGAGTGTACTGTGCTATACTGTGTTGGATGTACAACACTGTACTGGATTGAGTGTACTGTACTACAATGGGTTGAATGTACTATACTGTACTGGATTGAGTGTACCATACTACACTGGGTGGAGTGTAGTATACTAGGTTGAAGGTACTATGCTGTACTGGATTGAGTGTACTATACTATACTGGGTTGAACGCATTATACTGTACTGGATTGAGTGCAATATACTGTACTGGATTGAGTGTACTACACTATACTGGCTTGAGTGCACTATACTGTACTGGATTGAGTGTACTATACTACACTGGGTTGAATGTACTATACACCATCTGGGTTGAATGTACTATACACCATCTGGGTTGAATGTACCATACTATCCTGGACTGAGTGTACTATACTATACTGACTTGAATGTACTATACTGTACTGGATTGAGTGCACTATACTATAATGGGTTGGATGTACTATACTGTACTGGATTGAATGTACTATCCTGTACTGGATTGAGTGTACTGTATTGGGTTGAGTGTACTTTACTGTAGTGGATTGAGTATAGTATACTATACTGGGTTGAGTGTACTATACTGTAGTGGATTGAGTGTACTATACTACGCTGGATGGAGTGTACTATACTATACTGGGTTGAATGTACTGTGCAATACTGCATTGAATGTACTATACTGTACTGGATTGAGTGTACTTATACTATAATGAGTTGAATTTACTATACTGTACTGGGTTGAGTGTACTATACTGTACTGGTTTGAGTGTACTATACTACGCTGGATTGAGTGTACTGTATTGGGTTGAGTGTACTATACTGTAGTGGATTGAGTATAGTATACTATACTGGGTTGAGTGTACTATACTGTAGTGGATTGAGTGTACTATACTACGCTGGATGGAGTGTACTATACTATACTGGGTTGAATGTATTGGATTGAGTGTACTGTATTGGGTTGAGTGTACTGTAAACCCTCTCCTGCAGGATGTCAGTCAGGTGGGTTATGTAAGCTGCAGGTATGAATGCAGTGAGCAGTCAGTCAGTGACTCATTTTATTCTCACTCTAAATTAGTGACGAGCAGTGAGAGACCATCACACAGAGCTCAGCCAGCGGAGAGGACCATCAGTACTGAACCACTGTACCACACCTGAAAACACCTTCTCAGCCTTCAATGGAATCAGTGTAAAAAAAAATCGAAGCTTTTCTATTGTCTTTGTAGAAGGCTTTGATCTAGATTCTCTGAACATGGAGCTCCATCATTCCAGAGAACACAGTTCCACTGAGCTTTATACCCCGCTAGGCCACACCTGGCATTAGACATGCTACCAATAGGTTCATGTTTGTTTATATGCTCCAGAGAGTCCTATTCTATTGGCAGTACTTCTCTACAGGGACTAGACAAGCTGTATGTGCACATATGTTGCAGCTGAAAGCGTTCATTAGAAGAGGTGTCCACAAACTTTTGGACATACAGTTAAACACTCTGGGTATAGAAGCATCTAAAATGCTTGGCTTTCTAATGAGGCAAAGAGCCATTTAAGCATCAGGATGGTTGATGCAGTTCCATGTACAGTGTTGTTTGAAACTTTGAGAACCTAAACACTTCAGACCTTTTTGGTTTAAATGAGAAGGTTTATGTTCGGAGACAGAAAAACACTGAATTACACCATAAAAAAAACCTTATTCTATTAGTCAAACACAGCCTGTCAGGACAGTCAGGGTGTCTGTCTGTTGGCTCAATCTCAAGGGAATGTGGATCATGCAACAAGACAATGACCCTGAGCACATAAGTCCTACCAAATAGGTTTTGGAGTGACCTACTCAAAGTCCTGACCCTAAAAGGAATGTTGTGGAAGGACCTGAAGAATGAGGTTCATGGGAGGAAACCCATCAACATATCAGAGTAGTAGGAGGAATGGACTCAGTACGGAGGAATGGACTCAAATTATTGCCGGACTGATCAACAGTTACCAGAAATGTTTAGTTGCAGTTAATCAAATTCATAAAAACAAAATTGACCATTTGAAAATGTTCACAAACTTTCAAACCCCACTGTGTGTAGTTCTACCAAGTGACTTTATGAGTGTCTTCTCATATATCAGACTGGTTCTCCTGCAGGGAGCTCTCATCACTGACAGTCCAGCTTCTCTCCACCTGTTTGGGCTGTGAGTAGTTTCTGAACTGTTGGAATAGAGCATCACATTGCATTCCCTGCTGAACTGAACACACACACACACACGCACGCGCTCGGAGCTGTGTGACGGTGCCGTAAACCTCAGTCTGGGTTAGAAGAGAGAGAGAAGTGGACTCTGTTACTCACTTGCCCAGTTCCTCAAACAGCTGGTACTCCTCTGTGAAGCGGGTGCAGGTGATGGTGGCCATGCTGCTCCAGGTGGTTCAGGTCAGGCTCCGTGCACGGGTGTCAGTGTGTGTGTGTGTGTGTGTGTGTGTGTATGTGTGTGTGTGTGTGTGAGGGTGATTGTGTATGCGTGTGTTGTTTTTCTCCTCTTTTGTTTGAGCTGGAAGGGTCTGGGAGGAAGAAGAGGGCGACGGGAAGCCTGGCGTGGGGAAAGAAGGAAAGAAAGAGAGAAAGGGAGAGAAACAGAAGGAGAGCACTCGCTATCTCTCAGCCCGGTGGACACGAGAGCAGTGCAAGTGGAAGTGAGAGAGTGAGAGAGATAAAGAGGAAACGGTGACTGACAGCTTTTCTCTTTTTATGGCTCACCCGCTCTGTCTGTGTCGTCCAATCACAGCCTGCACTGATGCTCCTGAATACACAGCCCGTTGTCACGGCAACTGCATCCCTCCTCCACCTCCTCCTCCCACTCCTCCTTCTCTCCGGGTAGTGCTCGGATGAACTACTGCCACACGTTTACATCCAAAACAGTGGAATACACCCACACACCTTCATACACACACACACACACACACACACACACACACACACTAACACAGGCAGCTGTGGCACCTGATGAAGAAGGCTCTCTCAACAGACACTGTTATCTCTACCACTACAGTGGATTATCTCCACTCTCACAGTGAAAATATGACCCCTAAACCCCACCCCCAGCGTCACCCCAACCCCCTCGGCCCACAACCTGGGTTGACCTGCCTTCCAGAGTGTCATCCTCCTCCCTACAGAGGCTCTCTGATTTGAATCACAACCACAATCTCTTTATCTGCCTCATGTCTCAGTTCGAATAGAGCTTACATAACATACAAGCAAAACACAGTACAGTACACACAGTAATACACCCTATAAAAAAATAGTACAGCACACACTGTAATACACCCTATAAAACACAGTACAGTACGCACTGTAATACATCCTATAATACACAGTACAGAACACACTGTAATACATCCTATAATACACAGTACAGTACGCACTGTAATACATCCTATAAAACACAGTACAGCACACACTGTAATACACCCTATAATACACAGTACAGTACACACTGCAATACATCCTATAATACACAGTACAGCACACACTGTAATACACCCTATAATACACAGTACAGTACACACTGCAATACATCCTATAATACACAGTACAGTACACACTGTAATACACCCTATAATACACAGTACAGTACACACTGCAATACATCCTATAATACACAGTACAGCACACACTGTAATACACCCTATAATACACAGTACAGTACACACTGCAATACATCCTATAATACACAGTACAGTACGCACTGTAATACACCCTATAATACACAGTACAGTACACACTGTAATACATCCTATAATACACAGTACAGTACACACTGTAATACATCCTATAATACACAGTACAGTACGCACTGTAATACATCCTATAATACACAGTACAGTACACACTGTAATACACCCTATAATACACAGTACAGTACACACTGTAATACATCCTATAATACACAGTACAGCACACACTGTAATACATCCTATAATACACAGTACAGTACGCACTGTAATACATCCTATAAAACACAGTACAGCACACACTGTAATACACCCTATAAAAAAATAGTACAGCACACACTGTAATACACCCTATAAAACACAGTACAGTACGCACTGTAATACATCCTATAATACACAGTACAGAACACACTGTAATACATCCTATAATACACAGTACAGTACGCACTGTGATAAATAACACTTACTGTAGTTATAAAATTCTCTTTGTAGTTTTTAAACAATGAAACAATTCAGTTAAAAATAAAGTTAGAAATGTGACTATGATTTTATCAGCCATCAGGTGGTACTTTCACTAACACAGTTAAACTAATTAAAGATATTAAAAAGTTCATTGACGAGCCTTCAGAGTATAAACTCTCCGATAGGGGGCAGCATTAGCATTCAAACATTGTGTGCATAAGACAGTCTTTGAATCACATTCTCAGTTCATTGAAATTGAAGTAATTGTCCATCAGTTTCTGTCAAACACTGAAATAGTGATTTAACATGTACATAATAATATATAATAATAATAAATTTCAAATACTGCTTTACTGAAATACTGAAATACTAATATACTGAAATACTGATTTAACTGAATACTGAAATGGAATGGAAATTAGTTTAACTGTGTTAGTGAAAGTACCACCTGATGGCTCATAAAATCACATTTTTCTAGTTTTATTTTTAAATTGAATTTTTGAATTGTTTAATTGTTTAAAAACTTCAATGAGAATTTTATAACTACAGTAAGTGTTATATATTACAGAGTGTGCTGTACACTGACATACAGAAACATTGACATACAGAAACACTGATTTACAGAAACACTGCTTTACTGAAACACTGATTTACTGAAATACTGATTTACTGAAACACTGACATACAGAAACACTGATTTACAGAAACACTGATTTACAGAAACACTGATTTACTGAAACACTGATTTACTGAAATACTGACATACAGTAACACTGATTTACTGAAACACTGACATACAGAAACACTGATTTACTGAAACACTGACATACAGAAACACTGATTTACTGAAACACTGATTTACTGAAACACTGATTTACAGAAACACTGCTTTACAGAAACACTGATTTACTGAAATACTGACATACAGAAACACTGATTTACTAGGAACGAGAAAGTATGGTATCTCAACAGAAACCCCACATTATAGAAACACCAATGTGTTTTTATCTTTTATGTATTATGTAACTCATATTTACCTTCTTTTTAACTGTCTGTGTTTTTTAACTTTCACTGTGTTTTATAATGACAATCATATTTTTAACATTGACACTTTAACTACGAAGAGAATGAAACGAAGGTATGTGACTGAATCTGCACTGGACAGCTCCTCCAGAAGGTGGCAGCAGAAACACATGTAGTCATTGACAAACCTGATTATTTCAGTATTTAATATTTACTAATAAAAAAAATAAATAAAGTCAAAGTCAAAGGGGCATTGCAACACAAGAAACCACAACCCTCCATGTCTAACACACCCGATTCAGGTAAGGAAGGCCTTCAGAGGCTATAATAATTCCACAATCTGCACAGTGGTGTGGATCAGAGCCAGTACTGGAAGTCTGAGACCCAGTTGGCCCAGAGCTCAGATTGGACTGGAGCACACAGTAGCTTCCAGAGCCATACAGCTCTGCAGTTTAATAATGAATAATGAGGGATAGTAAAATGCTTTCCCTGCATGATCACAGACCCATTTCAGAATATTCTGAGTCAAAAGACTCATAGCAGATTCAAAAGACACTTTTGAAGTAATGGGAAAAAAGGCCACAGGAGACCAGATCAGACATTTTGGAATGTCTTCAAGATAAGATCAGACATTTAAGAATGTTTTCAGGCCAAAATCAGATGTTTAAGAATGTCTACCTGGATTGAAGTTTTCAGGACAAATCAGGCCTTTCAGAAAAAGGAGGAGACAAGTTCAGAAATTTTGGGATGTGCTTGGGACAAATCAGACCTTTTATAAAGTGGCAGAGACAAGATCAGACATTTCAGAATGTCCCTGAGACAAGACTGGACATTTCAGAATTTCTTCAGGCAGATATTTCAGAGATTTTCTGGACAAAATCAGAGATTCAAGGAAAAAAGATGAAGACAAGACATTTTGGAATGTCTTTGAGAAAAGATCAGACACTTCTGAATGTCTTGAGGATGAAATCATGTCCGTTTTCCTTCCATCGCTCACCGTAAACAGTAAAGCAGTAGATTTGTCGTTCCTGGGCTTTATTTTATGTGTGTAAAGTGATCTGAGCTGCTCTACCTGCTATCTCAAAAATCTTATTATTAAGAATGTTGTTACAGGGCATGTGTATTTTTCATTGTAATCCTGTTTTGTCTTCTCTGAAGGAGTGAAAGTTCACAGACAGAAGAAAGCTAAAGAAGATGTTCTCTGATCTCACTGATGCAAGACTAACACACTGCAGATCATCTGAGAAAGAAAACAGAAGAAAGACTTTAATCAGTCGTAGAGAGGAGAGGGTAATGTGCAGCAGAGGTGGGTGGAGAGGAGCACAGAGGATCAGAGAGAAGAAAACAGAATTTATGGAAGAAAGCTGGTGTCTAGAAACAATAAGAGAATAATGTGACGCAGATGAACTGCTGGGATTAATCAGATTCTTCTGCTCCAATAGAACCTCAGCATCAGCCACCCAGTCCTCTCTATACACAACTCAGTCTCGCAAGAAAGGAATAATCACAAGAAAAGACTAATAGTCTATTCACAACAATGGACTAATCACACCACTGGACTAATCACACTACTGGACTAATCACAACAATGGACTAATCACACCACTGGACTACTCACAACAATGGACTAATCACACCCGCTGGACTACTCAGCAATGGACTAATCACACCACTGGATATTCACAACAATGGACTAATCCCACAACAACCAGTTTAATCACACTACTGGACTATTCACAGCAATGGACTAATGCACCACTGGTTCATCACAGCAATTGTTTAATCACCCATGAACTCATCACAACAATGGACTAATCACACCATGGACTATTCACCAACAACAGACTAATCACACCACTGGACTAATCACAGCATGATAATTATTCCATCACACCCACTGGACTAATCACAACAATGGATTCAAATCACACCTGGACTAATCACAACAATGGACTAATCACCTGCTGGACTATTCACAACAATGGACTAATCACCACTGGACTAATCACAACAATTGACTAGTACCACTGGACTAATCACAACAATGGACTAATCACCACTGGACTAATCACAACAATTGATAATCACACCACTGGACTAATCACAACGTGGACTAATGCACCACTGGACTATTCACAACAATGGACTAATCACACCACATGGACTATTACAACAATGGACTAATCACACCACTGGACCTTCTAATCACAACAATGGACTAATCTTACACTGGACTATTCACGGCAGAACTAATCCCCACCACTGGACCGGTAAACAGACAAATCACCACTGGACCAGTAAAAACCTTAGACTAAATCCCACACCCACTGGACTAATCCAGCAACAGCCTCATCACACCATTTGAACTATTCATAACAACAGACTAATCGCACCTGGACCGAGTAAAAACAACAGACTAATCACACCACTGGACCAGTAAAAACAACATAGACTAATCACCACTGGACCAGTAAAAACAACAGACCTAATCCACCACTGGTCTATTCACAACAACAGACTAGCTAAAACAACAGACTAATCACACACCACTGGACTATTCACAACAACAGAACTTCTTCAAAACAACAGACTAATCACACCACTGGACTATTCACAACAACAGACTAATCACACCACTGGACCAGTAAAAACAACAGACTAATCACACCACTGGACTATTCACAACAACCGACTAATCACAAAAATGGACTAATCACACCACTGGACTAATCACAACAATGGACTAATCACACCACTGGACTAATCACAACAATGGACTAATCACAACAACGGACTAATCACACCCCTGGACTATACACACCTCTGGACTATTCAAAACAACAGACTAATCACACCTCTGGACTAATCACGTCTCAGCACTAATCATACCACATCACTAATCGTGATGCAGCAGTAATTACATTTCAGGACTATCACACTGCAGGACTAATTACACCAAATGAAGAGATTATTACATTGAGAAAAGATGAATAAATTAAGAGAGAGAAAAAGTGGGGGAGAGGAAGGGCAGCAAAGAGAGAGAGAGTGATAGAGTGTTATGGGGTCAGTGAGAAAGTGAGAGAAAAACGAGAAAGACAAGAGAAACAGAAAGAAAAAGAAAAGATAGTGAGAGAGAAAGAGAGAAACAGAGTTTGTGTGTGTGTGTGTGTGTGTGTGTGTGTGTGTGTGTGAGTGTGTGTGTGTGTGTGTGTGTGTGTGTGTGTGTGTGTGTGTGTGTGCCAGCTGTGTTTGAGTCTTCTGTTAAACTCTACCAGACACATTCCAACATCACCATGGAAACAGGGAAGTATGAGTCATCTGTGAAACACAGCTGTCTCCCACCATTCCTGTGTGTGTGTGTGTGTGTGTGTGTGTGTGTGTGTGTGTGTGTGTGTGTGTGTGTGTTTCTGACAGGTATTAAGTGTGTGCTTGTTTCACCAGTAGCATAACTTGTTATAAACACAAGAAGAGCTGTTTTATCTACTGTACTCCACTCCACCATGCTCTTCACACACACAGATACACACACACACACACACACACACACATTAATAGTTCCACTAAAAGGAATGTTATGAGGTCTTAAAGAATTTGTCTGTGATAATACTGTTTCTGTTCTTTTGGAGTCAGATTGTGACCACAGTACCGTACTTTCACTGTGGTACAGTTTCTGCTCTTTAATGGGGTTAGATTGTGATGCTGATTACCGTACTCACTGTAGTACAGTTTCTGCTCTTTAATGGAGTCGAATTCTGATACGATTACCATTACTTTCACTGTTAGTACAGTTTCTGCTCTTTAATGGAGTTAGATTGTGAAACGGTACCGTACTTTCACTGTGGTACAGTTTCTGCTCTTGCCCCCAATGGAGTTAGATTGTGTCTGATGCAGTATTACTTTCACTGTAGTACAGTTTCTGCTCTTTAATGAGTCAGATTCACGATCACGGTGCGTACTTTCACTGCTGTGCAGTTTCTCTTTAATGGAAGTCAGATTCGTCTGGTACGTACTTTCATATAGTACAGTTTCTGCTCTTTAGTAGGTCAGATTCTGATGCGTTTCCGATACTTTCACTATAGTACAGTTTCTGCTCTTTACTTAGATTGTGATCTGGTACCGATACTTTCACTGTAGTACAGTTTCTGCTCTTTAACGGAGTTAGATTGTGATACGGTACCGTACTTTCACTGTAGTACAGTTTCTGCTCTTTAATTGAGTTAGATTGTGATACATCCCGTACTTTCACTGTAGTACAGTTTCTGCTCTTTAATTGAGTTAGATTGTGATACTGTACCATAGTTTCACTATAGTACAGTTTCTGTTCTTCGAGTTAGATTGTGATGCGGTGATGCTTTCACTGTAGTACAGTTTCTGCTCTTTGTAATTGGGTGTGATCTGATGCCGTGCTTTCACTGTCGTACAGTTTCTGCTCTTTACTTGAGTTGGGTGCGATGCGATGCAGCCTTTCACTATAGTACAGTTTCTGCTCTTTAGAGTTAGATTGAATCTGATGCCATTACTTTCACTGTAGTACAGTTTCTGCCCTTTAACGGAGTTAGATTGTGATGCGGTGCCTTACTTTCACTGTAGTACAGTTTCTGCTCTTTAATGGAGTTACATTGTGATACGGTACCGTACTTTCACTATAGTACAGTTTCTGCCCTTTAATGGAGTTAGAGTGTGATACGGTACCGTACTTTCACTGTAGTACAGTTTCTGCTCTTTAATGGAGTCAGATTCTGATACGGTACCGTACTTTCACTGTAGTACAGTTTCTGCTCTTTAATGGAGTCAGATTCTGATACGGTACCGTACTTTCACTATAGTACAGTTTCTGCTCTTTAATGGAGTCAGATTGTGATACGGTACCGTGCTTTCACTTAGTACAGTTTCTGCTCTTTAACGGAGTTAGATTGTGATACGGTACCATACTTTCACTGTAGTACAGTTTCTGCTCTTTAACGGAGTTAGATTGTGATACGGTACCGTACTTTCACTGTAGTACAGTTTCTGCTCTTTAATTGAGTTAGATTGTGATACTGTACCGTACTTTCACTGTAGTACAGTTTCTGCTCTTTAATTGAGTTAGATTGTGATACTGTACCATACTTTCACTATAGTACAGTTTCTGTTCTTCGAGTTAGATTGTGATACGGTACCGTACTTTCACTGTAGTACAGTTTCTGCTCTTTAACGGAGTTAGATTGTGATACGGTACCGTACTTTCACTATAGTACAGTTTCTGCTCTTTAACGGAGTTAGATTGAGATACGGTACCGTACTTTCACTGTAGTACAGTTTCTGCCCTTTAATGGAGTTAGATTGTGATACGGTACCGTACTTTCACTGTAGTACAGTTTCTGCTCTTTAATGGAGTTACATTGTGATACGGTACCGTACTTTCACTATAGTACAGTTTCTGCCCTTTAATGGAGTTAGATTGTGATACGGTACCGTACTTTCACTATAGTACAGTTTCTGCTCTTTAATTGAGTTAGATTGTGATACTGTACCGTACTTTCACTGTAGTACAGTTTCTGCTCTTTAATTGAGTTAGATTGTGATACTGTACCATACTTTCACTGTAGTACAGTTTCTGTTCTTTAATGGAGTTAGATTGTGATACGGTACCGTACTTTCACTGTAGTACAGTTTCTTTTCTTTAACGGAGTTAGAAAAATAGGAATTCAAAGCACCAGTGTGGTCGGTGCACTGATCCCAGGTCAGGAACTGGTTTGGCTGCTGGTTGGCAGAAGATCTTCTGGGTTTCTCTCTTTCAGTTGTGGTTCAGCAGCTCCAGCATCGCCTGCCAAACGCGGTCACTGTCAAGTACAGCAGAGCCTGCACAAAATCCAACAGAGAGAGTAACAGACAACACACACTTAACCCCTTACACTCCGTACAGTCTGTTTGTAGGAACACTTTACAATCCCCTGTTTCTGCCTCCACTGACTGGCCATTTTATTAGGAACACCTAGCAGGTGTTTTCACTGACTGGCCACTTGATTAGAAACTTCATTAGAATCTCATTCTTCCACTCTGACTGTAGCTTTAATCCAGTTGACCAGTGAAAGCTGCAGATGGTAGTGGCGGTGGAAAGGTGCTGTGTGTAATGTGTAGGTGCTCTGCTCGGAGAACAGCGTGAGTCACTGTAACTCAATGCAGCTTCTGTCAGCTGAATGATAACAGTGTGTAAAACACTCAAACTCACCGAGGGGAGAAACGGACTGTTCTTCATAGCAGAGACAGAGGAGGAGAAGAGAGCTCCGTGATGGCAAACATCTCCAGAGATCAGCGGTGAGTCTGTCTGACTGGCAGCTCTGAACAACTAAACTACTCCAAATGCACTCCATGAGATCTTAACTGGCGCTGTCACTGACATATCTCAGTTAGTATTCTGCTCTGAACATGAGACAAACATGAACATGAGACAAAAGATCAACATTTTGAACATTTTTCCTTTCCAGGTTTTTAAATCTGGATCTGATACACAGTCCAGAAGATAGCTCCTTCTGTCTGGACCCTTGTAACTGTGTTTTTTTTTGCCCAGCTGTGTCATTTTTAATGAATTATTCAAACAATAAATCGCTGAATGTCTGGCTCGGTTTCAGATTTGGGTTTTGCCCGTGCAGACTGTGCGTTTATAGTCAGAGGAGTGACCAACATGAACAGCAGAGAGCTGTCTATGGGTGAAGAACCAGCAGCTGTGAAGCTGAGAGATGGTGGAAAAATCAGTCAGAGCCATTGCACAGTACTGACCATCGCCAGCACAAGACTTTGGAATGTCCTGAAGAAGAAAGTCATCACTGGTGTACTAAGTAACAGATGTCGAAAAGGTAGACCAAGGAAAACAACGACAGTTGTTGAGGGCAGGAGTGAAGGTCTCGCAATCGATTGACGAAGACTTCATGAACCACAGCCCAAAGGTTTCAACAGACGATGCAAACCACTAATTAGAAGGCCAGGCTGGAATTTGCTGAGAAGTACAAGCCTCAGAAACTCTGGGACAAAGTTTTATGGACTGATGAGAAAAAGATGAACATTTGCCAGTGTGATGGAAAGTATGTGTGATCCCACACATACAAGCTCAACTGTGAAACACAGTGGCGGTAGTGTCATGGCTTGGGGTTGAATGGCTCATTAATCTTCATTGATGATGTCCTTCATGATGGCAGCAGAACAATGACCTCTGCTGAAATCAATTGAAAGATAGATGCCACAAAACTGATCAGAAGATCCTTCATTATGCAGCTAGATAACGACTCAAAACACACTGCCAGAACTGATCAGGGGTTTGGAAGGTTTAAGACCGGCCTAGTCAACCTCCAGACTGCATTTACCTGCTAAAGAGGAGACTGATGGGACTCGCCCTCCAAAACAAACACCACGTGAAAGAGGCTGCAGTGAAAAGCCTGGTAAAGCATCACTACAGAAGAATGCAGATGTTTAGTGATGTCATCAGGTCACATGCTTGATGCAGATAGTGCAAGCAAAGAATTTGCAACTAAGTATATTAGACTTATTCACTATAATCTATTTAAACTTGATCTGTTCCAATACTTTTGCTCAAAAGAAAAATGGGCGGGTTCAGACAGAAGGCGCCATCTTCTTAACTGTATTAAATCCAGATGTGAACACCTGCAAATGAAAGCTGAAATATTGAAGGCGATCAATATTTTTGGAGGGGAGTGTAAAATTCACTGTTTCATACACTATCATACCCTGTATTGTTCATTGTATAATACATTGCATCATTCACTATCATACACTATCGAACATGACATCATACACTGTATCATACACTATATCAAATCATACACTGTAACATACAATTCCGTACATTGTATTGTGTGCTCTATCGAACACTACATCGTACACTGTATAATACACTGTATCCTACACTTTATAATTCACTGTATTGTATATCATTGTACACTGTATCATACAGTGTATGTTTCACTGTATTGTACACTATATGATACACTATATAGTTCACTGTATCGTGCACTATATGATACACTGTATAGTTCACTGTATCGTGCACCATATGATACACTGTATAGTTCACTGTATCGTGTATTCTGTATCATACATACAATCATATCATACACTATCTTAGACTATATCATATACTGTATAACTCAGTGTATTTTACACTATAATTCACTGTATCATACACTCTAGCGTGCACTATCATACACTATAACATGCACTGTATAATTCACCATATTGTACACTCTATTGTACACGGTCATACACTACAATTTGTTGCATTGTACACTATCGTAGACTATAATGAACACTGTATAATTCACTGTACTGTACATTATCGTCCACTCTATCATACACTGTATAATACACTCTGTTGTACACTATCCCATCCACTGTTTAATTCATGTACACTGTACTCATGTCAATGTTTCAGGCTGTGAAAATCCAGAGACTGAAATGGAACTGTAATCCTGCAGGGAAAATATCTTTTCCAGTCCTCATTCCTCACCATTAAACTGAGCGCTGTGCGGCTCTGGAAGCTGCAGTGTGGTGCCAGTGCAGTCTGAGTTTAGGGCCAACTGAGGTTCACAGTTCCAACACTGGCTCTGATCCACACCTCGGTGACTGTGGAGATTTTAAAGTAACTTCTCCTTCTTTCGGCTGCTCCCTTTAGGGGTCAGCACAGCGGATCATCTGCCTCCATCTTGCCCTATCCCCTGCCCCCTCTACTGTTACACCAACCATCTCCAAGTACACCTTCACTACATCCATAAACCTTCTCTGAGGTCTTCCTCTTCTCCTGGTGGTCCACACCATCTCAACCTGGCCTCTCTGGCTTTATCGCCAAACTGCTCCACCTTCACTGTCCCTCTGATCTGTTGGTGAGGGTTCTGATCTAAATGGTGAGGGTTGCATCAGGAAGGACATCTGGGATAAAACTTGTGCCAAAACTATAATGCGGATCATAAATATGATCATCCGCTGTGACGACCCCTAAAGGGAGCAGCTGAAAGAAGAAGACTGAAAGTTAATCATCAAAGAAACACCTAGAAAGAAATGTGGTTGGGAAGGAAGATGAAGGTGATCAGGATCAATAACTGATGATAACTGTAGTCTGATCTGATCAATATTTATTGATCTACACATACAGAAGTGGTGTCTCTCAGTACGGCGTCGGGTTTAAAGCAACATGCCAGACATCTCTGCATGGAGTTGTAGAGGCTCCTAATGGTGTCCTGTGATGATCCATCCCATGCAGCTTGAATGTTCTCACTCGGTTCTGCAGATGGTGCGGTGGGGTGGAGTGTTGATAGAGCGTCCAATAGCATCCCACACATTTTCAATCAGGGATAGATCTGGAGAATGCAATGCATTAACGGATTGTTGGTCATCTCCACCAAGATAAAAGTGGGACTTGTCACTGTAGATGACTCCATGTCAGTCTCTGGCAACATTGATGTGGTGGCCATCGTCATAACCATATGCGTTGTGCAGCCATCAGCCAATCACACTAACATGATGACTAATAGAGGGCATCCTTACTTCACTCCAGTTCTCCCTAATTGATTAGGTCTCCCAGATCCTTTATGTCACTGGTGCATGCCTTCTTCTATCCCCTGCTGCTCAGACTGGACTTACATGCTCCATTAGGAACCTCTACAGCTCCATGCTCTATACCCGATGCCATACTGAGAGACACGACTTCTGTATGTGTAGATCAATAAAAATTGATCATATCAGTCTACATTTATCATCCGTTATTGATCCTGATCACCTTCATCTTCCTTCCCAACAGCACTGCAATCCCACACATCCTTCTGATGACAAGTATATATTAAAAACACGACTTTGGTCACAGTTCTCATATTTTGGAATAATATTTTGGAAATATTGGGGGTTCAAACCAACCATGGTCCAAAATACTGTGGTGCAATCGTACTGCAGATGCATCGTATCATGTTAGTTCTATGCTACACATTAATGGGTTCACATTAATAACTGATGGGCTGAATCTGGGATCAGTAATCAATCATGATACTTAGACTGTTTGAGACTTGTTCCTTTAGGCTTGCACACCATATGGCTAGATGATCAACCGCTGCAAAACCTGTGGAGAACCTACTGCTTCCAGACACTCACGCGCAGCTGGTGTTTAAATTACTGATGAAATATCAGCGGTGATGCTGTTTTTGTGGGAGCCATAACCACCCGGTTCTCAGCTGAGCGCGTTTAAACCTCTGACTAAGAGGTAATGAAGCAGTGAGATTCCCTTTCCCTGCACTTGTATTCGAACCAAGTTTCCACCAGTAAAATGCAAATGAACAGTCCAGTGGTAATGTTCCAATGACGTTCTCCCAGAAGGGTTTATTCTCATGAACAAAAGAACACAACCACATACATGAGCATTAACATCACAGACTGTTCCAGTCCGTCCACCTGAACTGCAGTCTTGAGTAGGGTTGCAACGACATGGTAACCATCTCAGAAAATACCACGATTTTACAATGTCACAGTTGTATGATATTTCACAATTCTTCATCTTCTTCTACCAATTATTATAACTGGCACTTTCAGTCACACTCTTTTGGTTAAACAAACACTTTACTGTAGTTAGAACCTGAATCAGGTTTAGGCTACAAGAACAAACAGTACCGGTTAGTGAGGTCGGAATGATCAGTACCCCACCACACGCTTCCACTGCTCCACAGCTCAATGCTGAGGGGCTTCATACCCCTCTACCCCATGCATGGGATTAGACATGGTGCCAGAAGGTTCATGTTTGTTTATCTGCTCCAGAGAGTCCTATTCTATTGGCAGTACTTCTCTACAGGGACCAAGCTGTGTGTGCATTTGCACATCTGTGTCAGCAATGAGTGCAACGTAAAGTAGCTGAATGCATTCGTTATGATACATTAAGAGGTGTCCAGAAATATTTGGACATTGTGTATATGTAAACATTCTCCCTTTTGAAAATACATAAAATAAATAAGAATGTTCTAGATGAAGTGGAGCTCTTTGGAACTATTTGTGGGACGATTATTTTCAATATCGATTAACCGACTGATAATACTGGTATTAACAAAATCTACGCAGTAATGATAACCACGAATTTATACACCGTTAAACCATAATATTAATGACCACTGACTTATTTCTACCCTGATCTTCAATGATCAGGACCCCACAGGACCACCACAGAGCAGCTATTATGTGGGAGGTGGGACATTCTCAGCACTGCAGTCACAACATGGTGGTGTTGTGTTAGTGTGTGTTGCGCTGGTACGAGTGGATCAGACACAGCAGTGCTGCTGGAGTGTTTAAACACTGTGTCCACTCACTGTCCATTATTAGACACTCCAACCGAGTGTCTCTACCTTGTAGATGTAAAGTCAGAGACAGAAGCTCATCTTGTTTATGCAGCTTGTGTTGGTCATCCTCTAGTCCTTCATCAGTTCTGATGTTAGCTAGATGTTTCTGGTTGGTGGACTGTTCTCAGTCCAGCAGTGACACTGAGGGGTTTAAACCCTCCAGCAGCACTGTTGTATCTAATCCACTTGTATCTGCATGGAGGAGGTCACAATGTTATGGTTGGTCTGTGTATACCTTGGTACACCTACAACTAGTATCCCACTGTACAATATGGGTTTATAAGTGCATGCACAGTTGTATCTGTGGTGTCTTCCAGTTAAAAGTCTAAAACCAATGGTTGCAAATCCAGGCAGGTGGGTTCTGACCTTCTGAACCTGAGTTTGACACCTTGGGCAATAACTCCACAAAGTCCAAGTGCAAAATGCAGCACTAGAAGCCGCTGGTGCTCCAGAGAATCTGCACATTCACATTGCTGATATTGGCTCTAATAGTTCAGTTCTTCAGGCACAGAGCTCCCTGTTGAGCTCCGTCTCCAGATAACCATGTATAACAACGTATAACTACGTACAACGAGGTGACGCTGTGTCGTCCTGAGCACTGCATATTGTCACTGCTCAGACGCCCTCAGACAAATATTTACTCTAGCTGGGGTTTGAGCAGCCCTGGGATTTATATAATACAGGTACACAGACCATCTCAGACAATCGTCGAAGTGAAGGATGTGAAGGCTCAGATAAACAATGAAGGTTCTGGCCCACAGCTTTGTTTCCATTGTAGCGCTATGAGCCATGTTGTACCCTTCTGCCCAAGCTCAGACTCTGAGCATGAGCGGTCACCCTTCCTGTAGCCCTTCATTTTGCTGCTGAATGAAGAACCTACCCAGCTGGCCACCAACGTTGACATCTGGTTCAATGTAGGGTGTCATGCCTGCTGACCAAAATTGGACATTGTCCGTTGCTTATATCAGTTTTACAAAGAATTGTGATGACTGATATTTCATTGGTTTTAAGTTGTGATGTACGGTAACCAAAATTAAACATCTTCCAAATGTCACGTCATTTAGTTGTAAACCCAACATCTACTAACATCTAATTCATGGCGTCGTTAGAGTCCAACATCTTCCTGAATGGGTCCATAAGTGTTTGTAATATCTGAAAATTTTGTCGTTATGCCTTTAAAGGATTGTAAAATGTAGCTTTCGGGCATCTACGTTGATTTTTGATATTCTGGACAACAAAAAAACATGCAATTACAAACAGATTTGCATAAATGCATCTCGGCCTGGATACTCAAATGAGATTTCAAAGAGCTTTTGCATCACTTGCAACATGATGAACAACAACCACGTCAAATTCAGAGAGACAAAACTACTGAGCTCTGCAAAAGACATTTTTGCAAATCAGATTTTGTTGTTTTGCTGCATTAATCTGAATACGATCTAGATTTGCCAAAGAATGGATCTGGGCTAGCAGTCTAAACGTAGACTTAGTGATCTCGGCAGACAAATAAATCCAATTTGACCACTAATAACAGTGTGGACAGTCAAATTCAACAGATACGTGGACATGGACACGGCGGTATGTGGTAATCATCATTACTACTACGGGGCTTTACAAACCAGACATAAATGCAAAACCAGTGAGGAAATTCCTGCATCATTACCGTATTTCACCTGAACCACTTCTACTCAACTATGCATGCAAATCAGGTTGGTTTCAAAAGTTTTCCAAACCATGTCCAATTGGAAACATCACTGGAACTACAGTGGAACATCACTGGAACTACAGTACAGATAAAATGACAAAGGAACTAAACAGTGCGGTAATTAGGACCAATCACAGTCAGGGGGACGTCTCAGAACAAACATTTCATGGATTAGGACCAATCACATTCAGGGGGACGTCTCAGAACAAACATTTCATGGATTAGGACCAATCACAGTCAGGGGGACATCTCAGAACAAACAATGCAGTGATTAGGACCATTTAAGGCTTAGGTCTTGAAGATGTCATGAACAATTACAACAGTGTTTCATATCCTATTTGACATGATCCTCGAATTTAACTTCTTGAAGAAGGATCGAATTTTGCAGAACCTGCACTTTTTCCTCTTACGGTTCCTTCCCCTCTTATAATAGACACCATTCCATTTTCCCTCCTGCTCCTCCTCGTCCACCCAAGGTACCCAAGCTCCACCATTCACATCAGGGTTGGCCCTGGGGTCATCAGGTGGGTAGCATACAGGTATGGCTGTGCGGTTGTAGGACACTAGACGTGACAACAGTTTTCTGACCACTCCAGGCCTCTGGTCTGCCAAGTCATTCCTCTCACAGGGGTCAGCTGTGATGTTGAAGAGCCACACAGATTTTTTCTCTTCTCCATTCCCTCGCTCCAGGTTCCACCAACCACCAGGGAAGCTGGTCAAAACCTGGGGTGGAACCCAGTCCCCATGGCCTGGGTCACCTGTCAGAAGCTTCCAGTCTCCAACCCTGATAGCTGCCTGCACGGTTGTGTCCCAAAGACCTTGACCTGCTTGCCAGGAACTAAGCCCCCGCTGGTGGAGTGGATCAATATTGTGTAAAATTTCCCTCCGTGGAGATTCTTTGTTCTCACTAAGGACAGGCCAAATATCATACCCGTCAAGCCCTTGGTCCTGGGATACATTACCTCCAGCTAGCCGTACCAGGGTCGGGTACCAGTCTGTGATGTGAAGGAGGGCCTTGCTAACCCTTCTTTTGTGCCGTAATAATGGGCTGTGGACGAATCCCACTGCCCGAATTCCCCCTTCCCAGTATGTGCCCTTGCGCCCCCGCAGTGGCCAGTTGCTGCCCCCTGTAAAGGGCTGGGCTCCATTGTCACTAGAGAAGACTATGATGCTGTTGCGGTAGTAGCCGTACTTGCGAAGGGCATAGGTGATATTATGCACAGCTTCATCCACAATGGACACCATAGCAGCATATTTCCTGCGAGGAACGTTGCCCATGGACCGATAAGGATAGATGTATGACTTAGGTGGTTTCAAAGGAGTGTGAACTGCCTGCAGAGAGACAAAGATGAAGAGCGGCTGCTGGTCTGGATGGTGCGAGGCAAGGATTTTGCGTACCCTCTGGGTATAGAGATGAGTGGAGTATTTTCCTGCTCTCCCCCAGGCCACCGATTCCCCATCGTGGAGGTCAAAGCCACAGAGGGACTTGCCATCACAAGAGCCATAGGTATAGTAATCCACACTTCCGGTTAAAGAGCCAAAGTAGGTTTGGAAACCCCTACGAGTGGGCAAGCAGTCCCTCCGGTAGAAGCCCAGATGCCACTTGCCCACCATGTGGGTGGAGTAACCTGCCTCCTGGAGCCGCTGGGGCAGAGTCACCAGGTTCTTGGGAAGGCAGCTGGGCTGTCTAGGCCTGATGATTGAGTGTTGAAGACCAGTGTGGATCTGATACCTGCACACACAAACATGAACATAAATAATGCAATGTTGAGATCGTTCGAACACTCTAGGGTAAAAGTGAAACCATTTTCAAGGTTCTATAATGGGGTTTAAAGGGTTCTAGGATATAAATCTGTTTTATCCCAGTCAAAAATTAATTGATATGTGTGTGTGTGTGTGTGTGTGTGTGTGTGTGTGTTACCTTCCTGTGATGAGTTGGCTCCTGGATGGTGTACAGAGGGGCTGCACGTAGTAGTTCTCCAGCCGAACCCCCTCAGCAGCCAGCCGGTCCAGTGTGGGGGTCCTGAGGTCAGTGCTGTGGTACCCAATGTCGTTGAAGCCCTGGTCGTCGGTCAGGATGAAGATGATGTGAGGGGGCCTCTGGGGCCGTTTACCTGGACCTTCATCCACCTGGTTCGGGTTCAGCCAGGCCCACGAGCCCCCACACACCCCCACCAGCCCCACCCAACACACACACAGCCCCCCAAGCAATGACATCCCACCGAACACCACTTCCTGTCCTGTTCCAGTTTTATACTTGAGGCTCTGAAACCCAAACTAACTACAACTGTCTAGAACTTCCCAAAACTATCTACAACTACCCAAAACTGTCTAAAACCCTCCAAAACTATCTGGAACTATCTAAAACTCCACAACAACCTAGAACTGTCCGAAACCCTCCCAAAACTATCTAGAACTGTCTAAAACTCCACAACTACAAATAACTGTCTAAAACCCCATAACTATTTAGAACTTCCTAAAACTCTCCACAGCTATCTAGAACTACCATCTCCATGTAACTATCTAACTTCTACATAACTATCTAGAACTTACTTAAATTCCCAAAAGCAACCTAGAACTTCCATCTCCATACAACTATCTAGAACTTCTTAAAACTCTCCAGAGCTTTCTAGAACTTCCTAAAAGTCTTCATAACGACACAGAACTGTTTAAGACTCTGCATAGCTATCTAGAACTTGCGCGTTCTCTCCACCGCGCGCTGTGAGTCCTGCTGTAACCCTGCGCGCGAACAACACTGATCCGACCACTCAGAGAGCAGAACCGCCGCGCGCATAAATAGAACCCAAAACCTCCTCTCTCTCTCTCTCTCTCTCTCTCTCTCTCTCACACACACACACACACACACACACACCCACACCCACTCTCTCTCTCTCTCTCTCTCTCTCTCTCTCTCTCTCTCTCTCTCACACATACACAAAATACACACCCTTTCTCTCTCTCTCTCTCTCTCTCTCTCTCTCTCTCACACACACACACACACACACACTGTCTCCCTCTCATTGTCTCTCTCATCATCATCATCATTAACAGTCATCTTTGCATCTTTGTCATCATCAATACTGTCATCACCATCAATAACAATCATCATTATCATCATCATCATTATTATTAACAGTCATCATAATCACTGTCTTCATTATCATTAATAATCATCTTTGTCATCATCATCACTGTCATCACCATCAATAACAATCATCATTATCATCATCATCATCATCATCATCATCATCATCATCATCATCACCATCTTAAACAGTCATTATCATCATCATCATCATCACTGTCATCACCATCAATAACAATCATCATCATCATCATCATCATCATCGCCATCGTCTTTAACAGTCATCATCATCATCATCATCATCATCATCATCATCATCACTGTCATCACCATCAATAACAATCATTATCATCATCATCATCATCATCACCATCTTAAACAGTCATCATCATCATCATCATCATCATCATCACTGTCATCACCATCAATAACAATCATCATCATCATTATAATTATCTTCATCATCATCATCATCATCACCATCAATAACAATCATCATTATCATCATCATCATCATCACCATCTTAAACAGTCATTATCATCATCATCATCATCATCATCATCATCATCATCATTATCATCACCATAATTAATCAAATCAAATCAAATCAACATTTATTTGCATAGCGCTCTTCACAACAGAAGTTGTTACAGAGCAGATTCACAGAAATCAAGAGCAAGAACAAGAACAAAGGATAAGAGATAGATCCCCTTAGTGAACAAGATAAAGGGTGACAGTGGCAAGAAAAACTCCCTCAGAGCTGGAAGAAGAAACCTTAGGAGGCTCACAAGGGGAGGACCATCCTCCTCTGGTCAAACTACTTATACACAGTTAGGGGACACTGGACCCCCACACGTCTGTTCTAATACTAAGATGTACTGAAGCAATGTTGTTGCTGGTGGACATAATAGTAACAGTCGATTCTACACAGTTGGTGATGGTGGGTGAGCAGCTAGTCCATGACAGGGTGGGAAACTAGTCCAGGTCCAGAAGGTGGAAGGTGGAAAGCCAATGTAAAGATGTTTCAGGGGATCATGGGGTCCTTCTCAGATGGAGCAGAAGAGCTTGAGGTTAGGACCTAATCAGTTCAGGCTGGTGGGTCATCGTTATTAGTTTGATGTTTAAAAAGAGAAGAGAGAATGTAAACATTAGCAGAGAGGAGAGAACCAGAAGGTAGCATAAGCATGGGAGCATCCTGAAACACTGGCATCTAACTGATCCACCATCACAAACCTGAGTGATCGCGTGAAGGCGTCAGACGGCGTTTAGCAGACGCCCTTCTCCAGAGCGACTTACGAAAGTGCTTTGCTGTTCACTCAGAATGTCCTTAGCTAGAAGACAAGGCTAGAACCTAGAGATTCTTCACACTTAGATCCTGTTGAAACAAAAGTCTTTATGGGGTTAAGTACTCCTGTAACAGATGAGTCTTCTGTCTGCGTCTGAAGACAGTGAGGGACTCGGCTGTTCGGACTCTCAGGGGAAGTTCATTCCACCATTTTGGTGTCAGAACAGAAAAGAGTCTGGATGCATGTTTACCTTGCATTTTGAGGGATGGTGGGACAAGCCGAGCTGTTCTTGAAGCTCGAAGGTCTCTTGGTACAGCTGGAGTTCTGACCATGGCCATCATGTATGGAGGGGCTGGCCGGTTTTTGGCTTTGTAGGTCAGCATCAAGGTTTTGAATCTGATGTTCAGCTACAGGGAGCCAATCAAGGGAACACAGAGGAGTTACGTGACTGAATTTAGGAACATTGAAGACGATGCATTCTGGATAAGTTGCAATGGTCTGATGGAACGATAACTGGTCATCCACTACTACACCAAGGCTCCATGCTTCAGGAGATGGAGTGACCAGTGAGTTCTCAAGGGAAATGGTAAGGTCAGGGTGAGGACCAGTGCTTCTAAGAATGAACAGTAGTTCGGTCTTGCTGGGGTGGAGTTTGAGGTGATGGGCTGCCATCCACGATGATACATCAGAGAAGCAAGCTGAGATCCGGGATGAGACCTGGGTGTCGGAGGGTGGGAAAGAGAGGATGAGTTGAGTGTCATCGGCATAGCAGTGGTCAGTAAAACCATGAGAAGATATGACTTTACCAAGAGAGGTAGTGTAGAGAGAAAAGAGGATTGAGGACAGAGCCTTGTGGAACACTGGTGGAGAGTCTGCGTGGAGCTGATGTGGCTCCCTGCCATGTGACCTGGTAAGAACGCTCTTCCAGGTATGATGCAAAGAGATGAGAGTGGAGCAGAGGGATAGACTGGACGGTCAGTGTGATACTGCATTTCTGGATGGGCTCTGAGAGAGAGAGAGAGAGAGAGAGAGAGAGAGAGAGAGAGAGAGAGAGAGAGAGAGAGAGAGAGAGAGATGGGTGTGCAAAATGCATTAAACCTCTGAATGCTAATGTGTTGTGTGTGTGTGTGTGTGTGTGTGTGTGTGTGTGTGTGTGTGTGTGTGTGTTTGGCTCTGTCTCAGTGGAGACTGAGCTTTGGCTCTGTTTGGCTCTGTTTTTCTCCTAATCTGTTCCATCTGTTTCTGCGTGTAAATATCTCTGAGAGCTCCCCTTACTGGATCTGGAGGACTGGAGTCCTGCAGGTCAGGGGAAGGCCGTGGAAGCTCTTCACACTAAATGAACTGGACTGGCCATGTTGGTGGCCTTCCTGGATGGCCTGACTCCGTACATTAACAACCCATTTCAACATGTTGGAATGTCTGAAGTTCTCATTGGAAACTGTATCCAGAACATCTGCATTTATCACACCACTGTTAACATATTCGGAGAATGAGGACGAAAAACTGAATTAGAATCAGGAACAGAGTTGGAATCAGAATGACAATGAAGTTCAGCATGAGCCTCAAGATGAGAATGGGAATAAAAATCAGGATCTGGGTGGGTTTGTGGTTGAGTGTGATGAAGCAATGAGTTCTGGATGTACTTCACAGTATCACACACAAACACACACACACACACAGGGATACTGGGCAGACACTGAGCATCAACCTGCAGTTTAGGACACGTCCAGCAGGCAGCGACAGACTTCCTGCAGAAACCAGATAATGTGGGTTTGGTAAAGCCATACATGAAAAATATATGAAATACCAAAGTGGGGTAGAAGTCTAACAGACTGGTAACTGGTTTCTCTTGGGTCAGAACAAACATCAGACAGGTCCTGTGGAGTGTTGGTATGCAGTGGTCTGTATGTACCACAGAAGGTCAACCAGTAAATCAGTGACAGGGTCATGGGGCCCAAAGCTCATTGATGCTCAAAGAGGTTCCACCTCACAACTTACTTGGTGCAAAATACCACAAGATACCTTCAGTCGTCTTATGGAGTACAGGTCTGGATAGGTCAGAGCAGCACAGTGAGACAGTGAAGGGGACAGTTGACCCCCTCCTCCTAGTCAGCGCATCATAACTGACCAAAAGCAGCAGTATGTGGGGGGTTGCCAGTCCAGTCCTGAGACCTACTTCAGGCTTCATTTTGATATTTTTGTTTGAGGTTGTTTTGAATGAATTGGACCACAGCTTCTAAACAGGGGTCACCAACCCTGCTCCTGGACACCTACCGTCCTTCAGATCCTGTAGGGTTGGTCAGTCGGTCATTATCTTATCCACTTCATCCTGAATGGGGTCACGGTTGATCCAGAGCCCACCTGGGGTCATCAGTTGCAAGGCGGGAACGGCCCCTGCACAGGACGCCAGTCCACCGGAGTGTCATTCAGTGGACAACATTATATGTCAGTATGAACACAAGCTGTGAAGTTGAGTGAGGTGAGGATTTGGAGCTCTATGGTCTGAAAGCGAGCACTGATGAAGGTCTAGAGGAGCCGAGCACACACTGCATCAACAGATGGGCAACGGTCTACAAAGCCTGTTCTAGTCCAGTTGGACATGGTTCGGTGTGAACGCCAGCAGGATTCCTGGCATAGTGGTCAATTTTCCAGCAGGAGAGCCGGCGTAATTCCCAGGAGATCAGTGGGAGGCTTGTGTAAACAGAAACAGACACATTAGCAGGCAACATTGAGGTTCTAGATCAGGAGCCCACTGGACCACCATAGAGCAGCTATTATGTGGGTGGTGGGTCATTCTCACTGTAGTGACACTGAAATGGTTGTGCAGCAGTGCTGCTGGAGTGTTTAAACCCCTCAGTTTCACTGCTGGACTGAGAACAGTCCACCAACCAGAGATATCCAGCTGACAGCGCCCTGTGGGCAGCGTCCTGTGGGCAGCGTCCTGTGGGCAGCGTCCTGTGAGCACCGATGAAGCAACCACTCTCGGCAGAAGTTTTTTCAATTGTCTGAACCGTGCCAGGAAACTCTTTCACAGTTCCAACCTTCTGACATAAAAAAAAACAACAAAAAAGGAAGACTATAACTGTTGTGGTCAGTAACAATTGTGTTTTTAGATCAAGTAGTGGAAGAAAAAATATGGAATCACTGAATTCTGAGGAAAGTGTAGTCAGTTGTTTTTCAAAAACATCTGCATCAGAATAAATCTCCTGATGAATCTTCAGATCATCCATCCAGCAATCATTTATTTGTTAGCACTCCACAACTGATGTCACAGAGCAGCTTTAATCAAATACATAAAAGAGGGTTAACAACACAGATACAGAGGATAAGAAATGGATCCCCTAGTGAGCAAGCCAAAGGGCAACAGTCGCAAGGAGAAACTCCCTCAGAGCTGGAGGAAGAAACCTTGGGAGGAACCAGGCTCTCAAGGGGGACCCATCCTCCTCTGGTCAAACTACTTAGGGGACACTGAACCCCCACACATCTGTTCTAATACTCTGGTGGACTTTCTACATAGTTGATGATAGCTGGTGGGAAACTAGTCCAGGTCCAGTAGCCGGAAGGTGGGAAGCCAATGTGAAGTTCTGGCAGGAGAGCCTGGGATCCTTCTCAGGGATCGACATGAATCACGATTCCAGCTCGAGAGACGTCAGTTCAAATAAAGGAGAGAATTATAAACTTCTTCAAGAAGGTAAATCATCATGGAACGTTGTTCCCAGTTTAGCTGTGTCTAAAATCTGGACCAAACTAAATGGGAAGGTTGTAAAAGGGAAGCATGCAGGTAGAACAAGGAGAACGCCAAACCGTCAAGATAGAGAACTTCAAGCAAACGCACAACAAAACAAATGAGAAACAAGTGGGAACTGGAGGCGATGTCTGACCGAACTGTAAGAAATGGGATTTACAGACAGAAAAGCCAAACCGAAGCCACCATGAACATCTAAACAGAAGAAAGGTTAAGGGTGGACTAAAGGAAAGCAATCGTGGTCTGGACGACTGGGTGAAAGTTTGTGAAGGTGATGATGCTGGAACGTTTGGTGCCTGTCAAATGAAACTGAAGACCAGTCTGAAGATGATCTTGATGATCTGGGGCTGCCTGTCAGGTGAAGACAAGGACTACAGTCCTTACATCTTCAAAAACAGCAAATTTTGGACACACTTCATTTTTCATTTGTTGTTGTTTTGTTTTGTTTTGTTTTTCATGTTCAGGTCATCAGCTATATTATTGTTAATAATAGTAATAAGCTAAAAGTGGACAAAATGTACAAAAACAAAATTCAGACTGACCTTCCTGATTAAACACCATAATTTATTCTGGCAGAAAATGACAATTTTACACACACAATACACAGAGATGAGCTGAAGATCACGGCTTCAAGTTGACGACGTTCTCAAGCTCTTTGGCCACCTGCTCAGCGCTCATGTTGTCTAGAGCTACACTGCGCTCTTTCCCAAATCCTGAAATAGACATCACAGAAAAACAGCATCAGTTCTACACTCAGACACACCAGTCAGCCATAACATTAAGACCACTGCAGCTGAAGTGTTTAACAATAATGGTCTGGTTCCAGTGGAACATGGTCCATTTTGTCTTTGTAAGCCAGCATCAAGGTTTTGAATCTGATGCGGGCAGCTACATGAAGGCAATGAAGGGAAAAATACAACTTTGTACCCTCCCTGTCCCTGTCTCGTGCCTCATTTCCTTATATAGGCCTCCCCTCGCTGCTGAAAAACCCAGCTGAAGACCAGCTTGTGAAGGCAGCTGACTTCAGATGGTCTAATCTGGTCTTTGACGATCAACATGATGAAAAGAAGGTCATCCAGACAATATTTGTGGTATTGTTTTGGTTTTAATTAAATGTATAAATCTGAGCTAAACAGTGCTTTTGAGTCCTCAGTCAGTGCCAGTGTCACTACCTCCACTACAAACAAGAGTTTCAAAGTTTGGGGCACAATGTGTCCATAAAAGAATCCCACGTGACTGAGTAAAAGGATGAGGTTATTGGGAAAAACTGTACAACTGAAAAGAGGCTCTAGTTTCCTGTTGGTCCTCTAGCCTCAAAATATGCTTGGTTACGAAGGTGACATCCTGCAGCACATTACCCACAGATGTTGCAGCTGGGCCTGGAGATCCTGCGTCCTCATAGTTTACCAAACCTGGCGTCCCAGATGCTTCCATAAATGCTTTATTGACGATAAACCCGGTGACGGGGAGACTAAGAAAGTGTTGCAATCAAGCAGCGACGTTCCTGGGAAACCCTTGCTGTAGGGGAGCATTATCCTACTGAACAATTTCAGTTGGAAGTCTGGACATGAGTTGTAAGTGTCCCACATATCACTACTAAGGATGACAGACAGATATGCGATGCTCCCTAGATCGTCACACCAGCAGTCAGTGTGTCACTCCACAGCAAAGGCAGGACTGAATCACTCGCCATGATGCCTCCATACTCAACCTTGGATTCTCCAAGACGATACGGTTCCAGTCCACAGCAGTCCAGGTTTCTCGCTCAAGACACCACTGCAAACGAAGGTCAGAACGACCATCCTGCCTCTCTCCATCCAATGATGCGCCCCCTCTCGAAGTCTGGGCAAAATGGATTTGAGGGCCTCGTCGAGCCGTCAGCCTCTCGCCAGGACGTACACTACCCAAAAGCAGCCTCAGGGTGCATCAGGATCAAGGGAACTATTCGTGTAGAACTTCTTACAGCACGGCCCAGTAAAGGCACCGAGTAGAGGTGGATTGTGGGATTGCAGGGTCTTACCATATCGAGCCCAGAGTTTGGGCTGAACTCCGGAGCACTCTCTGATGAGGATGGGGAATTCTGGGTTGGCTTTCTTCAGCGGCACGTAGAACTGCTCCACAAAATCTCTGTCCAAACAGCATGAACATGGGTTAGTTATGGTCAGAGACTTCATTTGATAGAACACCTCATTTATTCCCTGCTAGACTGGTTCTGTGGATCAGACACGGCTACAGTGACATTAATCAGGCTCATTCTGACTCCACTAACCCATTTCTCCACTAAAACCGGAACTCTCCGTTCCACCTTAAATGGCAGGGGCTTCTGCTGCTCCGCTACAGGATTTAAGGTGGAACGGAGAGTTCCACACACAGAACACTGGGGTTTATCGGACTCAGTGGCGGTTTAACAGTAATGATTAATGATCCAACCGTCTTAGAACCGTGTGAGAATAGTGTGAGAAGCCGCTCTAAGCCCCGAGTAGCAGTCGCCGCACGCTCGTACCTGGCCCCCTGACTCGCCGCTGAGGTCTGACAGAAGTGGAGCCGGATTTCTCGCAGGTTCTTGGCCAGATTAGAACCAATAACTCTCACCGCCGCCATGGTTCTCACCTTCAGACCCTCCGGTTCTGCAGCGGACACACAGAACGAGCGGAGCCGCGAGGGGGACACCTAGTGGACGGAGAGACAAACTACACTTCAAACGAATTACACTGTAAAGACTGATTATTATTAATGTTAATAAACACAATAAATTTTAGAATAATAATAACAGAAGGACACCTAGTGGACGGAGAGAATAACTACACTTCAAACGAATTACACTGTAAAGACTGATTATTATTATTATTATTATTAATATTAATAAATATAATAATAAATATAATAATATAGGGGGACACCTAGTGGGCGGAGAGACGAATTACACTTCAAACGACTGCCTGAAGAATTACACTGATTATTCACTGATATTAATAGTAATATTAATAACACAAAAATATAATAATAACAATAAGCATGGCGATAATAATAGTAACAATAATAAATATGATAATATTAATAACAATATTGATGATATATTAATAATAACTATAAGAATAAGTATAAGAATAATAAATATAATAATTAAAGCCTGATACCAGAGAATTTAACTAATTTATCTCAGAAATGGGAAAACTGTTTTTAAAATATAAGCATTGAATATGAATCTCCTATAACATGATTTTTGGAGACTATATGGAGAATATAGGAATTTGGGAATATAGGGATTTTGGGAATATATGGATGTGGGGAATATAGGGATTTAGGCACTAAACGCCTGTCCGAATACTTGTGGACAGTGTGCAGTTGGTCCTCCCCGCCGCAGGGGGCGCAGCTCGGTTGTGCGCAGAGGCGTTTGTCTGCGGGTCGTGTTTGTTTCTGGTTCTGATAAAGAGCTGAATCGAGTCTGTTCGGGACTGAAGGCGGATTTCAGATCAACATGCCTGAGCGGGAGAGTGAGTCTGACTCAGATTAACACTATACAGGCCCGTTTGATCCACCTTAAACGGCCAAGGGTGGAACCGCGGGGTTCTACAGCTGCGTGGTTCTCACATATCTAGAACTGCAGCCCAGAAACGGCCGACAGTACCTTGTTTTTGGAACTGTCCGTTTCACCAGCAGTGTGGACGCCTGTCCCAGCGCAGCAACGGCGCCAGTTAAGGTGGAACGGATAATTAGCTCATTCGTGGAGGTGGACTGTGTGAACTACAGGAATGGTCTAAATACAGTTTAGCTTTACTATAAAAGATAATACACACAGAATAACAAACTCAGCGTTCATACAGAGCTCAGTAATCAAATATCTGCAGGAGAAATGCATTGTGATGTGGCACATCTCCTGAACAGAGAAGTTGTCGCACAGTAATCCTAGATTTTGAGGTCCAGGTCCTGGGGGCAGCAGCCTAAGCGAAGAGGGCCCAGCCCTCCTTCTCTTCCCAGCCGTCTGGTCACCTCTGTTCCAGATCTTCTGGGCCGACTCAAGGTGTTCCCAGACCATCCAAGAGACTTCATCTCTCCACCGTGTCCTGGCTCTTCCCTGGGACCTCCTCCCGGTCAGACATGCCCGGAACACCTCACAAGGGAGGTGACCAGGAGGCGTCCGAACCACCTCAGCTGGCTCCTCTCGACATGACGAATCGGTGGTTCTACTCCGAGCCCCTCCTGGATGACTGAACACCTCGCTCTCTGTCTAAAGGGAGAGTCCAGCAAGCCAGCGGAGAAGCTCGTTAAAGCGCTTCCCTTATGTGTCTTTAACCAACTTGTTTATATTCTTGTTTAAAAATGAAAAAACGAGTGATGTCACAGCTGATGTAATGGTATCGTTCACAGACCTTTTCTAAAAGGTGGAGTGCTGTTAATTAACCCCCTGCTTTCTCTTCTCTTTCTCTCCAGCTGAGCTGTACTCTAACCCTCTGGCCCCAGATGGCCATGAAGTGGAGGACCATCGTTCAGCTCTGCAGTAAGTTTGAGTGATCGAGGGTTTACTGTATGTTTTATACACACTGGAGAACAGTGTTCTCCAGCTCAGACCTGTTGTTCCACCCTGTTGTCTAAAATGCTGGAAATCTGATAACCTGTTATTATTTAGATCCAAGCTGACCAATGAGGATTTCAGGAAGCTGCTGATGACCCCACGGGCTGCCCCGTCCTCGGCACCACCCTCAAAGTCCCGCCATCATGAGTACGTATTATAGACTGTAATGGTGCCCTTGCTGTCAGAATGATTGTGTTGATCATGTGACCATCATAGAGCTCCCCCTACACTTCCTGTAGGGTATTACAGTCTGTCAGAATGATTGTGTTGATCATGTGACCATCATAGAGCTCCCCCTACACTTCCTGTAGTGTATTACAGTCTGTGGGGATGATTGTGTTGATCATGTGAACATCATAGAGCTCCCGCTACACTTCCTGTAGGGTATTACAGTCTGTCAGAATGATTGTGTTGATCATGTGAACATCATAGAGCTCCCCCTACACTTCCTGTTGTGTATTACAGTCTGTCAGAATAAGTGCATCCTATGAACAATGCATTTTAAAGACAATTAACGTCAGTAACTACTCAGCTTGGCCAGTTGATCATTAAAGCTCTGTGTTCAATTTGGTGTAACCACTGCTCTACTTAATTTCCCAGAATGCCCCGGGAGTATAATGAAGATGAGGACCCTGCCGCTCGCAGAAGGAAGAAGAAAAGGTGGGTTTAAACAGAATAGCAGTTCTGTTTTCAGAGAACTGTTCACCGACGTGGTAGTGATGTAACCCCGTGGCTCTTCACAGTTATTACGCTAAGCTGAGGCAGCAGGAGCTGGAGAGAGAACGCGAGCTGGCGGAGAAGTACCGAGACAGAGCTCGAGAGAGACGGGATGGAGTCAATAAAGATTACGAGGAGACTGAGCTCATCAGCACCACAGCCAACTACCGAGCAGTGGGACCGACTGCTGAGGCGTAAGAGCCCCTTCACTGTCAGCAAACACTAAAGCCGCATGTTAAATAGTGTCGGTGCGTGAACTTACACCTGTCCTCCTGATCTCCTAGAGATAAATCCGCAGCAGAGAAAAGGCGTCAGTTGATCCAGGAGTCCAAGTTCTTGGGTGGTGACATGGAGCATACTCACTTGGTGAAGGGTTTGGATTTCGCTCTGCTGCAGAAGGTGAGCTAAAGCCTGAATTTGCACTTTAACCACAGCAGCAGCACAGTGAGGACTGCAACCACCTGGGGTTCCTACTGAGGCTGAACGATTTGGGGAGATATGACCGTGTAGATGGTGGAGGACATGTTTAAAGTGGGGAGAAAATAGGGTTCAATTTCAAACTAAAGAGAACTACATTTCTGTTTCTGGCAGCAGTAAATAATTTAATAATTTCTTATTTACAGTCATTATTTTGATAACATGCTTAGAGATGTTTTTATTAAAGACATAATCTCCTCTTTTTAGGTGAGAGCTGAAATCACCAGTAAGGAGCGAGAGGAAGAGGACATGATCGAGAAAGTGCAGAAGGAAGTGAAGTACGTCTGAAATCCCGATGACCTGCTCGAGCACACGGTCACGTGATCATTATTCAGCACCGCTGACTTTTCCTGTCACTGTGTTTTATAGGAAGGACGAAGATCCCGAGCAGAAGATCGAGTTTAAGACCCGTCTCGGTGAGTGTAGTGAAATGATCGTGGAACATGGTGTAGATATTTATCTGAAGCAGAGTCTTAATCATTGCTGGTTATATTCTGGAGGTAATAAGCTGTCATTTTGTGAAATCAGCCTGTTGGTGCTGCTGGAATGTTTAAACCCCTCAGTGTCACTGAGATCAGGCCCTCAACCAGAAATGATGAAGGGCTAGAGGGTGACCAACACACATTGTGCAGAAACAGTGAAGTCTTTCTGACTTTACATCTACAAAGTGGTTCTGCTTTGAAGATCAGGGTGAAAGGAGGAGAATAAAGTCTGCAGAGAAACAGATGAACTACAGTCTGGAACTATAGAACCACAAAGAGCTCCTGTGTGATCTATACATTGAGGTGTATAGAATTGAAGACTGGCTTGTCCAGATAGAAGCCCTGTGTTTATTTAGTTTTGGTGGAGTTAAACTGCTGTAGATGATTAAACCTTTCTCGTGAATAAGTTCTGTTTGTGTTGTGGAATTTCTTTGCAGGAAGGAATATTTACCGCATGCTGTTTAAAGGGCGTCAGATGGAGCGTAACGAGCTGTTCCTGCCAGGCCGGATGGCGTACGTGGTGGATCTGGAAGATGAATATGCAGATACAGACATCCCGACCACGCTGATCCGCAGCAAAGCAGACTGTCCCACCATGGAGGTACGTACACACACACACACACACACACACACACACACACACACACACACACACACACACACACACACACACACACACACACACAGAGTCATTAGTTGGCATATAGTGGTATTCAACAGCTTCAGCACCATAATTAAAGTACATTTTTGCACAGGACTGTGGGTAGTTGTCTGTTACTGGTTTTAATGGTTGGTATGAATTTAACAAATTAAAAGAGCACAAATATTGATTCAAGCGATATCAGTTTAAAACTCCTGTCTTTATGTCCCACCGTCGATGATATGGACTGTGTGTGTGTGTGTGTGTGTGTGTGTGTGTGTGTGTGTGTGTGTGTGTGTGTGTGTGTGTGGAGCAGCCTCTCCTATTGTAGAATCATGTGTTTTAATATGTATGGATTTTTATTTATTTATTTATTTATATTCCCCCCCCACAGGCCCAGACCACCCTGACCACCAACGACATCGTCATCAGTAAACTGACCCAAATCCTGTCCTATCTGAGGCAGGGCACCCGCAACAAGAAGCTGAAGAAGAAGGACAAAGGTACCTCAGCTCTGAGCCAATGGATGTGCGTTGATCTGGAACAGTGGTTCTCAGATCACTAGGTCTAGAACAGTGATCTAGAACAGGGGTTCTCAGCCCTGGCCCTGGAGGTTTGAGAGTTTCCCCTGATTCCAGCTGAATTTATCCCAGTCAAACCGTGTGTTCTATCAGGGAAAGACGAAAACAGACACAGCAGTGGTACACCGGGACCCAGATTGAGAACCACTGTAGTACAACATCCGCTGTTCTCATTTATTAACTGATTGCTCTGTGTTCAGGGAAACTGGACGAGCGAAAAGCTCCGGAAGCTGACATGAGGTGAGCGTTGCTTACAGACACTATGTGCATATACTGATATAGAAATGCTAATTAACAGCATTTTGTGGATTTTTATTTCATAGCCAGATTGTTTTATTACAATTCATATAAAGTTCAGAAAATGTAGAACAAATTAAAACTCTTTGTGTATAAACTTATAAAAATAGACTTTTCAGCACAATTTAGCAGTTCAGCCATAAAACCGATAATTGACGTGATGATAAATTGTCGTTCTGTTCCATCTTCAGTACAGTTGTTCCATTTTTATCTCCGTAAACATCTGTTTGTAAGAACTGATCAGTGTTTACGTCTTTACCGCTGAATGAACACGGGATGTTAAACTCTCTGCAGTATCTTTGACGATATCGGAGACTACATCCCGTCCACCTCCAAGGCTACACGGGAGAAAGAGCGGGAGCGGGAGCGAGAGCGGGAACGAGAGAGGGAGAGGGAGAGGGAGAGAGAGAGAGAGCGGGAGGAAGAGAAAAGGCATCACACTCACAGCTACTTTGAGAAACCGCGAGCTGATGATGAGGTGAGGGCTGTGATCTTCTCAGCAGGTGCTTCTCGTCACGGTCGATAGGACTAAACGTGTTCATATAGGATGAAATCTGTGCTCATCTTGTTGTTTCTGCTTCTCTCCTGTAGGTGGTTGAGATGGATAAAGGTAAACGCTCTCATTCTTCTTGATTTTGAAAAAGTCATTTTGTCACCATATGTCTACCGATAGTGATGATGAGAATAAGGAGAAGAAATGGTACTAGTTGGGACGGGGCTGTATAGCACTGTTCTGGTGGTATCGTGGTATTTGAATTCTTTGGCATTACAGGACCGATATCTAGGTATGCGGCTTATTTTTGAAGCCTATTTGCATATATTGGCAAAAATTCATTGAACTGACTAATCAGCTGATTTCATATAAAAACAGAACCGTGTTGGAAGACGGTGAGGTTTGGACAGTAAGAGGAGAATAGTTTACTACTAATGCACTAATTTTAATTTGAGAGTTTAAATTTTTGTTTGAATTTGACCATGTTTTGATTAAAAAATTACTTATAAAAGTACCCACAAAACAAACACTTTACATCTGAAATTTGATTGGCTTTTGAGCTGAAAATGCAAGTTTATTGTAATTATTAGATTGACAAGCATATTTATAATAACAAATTCAAAATACTCGCCTCCCTAATAAAAAAAAAAAAACCCTGCATGTCCTTGATTATTTTTGTTTTTTATGTACTTGTCAGTATATTATACCTTTTCAGGACTTCAGTTTGGAAAACTGAACACTGCCTGAGAATCTGGGATCGAATTCAGATGGAAACGAGTGAATCTTGTCGTTCAGGTGTCTAAAGGTTATTCTATGTGAGAGTTAATCTCCTCTGGAATCGCTAGTAGCAATATTTTAATCAGATGGACGAGAAACTTTGAATGTAGTCAGTAATGGAGGGAGGGTGAGTCTCCGGTCGGGCTGGGTGAAGAAACTCGTATCCCAGCACGGTTAAGGTTTTCATTGTAAGGGTTCTGATGTTTACTTGATGATCTGTTACTCTCACTCCGTCTCCACAGGTCCAGGATCAGTGAAGGATCAGATCAAACTCATCAATGAGAAGTTTGCCGGAGCTGCTTCGACACACTGGCAGGAAACATATCCTTTACTGCTCTGTTAGCAAGGAGACCAATCCATTAGCAGATTTGTTTTTTTATCAGAAACGCTGTGAAGAGCGCTTCATCTGCAGGTGTTCTGGACGGTGTGACCTGCTGTCTGTAGCAGAGTTGGGTACTTTGGGAATTACTGAGTCCGAATCGGTCGGAACAAACTCCCGGGGTGACTCGCAGGACCTGAAATACCCACCTTTTAGTGTTTAGTGTGTCTGTGTTCAGCTCCGTTTGTTGGTCTTTAACTGCATGACACGGCAGGGACGAGGCGCGAGGAGAAGAAACACCTGGGGGACTTTTTCGGAATGTCCAACAGCTACGCTGAGTGCTACCCCGCCACGTGAGTGCACAGAGTTCCTGATGTTTACATGGCCGTAGAGTGAAAAGCCTTTTAATGTTAAAGTGTGAGATGGAGCTTAGCACTTTGACGTTTAACTAATAAAGGCTGTGAGGGAGTGTCTCCCGGGAAGCTCTGGGAATGGTTTTGTAGTTTTCCTGTGGACGCGTGTGGATTGTTCCGCTTTCACTACTCTGAACACAAGCCCCTCGTGGTTTTGATTGCTACACCACGTCGTCTTCATGGTTTAACCTTTGTGACCGCTGTAGTGCTTCTTCACTTTGCTTTTTCTTTAATGTCTGTGTTTGTTTAGGATGGATGATTTGGCTGTAGACAGTGACGAAGAGGTGGACTACAGTAAGATGGACCAGGTGAGGATATTTATTCATCTCGGTGAGGGTCAGGTACTCAGTCTGGGTGACTTACAGTATTAGGGGGTGGGTGTGTTGGCCTCCCAGCACTGTGGTCTTGGGTTCAAGGCCCTGTGTGGATCTGCGAGGGTTGGCTGGATTGGCTGCTCTAAATCGCCCTGGTGTGTGAATGTATCTCCATATGCCCATATATGGATTGGCACTCTGTCCAGGGGGAACCCTGCCTAGTGCACGGTGGTCGTTTCCAGTAGAAACGTGTGTTGGTTGAGCGCTGATTGTACAGCATCCCGTTGAGTCAGCGTAACTTCATTCAAATGTGAAAATTTAATATAGAATTTAAAATCATCTTAACCAAAATAAGAGTCCCCCATCTGCAGCTGTCAGCTGATGGTTTGTCGTTTGTTCACGCTTTGACTTGACTTTGTCGTACTGGAACATCAAAGTCTCACCCTTCCAGCTATGAAAGCTTTCCAGGCCTGGGTCGAAGCAGGAAGAACCCTTGAGAGGAGCCCATCCTCCTCTGGTGAAGAAGCAGAAGAAGAAGAAGAAATGATGATAATAATGGACAGAAAGGTGAAAGAATGAGGAGCTGCAGGTCAAGAGTGTGAGAGTGTGTTAGTGAGTGTAGGACACAAGCTCGGTGTTAAGCCCTCAAGCATGCCGAGTGAATCAGTGTGAAGGTCTGGAGGACGGCAGGAGAGCGAGAGCTGGATCAGGCAGCACCGGGACACGAGTCAGGTCAGGGCATCTCCACACATGGCAAAGTGATAGAAGGAGAACAGAAAGGAAGGGAAAAAGAAGGGGTTAAGAGGTTTCAGGCAGTGAATCAGCACCCAACCGCGAACGGAGCGGGGGCAGCTCGGGACATGAGAAACAGAAAATCAGAGGCGTGTGGTGTTGAAGGGTGCGTTCTGTGTGTGTGTTCACTGCAGGGTAATAAGAAGGGGCCGCTGGGTCGCTGGGATTTCGACACACAGGAGGAGTACAGCGACTACATGAACAACAAAGAGGCTCTACCTAAGTAAGCGCGCGCGCACACACACACACACACACACTGTTCTTTGTTCAGACGCTGACAGCAGGAGCTGTGTGTTTCTCTGCAGAGCTGCGTTCCAGTACGGTATAAAGATGTCTGAGGGCAGGAAGACTCGCCGCTTCAAAGAGACCAATGAGAAGGCAGAGCTGGACAGACAGTGGAAGAAGATCAGCGCTGTAAGTGGACGGAATCTGAAGTCCCAGTTTTCTTTGGATTTATTATGAACAGAAAAGTTCAATTAACATCTCGCTGTTCTCGAAACGCAGCCTCTGTCTACCCCCCTCTACACCACTTACCCCTTCTACATCTGCTACACCCTGTACCCCCTCTACACCAGTTACCCCTTCTACATCTGCTACACCCTGTACCCCCCTCTACTCCTACTACCCAGTTACCCTTTCTACATCTTTTACACCCTGTACTCCCTCTACACCTACTACCCAGTTACCCGTTCTACATCTGCTACACCCTGTACCCCCTCTACTCCTACTACCCAGTTACCCCTTCTACATCTTTTACACCCTGTACCCCCTCTACACCTACTACCCAGTTACCCTTTTTACATCTGCTACACCCTGTACCCCCTCTACACCTACCACCCAGTTACCCCCTCTACACCTACCACCCAGTTACCCCTTCTACATCTGCTACACCCTGTACCCCCTCTACACCTACTACCCAGTTACCCTTTTTACATCTGCTACACCCTGTACCCCCTCTACACCTACCACCCAGTTACCCTTTTTACATCTGCTACACCCAGTTACCCCCTCTACACACACCACACCATTTCAAGTTAAAAACTAAATGTTTCTGGGCTTTTTACACCAACAGCTTTATTAAAAATTTGTGGGAAATAACAACCCAAATAAAATTGTCTGTCTTGCACAACAACAGTATCGCAATATATTGAATCACCATTACAGGATTGTATCGTCTGGTCCTTGTCAATACAAAGCCCTAATCACAGCCATGTGAGCGTTACCTACTGGATAATACACGGTGAAATTTGTTCAAAAACACCACAGATATGACAAATGCACATCAGAAAACGACTAAACCCAAAAACGGCCTTTTATTTATTACATTTTTTTGTAGTTAAAGATACAATATATGATCATAGAGTAAAGCATTTCACACACAGTGTATGATGCAGTTTGTCTCGTCCTCAGATCATTGAAAAGAGGAAGAAGATGGAGGCGGATGGGTCAGTATATTTCTCTGTCCTCTTTTTATTCAATGCTAAAGGACTTTCTCTCGTAAAGTGTGCAAAAGGAGCAGTTTGGCAAAAAATAAAAATAAAAACTCGTGATCACAGCCCAGATTTTTGCCAGACTAAGGTTGCGGCAGTACGAGAGATTCACAGTTTAACTGTCTCAGAAAATATCACTTTCTTATGCGTCACTGCATCATATTATACAATATTTTCAATTCTGATTATTATTATCACAGAAATACATCTGAAAAATAAATAAACAAGAAGGCTGCAGATGATGTGGAGCACGTTTGACCTATTTTATATCCAGCTAGCAACTAAATTTCATTAGATGAATCTGCTGATGTTCTCCATTAATCCATTGATGTTCAATTCCAGTATTAAAATGTACACAGTATATGGCTTCCACCCGATTAATCGTGATATTCTTGATAGTGTATGATGTTTGCTTCTCTACGACAGGAGATACTCGGCTAATAATTCCAACACTGATCTCAGACTGTAACCAGTTCACTCGTCTCTGCCCAAAATCTTCGTTTACTGAAGATTTTCAAAAAAATCCTTTTAGCAACCCAGCATGGATGCTCTCTATGTAGTGTCTAATCCAAAGCTGGAACTGCAGTCTCATCCTCAGTGTCCCACTCTGCAGTGCTGTTCCGCTGTCCTACTGGAGCACTGTGATACCCAAACTTCAGGTTCCTCCAGCGTTCAGCTCTGTGGAGAAGTTGTTCCTGCATTAAAACACTGTTTACTTCATTTTTGGTCCAACTGCTCCTTCAAGATCATTTTGACTCTTAAAGTGACACTTTACCTGTTTATCACACGTATTAGGCAGTAGTGTATGAATAGCTCGATGGGTTTAATGGTCAGCAGTGGGTAGACCTTTAATGACCAGTGTTAAATATGAGGGGGGGAAAAAAGACAATGTGCTGTGTTAAGCCACGCCCACGTGTGACATCATAGGTTCTCTTTCTGCTTGTTTTGTCAGTAACGTTTCCAATGTCTCTCTTTCAGGGTGGAGGTGAAGAGGCCCAAATATTAAACCCTTTTTGTTTTTGTTTTTATTATTTGCTGTAATCTTTAGTGATGAACAGTCGGTACCGTGTTTATATGGAGGTAAACGCTTATTTACAGTAGTGAAGTCTGAGCTTCGATTCGATGATTTTTGCAGCAAATGAAGCATTTCTTGGAAACAGCCTGTAAATATGCTATATATAATCTTGATTTCTGTACTATTTACATCTTTAAGTTGACAAAGATCCACGTTCCTGTATCTGAACACCTGCAAAAATACAATTGTCCTAATAAACCCGCTGTTTAGATGACACTTTAATATTCCTCAGTGTTTTGATTTGATCGTAACTCGAACAACTCACTTCTGGGATCAATAAACACATTACAACACACTCAAACAGTGCACATAACACCCGTAACACCCCCACACACACACACATTCTCCACCTCAGAGCAGATCCTCTGAGCTTTAATAAGGTAAATAAGAAGTGTAAAGTGCAGCAGTGACCCTGAGGTCAGTCTTCAGTTCTTCACAACATGGTGGTCATTTCCTCGTCCACTGGAGCATCTTCTGAACTCTAAACACATCAGCACACACACAGCAGTCACATGTCAGTGGTCCGCCTGCTGGTCAGCTGTGCATTAAATAGACAGTATTGACGATAAACCCATAAAACAACAAATTTGGGGGAGATTTGGAAGAAGCCAACAGTACATTTCCATGATACGCCCTTTTGTTTAATTATTGGATCAATTAATGGATCGGACACAGCAGTGCTGCTGGAGCTTTTAAACCACTCGGTGCCACTGCTGGACTGAGAACAGTCCACCACCCAGAAATATCCAGCCGACAGCATCCTGTGAGCACTGATGAAGGACTAGAGGACGACCAACACAAACTGTGCAGAAACAGATGAGCTTCTGCCTTCCATCTACAAGGTGGAGACACCCGGGAGGAGTGTCTAATAGAGTGGACAGTGATTAAACACTCTAGCAGCACTGCTGTGATCCATTTATACCAGCACAACACACCCTAACACACCACCACCATGTCAGTCTCACTGCAGCGCTGAGAATGAGCCACCAACCACTTAATACCTGCTCTGTGGTGGTCCTGTGGGGTCCTGACCACTGAAGATCAGGGTGAAAGGATGCTAATGAAGTATGCAGAGAAAGAAATCAACTACAGTCTGGAATTATAGATCTACAAAGTGCTCCTGTATGATCAGAGGAGCTGAGAGAATGGACAGTGAGGGTAGGAACGAGGAGGTCATAATGTCATCTTTATGTCTGGCACGAGCCGTGGTGCCGATAGGTTTGTGGATGTTTATCTGCTCCAGAGAGTCCTAATCTATTGGCAGTATCTCTCTACAGGGACTAAACAAGCTGTGTTGAAAATGTAGCTGAATGCATTCGTTAGAAGGGGCGTGCAGTTAAATATACAGTGTATATTTCAATATTTGACATGTAAGGAATACAATGAGAAGCTTTATGGATGAACGTCTGCACTCGTTCATTTGTACGGAAGGTGGAGGGAGTGTAAATGCTCACCAGGAAAACGAGAGTGTGATGGATGATGAGCTCCTTGGTGAGTCGCACCATGTCTGCGTTCATGGCGAGCTCCTGGAACAGTGTCGGGACAAAGACCACCGCCAGGTTGTGCGCCGTCATCCGGTTGACCTGACTGTGGAGCTGCACTCTGCTCGGACGCACACACACACACACAATCAGCAGGGCAAGGCCCCACTAACACAACAACTACTACTAATAAGAACACCGTTTGTTTTCTTACACGTAGAGGTGTCCACACAGAGCGGCAAGGGTGACTCTGTTATCAGGGTGGAGTCTTTTGACCAGTCTGCGGTACTGCTTCAGTCTCTCGGTCTCCTGCGCAGCAGCTGAGAACACCAGTACAAAACATCCCTCAGTTCCAACAGCAGTACAGACTCCGAACAGATACAGACAGTGCCTGCAGGGGTCGCTAGGGATTACTCAGCAGGGTGTCCAAACGTCTGCACACTCCTCAACTGCAGTGATCCGACTGTAGGTACTGATGTACAAGCGCTGTTCTAGTCTGGACGACTCTACAGCCTTAACACACTGTGTGTGTGTGTGTGTGTGTGTGTGTGTGTGTGTGTGTGTGTGTACCTGCTGCCTTGGCCCAGTCGGCTCTCTGTGATGAAGGTATGAGCTCGTGCATTTGCCTGAGAAACTGTTTGAAAGCTCCAGCCACGTCCAGAACGTCCATTTCACCTGTTCCCAGAACAGTTTCATTGGGAGCGCAGCGCAGATTGTTCACCAGCTGAGTGATTTTAGTGGCCATCCCACAGCGACGGTACAGACCCTCTAACTTCAGCCCTGACACACACAAACACGAGCCTCCGTTATTCCCCATTACTGCACCTTAAAGTAACATTCTCCATCAGCTGTATCTTAAATCTTAGGGACTAGGACTAGGACATCCTGTCTTACTACCCTTCCACCTCAGTCCACAGCTGCTTCTGCGTCTCTCAGCTTGTCAACAGACGCACATGGACAGCTGTGTCAGAGGTGGTGCCCACAGTCTGATTTGTATTTACTGCAGTGGTGCAAAAGTGCATCCCACCCAATCGGAGGGAAGTGGGTGGGGCTGTAGGGTCCAGATCAGGAACCCGAACAGTAATGACCTATGTGAGAGTCAGACTGACCGTAGAGTGTGATGTGTGAGATGCAGCGTTCCAGCTCAGGGGGAACATTGCCGCTCAGCCCGGACGGCAGCATGTAGAGGGGACGCTGGAGGCTCCTCCTCTGGGACGAGACGGCTTTGGGTAACAGTTTAAACCAGCTGCTACAGCTCTGATCACGCTCAAACTGCAGATACAGTGTCCTGCAGGGGGCAGCAGAGTGCAATGTAAAGCTCAGGACCCAGTTCTAATTTAAGCTCCACAGTATAGATGAAAATCACCAATGGTTAGGTGTTCCAGAGGAGATGAAGCCCCTAAACACTCACTTTTCTGCCGCGGTGAGCTGAATGGTGTTCGCAGAGGAGTGCAGACCTGCACAAACACAATACAGCAGTATTTACATTCTCATTTCAACAACAACAACAAAAAAATCATGCAAAAGCTCCTATTTCGGATATTTAATCTACTCATTAAGAACGGCTGCTTTAAACATCCAGAGTTTAGCCACACCCATTTAGTTTAGACGGACCTATGCAGGCCACAGCAGTTTAGCCCCACCCGTTCAGCCTACAGCAGTTTAGCCCCACCCGTTCAGCCTACAGCAGTTTAGCCCCACCCGTTCAGCCCACAGCAGTTTAGCCCCACCCGTTCAGCCCACAGCAGTGATAGAGGGGGGACTCACTGTATTGTGTGTGGTGGTTCAGAGGGATCACACTGCGTGGTGTGTGTGGTAGGGTGGGGTAAATGAGCATCTCCCCCGGTCTGAGTGAAGCCCACACTTCGGCATGCTGGAGCCCTCTGCCCTCTCTCAGAGACAGCCTGGATATGGCCATAACCCCCTCCAGCTCCTCCTTCCCCAGCGGCGCCGGCATCACCACCTACACACACGCGAAACATTATATTATCACATTATGCCCAGTAAAGATACACCAGCTGCGACACTCAACCAGTACACTGACTGCAGTGAACACACACTCAGCCGATACGGTCACACCAATAAAGACATACTTAACCAATACATGTACACCAGGAGACACACATTCAACCAGTACAACCGGTAAACAAATACTTCCTTCCCTTTATGAGTAAGGCTTCCATTCATCCTTCCATTATCCTAATAGCAGCGCTAATTGGTGGGGTTAAAGCTTCCATTACTTTGAAACTGGGTAGGTTGCAGGGTAGGTTGTAGAACAATGTTTATACAGCAGATGTACGACTGTAATAAGACCGTTACCCTGATAATGTGCTGCATGTGATCCAGTAGGGAGACCTGATCGTCCTCCGAGCAGGTCAGACTGTCTGTCAGTGACAGTACCTCAAATTCATGGGTTTGCCTGTAAAACACACACACACACACACACACACACACACACACACACACACACACACACACACACCATTTAATGTTCATGACACCAGTCCGAGACTGGTTCGGCTTTGTGACATATACGTCACAAAGGGATGCACAACAGTATTGTGATGGTCACCAACACTACGACATTTAAACAATGACTGTTATTAACAGCTCAAAGTGTTTCAATCCAACATTCCCCACACCATCATCTCCACCAGCCTGCACTGTTCACACAAGGCAGTCCATCGGTTCACACTGTTGGCACCAAATTCTGAGCAGGCAAGTGTTGGTCTGCCTGTGTGCACTGCAGCCTCAGCTTTCTGTTCTTGGCTGACAGAAGTGGGCTTCTGAACCTGACGTGGTCTTCGGCTGTTGTAGTCCAGCCTTCTCAAGGATGGACCTGTTGTTCATTCTGACATAAGGTGCGATCATTATGAGTTATGGTAGTCTTTTTATCAGCTCCAACCAGCCTGACCGTTCTCTGTTGCCTTATCTCACCAACAAGGTCTGCAGAAGTGTCCTCACTTTATTACATCATTCTGAGGAACACTAGAGGGCGTTGTGCTTCAAAATGTACAGATCAACAGTAAGGAAATAATCAAACCAGCACCATCACACCACGCTGAGGTCATATTATGGGTGGGTATGGGTATGGGTATGCATGGGGATGGGGATGATCTGCTCGGCCATATGTGCATGATCTTGTGCCCTGTACTGCTGCCACATGATGATCAGATGTCTACAGGGGTGGAGCTTTTAAAAGCCTTAAACAGCATTTGGAGTCTTTCAGCCTCTTCTAGAAGAAAATCCTGTTGTCGAGCTGGAATTCACTGGCTGTGTTTGCAGTTAAAGCTGAATCCCTGCTCTGACAGGACAGTCTGCAGTTATCTGTGAAATGGAGTCTCAGGGAACAGTATCTAGAACTCTAGATACCATGCAGTCCAAAATAAGACCACCAGAAGAACACAGAAACACACTCACCCCGCAGACTGGTAGAATATAGAGATGACCTCTCTGAGGTCCATCACATCGCAGGCTGCTGACTCATTCTCCCAAGAGAACAAAAAACGCTCGTCCTCCAGCTTCCCATGGAGCTCCTCTAGGCCTGTTGACCACACACACACACACACACACACACACACACACACACACACACACACACACACACACACACACACACACACACACACACACACACACACACACACACACACACACACAGGAAGATCAAATGAGCATAAAAACAATCCAAAATAGGAACAAACACCACCACAGGAACAGTTGATCATTCCTCTACTTTCACTTCTCTTTAATTCTTCCTCTAAACCCTCTCCACTTCTCTACTCCACTCCGTGGGAGGGTATCTGGGAGATGTGTCGTGGAGGTGCTGGTGTAGCTCAGTGTTTAGTCTTACCAATCTGGTCCTGGTTCTGCTTCTGCTGGTTACAGGTAGGAGCCTCTGTAAAACAGCACAGCGGTGAACAGTCAGTAAACAAAACAACAAAACAGCCTTTAGGTTTCTCAGTTAATCAATGGGTGTCAATGGGTATGGATGGAGGTGGTGTGGGTGGGTATCGAGATACATGGCGATGGGTATGAATCGGGATGGGTACGAATGGTTATGAATATGGATGTGGACGGCATAGACGGGGATGTAAGGTCTATGGGGCGGATGGTCTAGATACAGATGGTATAGATGGGTATGGATATGAATGTGGATGGCAATGGATGGGTATAAACAGGGATGGGTATGGATGGGAAGGCATGGGTACAAGTGGGTCTGGGTATGGATATGGATGGGTATAAATATAGCTCTGGAAAAATTGAGACCATTCACTTCAATGGAGCTGCACTGGAACTCGACGGTCGTACTGTCGGCTCGGTCAGAGTGAAGGAGCACACGATGGCAGACGTTGTGGACCTGATTTTGGCGTTCGATAGTCTTCTTTACGAGGAGACACTCAGACTGATTTGGTGTTAAAAGTAGGGGAAGGTCTTTTCTTCTCCTGGTGTGACCGTTAACTGGCTGACTGGACGTGCTGTGCTGTTGGCCTCTTGATGAAACATCTCAGGGATCATGTCTTGTCTGGTCAACATTGGGTTTTGAGGATCTGTCTAACTTTGACCGGCCCTATAAAAGGCAGGAGAAGAGCAATGACCCTGTGAGTTGCCTGGGCAGAGTCAGGGTGGGGAAACCAGTCTTGTGACTGGAATGTTGCCGGTTCAATTCCCTGAACTGGCAGGATATGACTGAAGTGCAGTTGAACAAGGCACCTGACTCCCCAGCTGCTCCCTGGGCGTAGTAGATAGGGCTGCCCAGTGCTCCGGGCATGTGTGCTCATTGCCCCCTAGTGTGCACCTGGACTGGAGTGGTCTCGATTTTCTTCCAAAGCTGTAAGTATGGATGCGGATGGGTATAAATGATGTCCATTCATGCCCGTCCACATCCATTCCCGTTTATGGATGGGAATGCACCATCAAGTAAGACAGCGCTGGGTATGATGGGATTTCCGCGGGGTCGATTCTCACCCGTATACTCGTTGTGTCTCAGTAGTTCGGTCTGCAGGGCCTGTCCGGCGTTTTCCGCCAGGCTGATGGCTGAGGGACTGTGGGGGTCACTTAGGACCTTCGCCCCCGAGCACAGTAGGCACAAGGTCTCCTCCACATCTACGCCACACACCACCTCACACAGACGCTACACACCACAGAGAACACAACACCACCGTTAATCCGTTTAACCCCAAGATGTTAACTCATTTATTAGATCTATTCACGAGGAGCTAATTAGACTGACCTTGTCCAGCAGGGTCTGGTTGGAGATCAGTGGGTGGGTTTTGCGGTAAAGACCACTTGCGTATTTATCTTTTATAAAGATGTCCCGCTCTTCCTGACTAGCATCAGGCAGGATCTGCACCGCTGCCGGGACGTTATGAGCCCAAATATTATTAGCAGCTTTATTTCCATAGATGACAAACAGCTGTGGAGGATAAATTCACACTTTCATTATTTTAATACGCAGTAGCTCCGTATGAACCATAGCTTATCTACACCGATCGATCATATTTATGACCACCTCCTCATTTCTCCTCTCACTGTCCATCCGATCAGCTCCTCTGACCACACAGGAGCACTTTGTGGTTCTATAATCACAGACTGTAGCTCATCTGTGTCTCTGCAGACGTTATTCTCCTCCTTTCACCCTGATCTTCAATGCTCAGGACCCCACAGGACCACCACAGAGCAGATATTATGTGGGTGGTGGGACGTTCTCAGCGCTGCGGTCGGGCTGACATGGTGGTGGTGTGTTGGTGTGCGTTGTGCTGCGAGTGGATGAGACACAGCAGTGCTGCTGGAGTGTTTAAACACTGTCCACTCTAATAGACACTGTAAAGTCAGAGGCAGAAGCTCATCTGTTTCTGCACAGTTTGCGTTGGTCGTCCTCTAGTCCTTCATCAGTGCTCACAGGACGCTGTTCTCGGTCCAGCAGTGACACCGAGGGGTTTAAACAACTCCAGCAGCACTAAGCACCACGTGCAGTGTGGAGTATGACCCACCACAATGGTCCTGATCATTGAAGATCAGGGTGAAAGGAGGAGAATAAAGTCTGCAGAGAAACAGATGTTATAGAACCACAAAGAGCTCCTGTGTGGTCAGAGGAGCTGATAGAATGGACATTAAAAATAGAAATGGTTGTTAGGGGTCATCTGTGTATTTATAAAACTCTCCTATGAATTATGTAGTTAATGACTGTAATGATTATTACACATCTGTATTTTTTCTGTGTATCGTGGGTCCAAATGTAACTCACTTCAATCAGAGGTTCTGTCCAGACCTTAATGTCCAGTTTCAGACTGCGCACTTTAGACCTGTTGGTCCCCATAGATCGATGCACTCCTGGAAAAAAACATGTACAATACAGACTACTGTGACCGTGTCTGTGTTCTAGATAACCAGAAACCTCATAATCGAGTCCATTACAGAACTGAATCCCTCCACACTCTGATTTAGTCTCTGCGACCCGACTGAATTTAGATCCAGAGGACATTTTTGCTGAACTATCGTTTTAATAGGTGCGATATAGACTGACCTGCACAGGCCTCACAGATGACCACCAGCAGGTTGATGGATGCCCACTCAGGGTTGGAGCTTCCACAGTCGGCACACACTTTGTTCCAGGGACTGGCCCACAGGCGCAGCGCCACCTCGCTGCACGACAGGGCACTGCGAATCACCTCGTTCAGCTGGTTCAGCCATACGGGCAGTTCCTTTGTTGAGTCCACACAAAAACTGACACACACACACACACACACACACACACACACACACACAGTATAAACTATGAATTAATCAGTGTCTATTATGAATTATTCAGTATCCATTAGGATTTATTTAGTATCCACTATGAAATGTTAATTGTCCAGTATGAATTATTCAGTGTCCAGTATGACTTACTCAGCATCCCGTATAAATTATTTTGTGTACATTAAGAATTATTCAGTAACTACAATGAATTATTCGGTTTCCACTATGAATTCTTCAGTATTTACCATGAATCATTCAGTGCCCACTATGAATCATTCAGTGCCCACTATGACTCATTCAGGCAGATACACTGAGCTCAGAGCTGCATTTGTCTGCAGTTCAGCTCGGTCTACCTGCAGTTCGGTCAGAACGGTTTTAATATCGGTTTAAGTCTCAAATTAAATACCCGTCTTAGTTCAGCTTCTCAGTGACCTGAACATCTAAGACATTCAGCTCTACAAACAAAACTCTTTTTTTTAATTAAAGAAAGAAACTTTGGGTGGGACGGGTAAGGTCACGGGTCACGGGACACTGAGGCGTACATCAAACGTTTGAAGATGATACCTGATGAACATTACACACGAGTTTAAACTGAAAAACAAATGTCCACGGAGATCAAAACAGCTGAAGACTCACTTAAATGTTTTATAAGGTGTAATGAGGCTGAAGCTGTGTCGCCCAATCTGCTTCACAGAGGCAAAGGTCATGGACACAAGGGTCATCCCCAGACCCAAACTAAAGTCCTGAAAAGCAAAAATCACATGACTTGTTTTTGATCTCATTAGAACGGTATTGACTCGTTTATCCTTTTAAAAAGACTCAATAACCAATTTCAGCTTTTTCAGTACTCAGTATGAATTACACTTTAAACCACTATCAGTATATTTAGTATCCACTATGAATTTTCATGATCCGTTATGATTTATTCATGATCTACTAATGATTACTGATCATGATTAAACACGAATTATTCAGTGTCCACTATGAATATTCAGTACTCATTATGGGCTTTTAGTAGATCAGTATTTTATTCTGGTTGATTTTTATTGTCTGTATAAATGTGTGTGCTGTGTGGACAGGTTTCCTTACTGCACCTCTTTGTTGTTGTAAATCCACAGGTTATGTCCGCAGATGGCAGCGTACACTTTGGTCCGCGACTCCTTAAAGGTGAGGGGGCCTTGGTACTGCGGCTGAGGTGGAGCGTCTCTCCCACGGGAGGAATGCAGCGATGTAAGCCAGCCTTCCTGCACAGCTGTGGGCAGAGCATTCACCAAAACATCGACATCACCATCTCAAAGGGGTGAGACAGATCTATATGGAGCCAAAACAGGTTCCACTTTGGGTTTAAAATCTGGCTCTATTTGTGTCTCCATAAAAAAAACAAATAGCTTCCCCCAGAAGGAAGTGTGGGATTGCAGTGCTACTTGTTACCTAGAACAATAACTGATGATAACTGTAGTCTGATCTGATCAATATTTATTGATCTACTCATACAGAAGTGGTGTCTCTCAGTACGGCGACGGGTTTAACGCAACATGGCAGACGTCTCTGCATGGAGTTGTAGAGGTTCCTGATGGTGTCCTGTGATGATCCAGCTTGAATGTTCTCACTCAGTTCTGCAGATGGTGTGGTAGGGGTGGAGTGTTGATAGAGCGTCCATTAGCATCCCACACATTTTCAATCAGGGATAGATCTGGAGATGAGACCGACCACGGCCTAGTATCTGTGTCTTCAAGATGAGATCTTGAGACGGCAGCAGTATGTGGATGAGCATCGTCCTGTTATAATAGCACACCGGAGTGTGTGTTCAGGAAAGGTAGAACCACTGGTTGTATAACGTTGGGATGTCACAGTGCCAGTAAGACCAAGTGTGATCTTGCATTGTACGAAACTGCACCCACACCGTGACAACAAACCGTTGATCTTGGAGCTGACCACAAAGCCTCTAAACACAAAGATCATCTCGTCAGTGAAGATGACCTGCTGGCATTCTAAGTGACTCGGACAGTCTGGCACGAGACCACTGCGGTTGTACGTTGCGACCAGCATTGCGATTCACCCACACGATATAATTACTATGCTGCATTATTAATTATGGATCTCATAGTTATATTAACTATAATCCATCCAGCTACAGTAGAGGCAGTAGTTAATGGGATCCGGGTGAACCGATAAACCGGTTTATAGTCATTTAGAGTATCGATGACACTGACCTGCCTCAAGATTTTATTGGTTTAGGAATATAAAACATTCTCGGTGCTAAACAGAACTATAATTTACACTAATAATGCGAAATACAGATCTACTGTGACACTGTGGGGTCTGGGTTTGCCTGCTGCTCACCTTCACTGTGAGCCATGAAGTCAAAGTGCTTTTTCCGAAAGTATATGGAGAAACGTCCATCCTGCTGACGCACGTTGGTGATGCTCGATACGTGGAAAACATGTTCTGTAAACTTGTCCTGCAATGCAGAGAAGAAGAATGTGTTACCCTACTGCAGGAATCTAGAGACTGTACTCGTGAATTTACTGGCAGATCTAGCACTTTGAGAACTGGAAGAACTGGTTCTAGGGAACAGGGAGCACCTCCTCTCATATCATTTATCTCTTTTGAACTAGCTGAGTCTGTATACTGGAACTGAACCTTTCAAACATTCACAAGATAGTGAACTCTCAAACAGGAGACGCTGGAGACGCTGGGTGTGTTTACAATCTGTTATAAATCACACACATCTCTTTTTTTCTACATCTATGTTCACACTTTTTGAGGTCACACGATTGTTGAAGTGAATGGGATCACCATGGCCAAAGAGGCCTTCAGAAAGAAGGTTGTAGATGTAGACGAGTCAAATCGATTAGAAGAAGATCCAACAATCCTAAAATCTTCATCATGGGACCTACAAGGAGCTCTTGCCAGTTGATGTCAAAGTGCAGAATTTACTATCAGAAAGAGACCAAACAACTTTGATTTTCCGTCAAAGAAATATCAGTTTAAGACTAAGGTTCTCCAGAGAACATCTACACAAAGGCCGTGACGTCTGGAACAATGTGCTTCGGACAGACGAATCCAAAGTTGAATTAGTAGGGTTCAAGTAACAGAACACACAGCATTTGAGCACAAGAACCTCGTAGCAGCTGTGAAGCATGGGGGTGGAAGTGTCATGTGTTAAGACACGCTCATCAAAAAAATGTTTGGCATTCAGTTGTGACTCATGTGACTCACTCCTTTATACTGTTTGAGAATATAATTAGCTCACCGTGCGTTTCTTCCACATCGACATCAGCTGACCATCAAATGTGGCCCACAGCACGTTGTGTCTAAAAGAAAAGAAGGAACCAACAACAAACATTACCTTTTAGCACATTATAAACCAGGTCATCCTCATCTTTCCCTTCTTTCTTTAGCCTTTCATATGAAAGCAGTTAAGCAGTTCCATAAACCCTGTAGATTTCTTAGGTAAGAGTATTTAAGCATCGGTTACTTGCGGCCCTTCCATACGTCCAGCCAGCTGGAGCGTGCCACGGCGCTCTCTGCAAGATTAGCTTCTGGACGTGGGCTGCCCAGCCCAGCTGAGGTCTTTTTTCTGCGACTGACCCGTATAGTAGCAGCTCTGTGCACACACAGACACCAGACATGGTCAGCAAACAGGGTAAGAAAAAAAAAAAAAACATCATAAAGACCCTAACCCCCTAACTCATCTACGAAACATGGTGAAGGTAGATGTGATGGTGGGAGCATCTGTGCCAGAACAGCTTTATTCTATTAGAGAGGACTTCAGAGGTTGTCTTATTTAAACCTCAGACATTAGTTTGGTTTGCTCTTGAATGTTGACGTGAATGTAATCACCGTAGCCAACCCAAAGAGCGCGAGGAATTTCAGTCGTTTCACAGGCCCCTATCTGGTCATGCTTACCTCGTCTGGGACACATGAAGAACCTTTCATTGTGAACATGCGTCTCAGAATGTTCCACCTGAGCAGCAATTGAAGGATACAATGTGTTTTCTATACATATCCTCAGTCCACCTCAACCCACAGCACATTAAAAAACGAAATAAACTCCTAGATGATTCCAGAAACATCTGTTAAGTACAATCATGTGTACAATTTCAACCGATTTCAGCCTCCTCCAGTCAAATCACGTTTATTCCAGTATTCAGTTACTGTTCATTTAGAACAATAGAACATTAGAGAAACATACAAAAAAGATGATTTTAATGACTGTTATGTTGGAAAATTTAGGTATTTAAATTTATTCCCTTATTTACACTCAGAAGATCAAGACCAGGACACTTAAAGGGGGGTGATCAACCTTTCAAATGTGCATAATTTAAATATTATTTACCCATTAAACTATCTAATAAATACAGAGTTCAAAATGACAACATCCACAAAGCATGCTGCCAGCCTGCCACAATGGGCACTGGGCATGTTTATGGACCATTTACTGTACGTCTCACCCCTGTACAGCTCACAGTAACAGCGACACTGGCTCAGACTGATATCTTATGTTTGTGTTGGGCTTCGGTAACAGATGTTCACTACTAAGTCGAGGAAAGGGATCTCTCAGAAAAGATTGGTGGAGGTAGTGCCAGATAGTGGAACAGCAGCCAAGACGTAACGGGCGTCGGAAATGAGGCAAATGATGCGAAGAGTGTCTGGACTCTGACTGGCTTTACTCTCCGACAACAAGGCTCAAATTAAACAGCAGGGCAGAAACATCCGTCATGAATTTCCAGGTTAACAGAATATCTTACCTTGGTTTCTTGGTTTTAACAGGTTTGGTCTGTAGAGGGGACTGTCCTGGATGTCCATGTGGAGTGTTAGATGTCTGAGGCTCACTGAGGAAAATAGAGAGATTTAAATTGGAAAAAAGAGAATATATACACAGACACGCACGGACAACAGGCCGGCCAATCAGTGTTAATAGGGAGACGAAGGCCACGTAGGTGATGATGACGGAGCAAATTCTTTAATACATCTCTAAACTGCAGAGTTAATCCAGAACTAACTGGACCAACAGTAAACAGTGTAACAAAAACATGAACCTTGGATCTGATTCTGTTCTGTATCTTGGTGCCAGATACCTCGAGACACCTTCAGAGGTATTGTGGGTCCATGCCCCGATGAGCCAGAATATTAATCAGATTGTTAGGGTGGTGGTTTTAATGTTATGGCTATTCAGAGTCGAGTGAAGACAGATGGTTCTGCTGATTTTAGAGAATTGAAGTCAGAACAAACGTGTTTCACTTTGGAGTTGTTTTTTTTTTCTCGCTGACAATGTTTGTTTACCAAACATTCCATATGTCATTTCGAAGCCACGATCACCTGATGATAGGGGCAAGGCATACTACAGTGTCATGAGTTGTACCCACTTGGATGTGCCGGTGGAGGTGCGTTTCTTAAGGTCGAGGGGTTCATGAGGTCGGACTGGACTCCGGGGACCTTCGTCTGAAAAATCGGAGGAATCATCGTCCAGAGTTGAGGAGGACAGCAAAGGGGGCCTGGAATTCCTTGCAGATGGTTCGCTGAGGTTCACATCACTCCCTTCTTTAACAACAGTGCTCGCTGTGGAGACGTCATACCCACCATTCAGCTGGTTCTCAGTTTCTGCTGGGAGACAAAACAACATTCCTCTGTTCAGTAGTCAGATAGTCAGCCGAACCTTACTGTTATCAGAACATTCCATCCACTATCTCCAGGACAGCAGACCTCAGATACCTCGCTGTTCTACTCTTCAATGCACCCACAGCCTCTACAGGAGTTAGCCTGTCCTGACTCTGCTATGACTCTACACTTCATCATTATAGAGTCTAATTACACCCTGTATTTTCAGGCTTGTGTGAAGGTTCTGCACCTCTATTCAATGTTAACATGTCATTGAGGTTGACTGTAACTGACCGTAACTGACGAAGCAAGCTGGCTACATAGAACCATCAATGGTATCCCAATTACGGGAAGGTTGGGACCAAAACACCTGCTCTTTATTCGGATAAAGGTGCTTAAAATATCACCTCTATTACGCTTCATGTGCCATCACGCGACCCTGCCTGGGAAAGGATTCGAGTCTCGCTCTCAGAGCCTTAAGAGCACATATTTAAATACGAGAGTGTTTTGATGTGAAGGCCTTCATGAGCGTGGCTGCATTAACGTGTTGGTTCCATTATGTGAACTGTGGTGCAGAAGAACGTAAGGCAGGGATCCTGGAGAGAGAGACCTTCCAGCAGGTTTCCACTCCAACCCAACTCTAACCCCAGTCAGTCAATCAGGAACTTCTGAAGGGCGTAATGGCTTGGATCCGGTGGGGTGGATTAGAGTTGAACCTAAGGTCTGCCGCGAGGTAGATCTCCAGGAGCAGGGTTGGTGACCCCTGACGTAGGGCCATGCTAATAAATGTAGAAATGAAAGTAGGAACGGATCCACGGTGGTTTTTACTTCTTGTTTTCCTAAACTGAACTGAACTTTTCAGCTTTCTGAACCTATTTTTGTTGATGGAAATGCGCCGAAAGGTTCCAAATTAGGTTCACAAACTGGAACGTGGGCTTTGCAGGGGCTAAACAATGATACATTTCCAGCTGCCGTGTTTGATCTTTTGAACAGACAGTAAAATAAGATGCAGTTTCGCAGAAACAGTATACTCCTGTGACTCCTGAGAGCGTGACGAGCGCCATGCTAAATGCAAACAGAGCTGCTCAAATAGTCATCAGCACAGTTTTTCTGGTTCTCCAACATTACAGAACGTCTATTAGTTATGCTAATGTCCTGTCGTCCAGCATGTGATGTACATCTGTCATGCATCTGTAGTGCATTGGTTGCTTCAATGGTTCCCTGTCAGGAATCTCTTTTGAAGATGGTCTGATAGACACCATTTTTTTTTTAAGGGTTCTTTTTTTCGCACCAAACAGGTTCCATCATTAGGAGTCAAAGAACCCTTTTTCAGTATGAGTTTACTATGCATGCAGTTATTTTATTTTATATTTTAGAGTTATTCATACATACCTTCACTGTGGACTTCAGGCTTCCTGCTGTTAATCTCTGGTCCACTGGCCAAGATGTTACTACAGGACCAATCAGAAAGTACAGACTACAGATCAAACAAACCTTACTGATGATTCATAACTGGTTTGTTTGCACAAGTATTTTCTGATGACGTATATGATTCCAGACGTTAGATCACCTGTCAGTGGAATACCCCCGTATGATCTTGTCCAGTGAGTACCTTGTTCTGGGCTTTGGCACTGGGGCAGCCATGCCAGCGCCAGTGGGTGAGGGCATCTACACAAATGTGTTACAAACATTTAGTGGGACTGTGGCTCAAAAGCAAGACTTTTACATTAAAACCAAAACCAGTGTAGAACTAAACCCTTGAAACGTCACACCTTTTTATAATTATTTAGCATCCGGTATGAATTATTCAGCATCTACTAGAAATTATTAAGCACACAGTGTGAATTATTCAGCATCTATTAGCAATGACTAAGCATCCAGTATAAAATATTCTCTACCTATTATTAATTATTTAGCACACAGTATGAATAATTCAGTGTCTACTATGAATTATTTAGCACCCAGTATGAATTATTCACTACACGCTATGAAATTTATCGCATCCGATATTAATCATCAGTATTAAGTAGTCAGTATCTTCTCATATATAGTATGAATCAATATCCAGTATGAATCACTCAGCTACTATGTTTTATTCATTATCAGTGAACCAGTATCCATTATGAATTAAGTATCTATCAATTATGAAATATTCAGTATCGCCTATGAATAGAAACAGTCATTTGTGAGTTATTATTATTCAATATCTGCTATGAATATTCAGTACATATTCCAAATTACTCGACAATTAGCAAAAATATCAGTATCCAGTATGACTCATTCGGAACCCACAAATAATAATTCAGCATCTAGTACGAAATATCCAGTATCTACCCAAAAGTGCTCTGCAACTTGTAAATTCCAGTATGAATCATTCAGCACCTACAAATAATCTTTCAGTATGAATTATTCAATATCAATTGTTCAATAGCCACTATGAATTATTCAGTACACTACTGATCATCCAGTGACTCCTCTGAATCGTTCAGCATTTAAAGGCTTTAAGTGTATTTAACGCAGCCTTACAACTCAAACCGAACACACGCTCTCACACAGCCACAACCGCAGGGTAACTGCGCAGCTGTAAGTCAGGAAACTCTCTCTTTAGAAACAGCCCCAGGACACTCCTTAGGGCACACTGGTCAAAGGTGAGCTGATTGGCACAGATATGCAGAGGCTGCATGTAGAGGCAGGTAGAGGTGCACGCTGAGAGCTTGGTTGTGTAATGATATAGAGACTGAAGTAGAACTAAAAGGAGTTCCTCTGTAGAACCACAGGAGAACGTCTTGGAACATCTAGCATGTCAGCATTCAAACTACCAGGCTGAAATTGGCATCTTTTCTGGAATGGTCCATTCCACCTTAAAAGTTGCATGTAATAGATGTAGCATTTAAGGTGGAATGGACAATTTAAAAAAATATATATATTTTTTTTAATTTCCTCAAACTCACATACTATTCTGGAATTAAATAACCCACATCAACTCCAAAATGAACAACAGTAAAGCTCTCCAGAACCGGAACCAGCACAACAGAACCACTTTAAACCCAAATAAATGATCAGAACATAAGTAAATTGTTGATAATTAACAATATATTCGCTTAAATAAATTAAAAAAAAATTCTTAATCTTAAAAAAACACCACTTTAAAGTATACTCCAGTCCATTCACCTGTACTCAGGTAAAGACCGCCCCCTCAGTGCTCACCTGCATCAGGATTTATTCACTTCAGCCCAGTCACAGATTAGCACAGCTAATTAGAATGAACCACATCACTGCTAGTTTTATATTCACGAAGAAATCAGTGTGGACGAAACACAAGGTCATGAGAAATGAAGCCCACCTGGAGGTGAGGAGGCTTACCTGTGGAGGAGGAACGCTGAGTGTGTGTGTGTATGTATGCGCGCGCGCGCATGTGTGTGTGTGTGTGTGTGTGTGTTGATGGTTGAAGAAAGCTGGTTTCTCCAGTCAGACCAGTCTCCAGCTCTGATTATTATTTCAGGCAAATACAGGAAAGAACAATAAAGAAAAGTAAAAGAAGGAGGAACTTCCTCAGCATGTCCTGCTGCCTCTTCAGCTGCTGGCCGGCAGGGGGCGCCACTGAGCAGCCCCTCGTGCCCACGTGGGTTCATCCATTACTCTAATGTTTATGGTATAGAAATTAGTGTAATTAGTATGAGGTACTCTGCATAATAATAATAATAATAATAATAATAATAATGAAAGGATTGAAATGAGCAAATTTATTTATAATGCACAACATATATTTGACATGAAAAGCAAAATGATTGTTTCCAAAAGTGTTAAAGTGTTATGGTGCAACATACAATCATAGTATAGTATAGTACAGTATGCAATAGTGTAAAAGTATACTACAGTATATAGTAAAGGACACCATAGCAGTCTACACCACTGTAGTACACTATAGTGCAGTATTGTGTCATATAGTGCGATAAAGTACAGTAACCTGGAGCTACAGTCGTTTTAATATTAATGTCTATAATGAACGTAAATGGTCACAATTATTTGCACTAGTATGCTGTATTAACCCTAGTGTGTAACAATAAAGATGTTTTCAACCATTACATACAGTACCAACGTTTGCAATAGTGTTGCGATATAGTACAGCATTATATAGTGTAGTGCATGGAATCGAATTTAAGAGTATACATGACAGTCCAGGGTTGTATCGTATAACACACTTGAAGGTGCAGTCTTTTCATCTAAATTATTATAATGGACACAAGTTAGCAGAATTATTGTACTTGGTAAATTGAATTAGTCAAACTTGTCACCATTGCAACGTACAGTGAAAATTACAGTACAGTATGATATGAGCTGTTTAGCACAGTATAGTGCAATATAGTATAGTGTAGAATGGTTCATAAAGTGTATAGCATGGGCCATCATAGCGGTCTACACTACTATACTACACTATAGTGCGATATTGTATAGGATGGTATATAACAGTGTATTACAGAATAGTGTACTATAGTATAAAGCAAACCTGGAAGTGCAGTACTTTGAATATTAATGATTAATAATTAACTGTACACCGCTAAATATCGTTATATCAAATTATTTTGACAAAGATAATTAGAATAGAATAGAATAGAATAGAACTTTATTTATCCCTTGGGAGGGTTCCTTCAGGGAAATTAAGCATGGAATTCAGCATCAGTACAGTACAGAAGTAGAAAGATAGATAAAAATAATTTAATAAGAAGCACTAAATTATAGAAAAATAATTTTAAAAAATTATAATTTAGTAAGAGGCACATTTAAACACTAAAACACCGTATAAATATATAGAATATATAATATAGAGATTATATTACAATATACAATATAGATAATAGTGCATGAGAAAAAGGGTCCTGTAGGAGGCGCTATTGCACATTGTTATTGCACTTGAAAAAGACTGTTCTTGCACAGAGAGTCCAGTTGTGTTGTGGTGGTTGCAGGTTACTGTTAACTGTTAACTGTTGACCGTTGGTTCGGTTCCTACTCGTTCCCATCCTCCATCCTCCTGTTCCCCCTCCTCCCCCCCAGAGAGGAGCTGTACAGTCTGATGGCGTGCGGGACAAAAGAGTTTTTAAGTCTGTTGGTCCTGCACTTGGGAAGGAGCCGTCTCTCACTGATCAGGCTCCTCTGGTGGCTGATGACAGTGTGTAGAGGGTGACTGGCATCGTCCATAATGTCCAGTAGCTTCTTCAGAGTCCTCTTCTCTGCCACCGACACCAGAGAGTCCAGCTTTGTGCCAACCATCCAGCCTGTGTGTGTGTCCTTCTTAGTTATGCTGTCCCCCCCTGCACACCACAGTGTAGAACAGGACACTTCCAACCACAGACTGATAAAACATCCACAGGAGTTTCCTGCAGATGTTGAAGGACCGTAGCCTCCTCGGAAAGTACAGCCTGCTCTTTCCCTTTCTGTACAGGTGGTCGATGTTGCATGACCAGTCCGACTTGCTGTCCAGCCACAGCCCGAGGTACTTGTAGGATTATTACATACAGGAAACAAATAGTCTACAGCATTGTATAGTGTATAATACTATGGAACAGTATATAGTAGTGTATATTATAGTACAGTGTTGTGTAGTATAGTACAGGACTGTACGGTGTAGTGTAGTGTTATATAGTGTAAAACACACATTGAGATGCAGTACTTTGAATATAAATTACTAAGGAATAGCTCGGAACAGTGTAGTATGTGGTTTTAGACATGGTATGTGGTTGTGTAGTAAACAGGGTGTAGTTCCACCCTCTAGTGGTTGTGCTCTATTATCACCATAAAAACAACTTCAAATAAAAACAGTCAAAATGATTATTAATGATTTTCTTTATTTTATGGATCTTTTGCATCAACATGTGACATCACATCACATCACACACTCAAATTCAAGGTTTGCTTGTTAATAAACTGACCATCTCACACACACGCACACACGCACACACACACACACACACACACACACACATGAAAGCATGAACGTCACAGTGTAGTTAGTGTTTCAGAGAAGAAGAAGAACGTTCTGTACTCTCTAATTTAACTCTACATACTAGACGTCTAGTTCTAGACATCTATTTCAGTGAACACACTTCAGTACGCTTAACTTGACATTTGTAGTGTAAGAGAATTCTAGAACAGTGTACAGATGTTCAGGTTTCGGCTGTTCTATAATGCTCTCAGACACTTTATATAAAATGCTGATTGTACTGTTTCCAGTAACTGATCAAATTCATGGGAAACAAACAAAAACACAAAAACAAGCAAAACAAGCAGTACTGTAATTTATACTCTATAACACACAAACATACAGCAGGTCACATCTGGAATTAAAGAGACAAACTGAACACTGCCCATAGTATTTCATTAATATGGATTTGATCTGTTCAAAACTGTTCAGTATAAAAAAATAAAGTATAAAAGGATTCTATTAGGATGTTACTGATCTACAGTACAAGATCCACGAACAGAGCTTCCATACAGAAACTGTCCAGTATGAAGTACTGATATCATTAATATCCAGAATGAAGCTCTAAAAATGGAAATATCCAGAATGAAGTTCTAATAACATTAATATCCAGAATGAAATTATAATAAAATTACTATCCAGAATGAAGCTCTAATAACATTAATATCCAGAATGAAATTATAATAAAATTAATATCCAGAATGAAGCTCTAATAACATTAATATCCAGAATGAAACTCTAAAAATGGAAATATCCAGAATGAAGTTCTAATAACATTAATATCCAGAATGAAGCTCTAATAAAATTAATATCCAGAATGAAGCTCTAATAACATTAATATCCAGAATGAAACTCTAAAAATGGAAATATCCAGAATGAAATTCTAATAAAATTAATATCCAGAATGAATCTCTAATATCATTAATATCCAGAATGAATCTCTAATAACATTAATATCCAGAATGAAGTTCTAATAACATTAATATCCAGTATGAAGTATGAAGTTCTGAAATAGGACTATGAATTGTATCATTTTTCCAGAGATAATCACACATCATTGTTTATCATTTAATGACTGAATGTGTAAGAAAGTAAAGTGTTGATTTCAGAATGAGCAGTAAGTTGTAACAGAACCAAATAAATTCTAATCATCTATCAGAGTGCAGCTAATTTTCCATCTTCAGTTTCTCCTTGAGTTGGTTCCACCACCTCCAGAGTCATCATCTCACTCTGCACCTGCTTCTGAAATCTCTGGCCCTTCTTTCCCCTGAAACACAAATCCCAACAAAGTGGCCAGTGAGTGGGAGCACACGGCAGGTGTTTCTAATAAAGTGGCCAGTGAGTGGGAGCACACTTTATTGTGAGAATCAGCCGTTTGTGGGGATTTGTTTCTGCTTACCATTTCTCCTCCACGTCCTCTATGGTGTCCGGCAGGGGAGCACTGAGTGTTTCTGGGAGGAGTAAAGCAGTGATTCCTGCCACCAGTGCAGATCCTCCATAAACTATACTGGGAAAAGCAGGGAAGATCTCATCCAGGATGAGAACAGCTGGAGCAGCCATGGAGCCCACCCGGGCCATAGTGGAGGCAAAGCCCATCCCAGTCTGCCTACACACACACACACACACACACAGTGTACACCATTTTTTTACAATATTGTAGCTCCATAATTCCAGACTGTAGTTCCTCTCTTTCCCTGCAGACGTTATTCTCCTCCTTTCACCCTGATCTTCAACGATCAGAACCCCACAGGACCACCACAGAGCAGCTATTATGTGGGTCTCAATACTGTTGTAACACTGACATGGTGGCGCTGTGGGTCAGACACAGCAGTGCCGCTGGAACTCGCCGTCCACTCCATAAGACAGGTTCATTGAGACAGAGTGCCCTATGGTGGTCTACAGGGGCCATTATCAGACATTAGTGGCAGCCCACAGCAGATTGGACTTTCACCAATCTCATCTTCAGAGACACACACCCTAACGTCTCCCTCAACCGGCCTCTCAAAACACGTCCAGATCTTCGACCCCAGCCTAGTCTTTGATAACATGATTGCCCAAGTTCTGAACTTTGGATTGTTTTCTCTCTTTAAACTGTGTGTGTGTGTGTGTGTGTGTGTGTGTGTGTGTGTGTGTGTGTGTGTGTGTGTGTTCTGCAGATGCCCCCAGCCTCTCTCTCACTGTACCTATCATTAAAACTTCCCACTTTTATCCAGTAAACTCTACATCATTTCAGTTCACTCAACACAAAGTGCATACAGCGCTGACCGGTCTCGGTGTGAGACTGACCTGATGACGGTGGGGTAGAGCTCTCCAGTGTACAGGTAAACACAGGTAAAGGAGGCGGATGTGAAACCCTTCCCCAGCACAGCCAGTGTCGTCCGTACGATCTGCATCTCTGCACAGCGAAACATCAGTGAAATTAGTTCTGCACAACCGTGTTCTACACCTTACCGACACTTAAGTGGCAGAACCCATGTATGCTACTATAAAGACCCAATAGAAAGAACCATTTAAGCATCAACTTTGCCAGTTTAAAAGCATAGTTAACCCTTTGTCCATGTCTGGGATGTTGAACGTCTTATGTGCACGTGTTTAATAAGCATCAAAACTATATGAAGTGACTCGTCCACTTAATAAGGGTCGTCATGTTACAGATTCATTTTGTGTCATATTTTTTTTATCTAATCGGTTTGCCCTTCGGCCCACCACAAACACTGCCCTTATTGCCCCCCATCCACCCAAGGCAAACATCGTCGTTGTCCAATGTCCAATGTGATCAAACAATGTAACCATAACCGAACACACCCGCAGACCCACTTCTGACAGTAAACACCTCGTTACAGACTCCATCGTTACTGAATTATCCTCACCTTTAGGGACAAATATGTTGGAGAAGATGACGGATGCTGACGCCAGGAGGCAGGTGGCCTGAGTCAGCCGCCGGCCGAGGAAGCTGAGCATGGCCAGAGCTACCAGTTTAGCAGGGAAATCCACAGCACCGAAAATGATCTGCATCAGATAAATATTCACCCCGAACTTCTGCAAGTCCATGGCCAGACCATAATATGCAAAACTGGTGGAAAACCTGTTAAACAGATTGGAAACAATAAACTTGTGCTAAAAGATCCGTCTCTGACCACCTCTGAATGTCATATAAGTGATCCAGTCATGATCCAATCAAATTGCATCCTGAATGTGGTCTGATCACCAAAAATGCACGTTAATGGCAAGTGCAAACAGCCCCCATGACCTCAACAAACAGCAGTAGCATCCTAAAGTCTGACCAGGGTCCATACTTCAGTGCATGTTCTAGATAACAGTGAGGGAAGTAAATTTTCAGAAGTCCATTCATCCAAAGTGTTGCTTTAACACTGGGAGGGTTCCTACCACACCACCACGATGCACATGGAGATTTTCCTCATCATTGGAGTGCGCAGCAAGTCGTAAGCTGTGTACACCGTCTTACTGGACTGAATTTCTTTATGCATGTGGGACTGAAGAACCTGGACACAAACAGAACCCACTTAGCATTTCTGCTGCAGATTCAGTTTTTGCCAGAATAATGATTTTACAGTCGTATTAAAACATCTGGAAAGGCTTCTGTTTGGTGTCATATTCTGTTCAGATATTAAGTCCACAATCGGAACCGAGGGGCTTGTGCACTTCACCTCTAGAGTGATTTTCTTGGCCATCTCCGGCCGGCCATTGATGCGGGCAACACGGTGCAGCTGCTTCAGTGCTTCGTCTGACCGTCCATTCAACACCAGCCAGCGGGCAGACTCAGAATACCACCTGAAACCAAACGGAGTACTAAATCATTCCCAACAGGTACTGAATAATTCCTAGTGGATACTAAACAAAACATAGTATATGTCACGTTAAGATGAGAAACTACAGTGATCTGCTGTCGTGTGGGGTTTTCACCAGCTGTACAGGAAGAAGATGAAGAATGGGGCACAGACAGCCACATGCAGCTTGCGCCAGTCCTTCAGACTATAGGCCACCCCGGCCAGGATCACCTGTCCAAAGGTGAAGAAGAAGGAGGAGATGGTGCCCACCAGCGTCCGAGTTTTGGTGGGGATCCATTCAACCTCTGCAAACACACAACTCACTTATCATTGAAAAGGGTCATTTTGAAATCTGTACCAGTGGACAAGCATTTGCTGCATAGTTCAGTCAGTGTTATCTCAACGATATGCTATATGTATATGCTTCACGTGAAGGGGCATAGTGGTGATGTGGGTCATAGGCGGTGCCCTCATTTTACTGGCCGAGGCCTTGTGGCATATGTGATAACGACTTGATTGTCGTGTTCCATGAGGTGCACAGCCAGTTCACTAATGATGCTGGACAAGGCTGTGTAGCTGGTGTTGTTGGCTGTGATGTTGTTTGACAATGTGACAGTTGTGATGTCTGAGGAGGCCCATCTCTGGCATGTGGCGGTGATGTTGGATGGTCACTAATTCCTAATTAGTGATGCTGGACAAACTCACTGAGAGACACAGCATTTAGGATAACCCCAGAGACGGACATGCCAGTCAGGAAGCGAAAGATGCAGTAGGCCAGGTAGGATGGGGACAGAGCCGTAAGGGATCCCAGCATGGCCAGCTGGAAATACGACCAGATCAGCAAAGCCCTCCGTCCAAACCTCCAGCACAGAGATCCAGAAAAATCAACAATAAAATATCAAAAAATAAATTAATTAAAATATGTAGAAAATATGATATATATATATATATATATATATATATATATATATATATATATATATATATATATACAATATATAGAAATTATATTTATGTTTATATTTATATACTTGTACACATTTTATATGTATATAAAATATAAATAAAAGGGAGCTTTGGAATTTGAAGGACCTTTTAGATTTATGATTAAAATGTTGGTGCCAACTGATGGAAGACCTTGTAACCTTCATTACATATGGTTCTATGAAGTACCAAAGCGTTCCAGAACCCATTTTGCACTATACAGAACCCTTGTTGTTCAGAGTGTACTATTAGAACAACGTAGCAGAAATTCACATTGTAGAGATGTTCTTTCCTCATTTGTTAATCACATTTTTAAAGAGGTGATCTAGCTCTGATAGGTGGAGTTAACTATACCAGACTGATCTCAGAACTCATCTATTCAAAACCAAAGGGGCTCCATAACCCCTTAATCTGTTCAGATGATTGACGTTAAAATATCTGCAGGTACATTGCTTTTTTTTTTGTGATTTCTAAGCTGTCCAGAAACTTTTGGCCTGTCTCGTATTGTTCTGTTTTTTTTGCTCTCCTCTGGATGGCTGGCTTTCAGTCGTGGAGGTACAATAAAACCCCAGCAGATATTAATACAGCTGGAATTTAGAAAATGTTAATCCATCTTCTCAAGCTATTCGGAAAAAACAGACCAAGAGAATCTGATTATAAAATCACTGTATAGGGTTTTTCACTATATTTGTTAAACAGCAAAATCAGGAAAAAACTGTTAATATATGTGTCAAGGAATCACATAAAACAGCTTGATTAATCACCACTAACCACACAAAACAATACGATTAATCACAACTAATCACACAAAAGAGTGTGATTAATCACATCTTATCGCACACACCAATGTGACTAAGCTCGGTTCATCACAAACAGTCTGATTAATCACAACTAATCCCACAAATTGATGTGATCAATCACAACTAATTACGCAAAACAATGTGATTAACCACAACTAATCCCACAAATTGATGTGATCCGTCGCAAGTAATCACACAAAACAATGTGATTAATCACAACTAATCCCACAAAAAGTTTGATGAATCGCAACTAATAACACAAATTGATGTGATCAGTTGCAACTATTCACTCAAAACAATGTGATTAATCACTACTAATCCCACAAATCGATGTGATCAGTCACAACTAATCACACAAAACAATGTGATTAATCGCAATTAATCCCACAAAAAGTTTGATGAATCGCAACTAGTCTTAGAAAACAGTGTGATTAATTATCAATAATTACAAGCAAACTGATTGAACTAATTAAACTAATCACACAAAGCATGTAATTAATCCTGATAAATCACAAAACAAAGAATCTTTTTGTACCATGGTCAAATGGTCAGTCTGCGACCCTAAGGGGACCTACCAGCTCTTTCCCCATGATTCCAGCCCAACATATGACTTGCTGACTTTGCAGCATTGTTGGAACATGGTGGCCATTCACCAACCATCCACGACTCCATCCGTGTGGACCATTCACGTTTGCACAGCACTCATCAGTAAAGCATACCTTTGAAAATTAGTCTTCATTTATGTCGGTGCCCACTGCATTGGTCAGGGGTAGCTGAATAGGTGGCTTATGAACAACAGCAAGCCTCTGGAGGATCCTACACCTTGAAGTTCGTGGGACTCCAGAGGCACCAGCAGCTTCAAATATCTGTTTGCTGCTGTGTCACAGCATTTTAGCAGCTGTTCCCTAAATCTGATGAATTGTACCTTTATCTGCACAAACATTCTTTTTAAGTAGTTTTCCATTAATTAGGCTCACCTGGCAAACTAATTATCACAGGTGTCTGAGATTGATTTCAGTGATCCAAAGAGCCCTGAGACACAATACCATCCATGAGTTTAATTGATAAAGAACATTTTTAAATCTTTATGAAACCTAAATACAATTTGTCTGATAATTTGTAATGCAGTGTATTTACTTTTTTTGCTCACCTGTCTGACAGCCCTCCAAATATAATGGCACCCGTCAGAACTCCACCCATGTAGATAGTTTGGCTCATCTGTTTCAGTGGCCGCAGTTTACACACCAGATCCCACTGATGGAGATAAGCAGCATTTATCATCAGCAGCTTCACCGTGACCTCTTTAAAGTGATAGTTTGATTAAAAATCAAATCCATCCCTCAGGATGTAAATCTTACCTGATGTGGTGGTTCTGGAATAACCCTGACTTATGTAACTTTTATTTGCTTTTACAGTCCCTTAAGTTCTAGATATAACAAGATAAGTGTTGTTTACTTAGCAACCACCTAGCAACATCCTATCCCTACCTGGGACACCATAGCAACCACTTAGTAACCCCCTGACCTTACCTGAGATACCATAGCAACCACCTAGCAACACCCTATCCCTACCTGGGACACCATAACAAGCACCTAACAAGTTTCTTTTGGCTCATGTCAGAGTTTATATTTGTTTATAAATATAGACCCCCTGTACTGTACACCAAAGACTGGGGGTCCAAAGGCCCTAGTTAATTATCCATGGCATGGGAGAACAAGTTATTCTATGACATCACTGAAAAAAACCTGAAAAGCCACCCTGAAGCCTGAATATTATGCATGTATGTCTGTAAAGCCAGAACAAAGGACATATTTTTAATTTTTACTAAAACTATGGACGTTTTCTTTATTTGAACAGGACAGCTGCCTCGGTGGGGATCTGCACTTTCAGCACAGGAGGTCACATTTATCTGGGTTGGAGATTCATGGTGGGTGTAAGAGTGTAAAACACAGAGCTCAAATTACAGAGTGTTGTTCTGAAACTAACGTTATATAATTCTGGATATGAATGTTATTACAGTTTCATTCTGGAAATTAATGTTATTAGAGTTTCATTCTTGAAATGAATGTTATTAGAGTTTCATTCTGGATATGAATGTTATTACAGTTTCATTCTTGAAACTAATGTTATTAGAGTTTCATTCTGGAAACGAATGTTATTAGAGTTTCATTCTGGATATGAATATTATTAGAGTTTCATTCTGGAAATTAATGTTATTAGAGTTTCATTCTGGAAATGAATGTTATTAGAGTTTCATTCTGGATATTAATTTTATTAGAGTTTCATTCTGGAAATTAATGTTATTAGAGTTTCATTCTGGATATTAATGTTATTAGAGTTTCATTCTGGATATTAATGTTATTAGAGTTTCATTCTGGATTTGAATGTTATTAGAGTTTCATTCTGGATATGAATGTTATTAGAGCTTCATTCTGGAAATTAATGTTATTAAAGTTTCAATCTGGAAATTAATGTTATTAGAGCTTCATTCTGGATGATCTGACACTGACTCACCTCTGACACTATGGTGGAGATGAACTCTTTTCTCTCGTACGTCCAGCCATCGAGGCAGGTCTCAGTCTCACTGGTGTTGTGCTGAGAGTGGTTGGTGGTCTGGTTGAGGAGATGCCACTGAGCAGTGGTGTATCTGCTGCATTTGGACAGTTTGGAGTCCTCCAGGGGGATGAACGCTTGCAGTATATGACCATTGCTCTGCTCCGATAGATTCCGAGCCTCTGCAAGGGCAGTGATATTCGGTATTTTGCAGAAATGTCCAGGAATGCCTGCTGTGAAGTTGTTGAGTAAGTTCTGGCTGGCCATCAGAAGGCCAGGTATGGACAGCAGAGTCACATGGATCAGCTGGAAGCGTCCAAATCCTCCAGTTTCCTTCAAAAGGTCAGCAAAACCCATATCCGGTTCTTCTGGAGCTTGAATGTACCAGATTTCTGTCCCGTTTTGATCTTCCTGTGCTTCAGTCGCATGAAGAAGATCAGCACCTTTCACAGCTCCTCACTCCTCCTTCCACACCCGTGCGCTCTTACAACATCATTCAAACACAAATAAACCTGCCAGACCCCCACAATCATTAATGTTGGGGGGGTTAATAGTTGTCGAAAGGCTGGTCACATTCCTTTCCCCATGAGATGAACATCTGCTCTGACGTTCCAAAAAAAATACTGACATTGCAGATGGCCGGATTGTCCCGTTGAGAAGTTCGGATCGGACAGGAGTGTGAACCTGAGTGGGACACATCATTCAGACACACTCGCACTGTAATTATTTTTCATATTTTGCGAACAAACTGCTGTAAGTCTCAAATCCCTCACAGTGGAATGTGTGTAAAGAGCTTGTTCAGAACAAACTCAATGACATCCTAATCCCAAATCCCATCCTAAAGCCAATCGGGCAGCAGCCTGGAGAGAGTAAATAATGGTCACACACAGGTAAGGTGGGAAGTTTACCTGCATGAAGGTCATGGCAGTATTGGTCTTTCAATGATTTCTTTGAAATTGGGTCCATAAATATTTGACACAAACAAGAATTGTTGAGTTTTCTGAATCAATACAGGGTCAATATTTTGTTAAATGTTTCTTAGCGAGTTGAACCTTGGCCAGACACTTTTGGTAGATATCAACAAACTTCTGCCGAATCCTGGTTGGATATTTGTCTAATTGGTTCAGAGTTCAATCAAATTTGTTGGCTTTCTAGCACAGACCCAACTTTTAAACCTAGTTTAAATATGTTTAGTGGAGGTGAGATCAGGATGTAGGGAAGGTCAGGCCAAAGGCTTAATGTTAGCTTGTTTTATCCATTCTTACGATGTTTGTTTTGGGTTACTATCCTGTTGGAACCCAACCATCCATCCATCCATTTTCTGAACCGCTTATTCCTGAATAGGGTCACGGGTGAGCCGGTGCCCAGCCGGCAACTCTGAGCGCAAGGGCGGGAAACAACCCTAGACAGGGCGCTAATCCATCGTAGGGCTCACACACACACACACACACATCTACACACTAAGGGCAACTTTAGAGTCACCAATTCACCTATCATGCATGTCTTTGGACTGTGGGGGAAACCGGAGTACCCAGAGGAAACCCACGCGAACACAGTGAGAACATACAAACTCCACACAGACACTTCCCAGGTCGCCCCACCCGGGGATCGAACCCTGGATTGGTAAAAGTTGAAAACGCAATATGTCATAAGGAAAATGTATTGATTAATTAATTTATACAGTGTTTTCTTTTCTGTTATTTTCATTTCTTTTCTTTTCCTTTCTTTCTTTTTTTTTTTACTTTACAATGAAAGCGTTATCACAAAGCATCTTTACAGAGATCAAGGTCCAAGCCACTTTTCAGCAAGCCAGGGGACGACAGTGACTGGGAATTTCTTTTGGGAATTTATTCATTCTGGAATTGCTGCAAAGCTCATTGAAATGCATGAAATTTCCCACACTCTAGGAATCCAGAATGAATAACTGGAGGCAAAGTTTAATGGGTAGTGAGCAGTGTAGAAAGTAGCCAGTCAGAGGCTTCTCTGCTTGTTCAATGTTGCTGTAGCAATTAACGTTACTGTCAGCATTGTTATGTAATTGAGGGTAATATTCTCTCTATTTCAGAATTAATTAAGAGCTACAGATGCAGGTGATCTGAAATTGTAACCACTAGGGGGCGTACTCAATAGATTCAGAACAGTAGGAGTTAAATTTATAAGTATACCGTGGTGCAAATATAGAGTATACTCACACTTTACAAACCCTCCTTTTAAAAGTTCATATGCTGGACACATGACATTTTAGGACTAGTTTGTTCGAGAACAAGAGGAACTTATTAACCACTAAAGAAGATGATGAATAGTTATTGTTACTGATCCAAATACAGTGAGTGAAACTGCTTTTCCCAAATAGACTTTAGAAAAATACAATCATCATCAAATAAGTAGTTGCACAAACGGTTTCCCCCAGAAGGAAGTGAGGGATTGCAGGGATGTTGGGAAGGAAGATAAGGGTGTTCAGGATCAATAACTGATTATAAATGTAGACTGACATGATCAATATTTATCGATCTACTCATACAGAAGTCGTGACTCCCGGTACGGCGTTGTAGAGGTTCCTAATGGTGTCCTGTGATAATCAATCCCATGCAGCTTGAATATTCTGGCATGGTCTGGAATTGTATGGAATTGTATGGAATTGCACGCCACACCATGATCCCAGGCCTTCTGGACGTCTGAAACTGTTGATCTTGGTGCTGACCTCGGTGCCTCCGTGGATTTGTTGGTTGTCTCCACCAAGACAAAAGTGGGACTCATCACTGAAGATGACCATGAGTCTGGAACAACACCGTCGCCGTCGTAATGGTCTGTGTGCAAGTAGTTTTACAACAGTGCTGGCACTAACTGGGTGACTCGTGGAGGGCAATGCTGCTGGCTGAATGCTGGCAACCACTTCTGTTAGGTCACATCACTCATGTTGAACAATCCACCGGTTCTCCCACTTGGTGGTTTGGTAGGTCTCCTGGGTCCTTCATGTTGCTGGTGTGTGCTTTCTTCTATCCTGTCTTCTGTCTATGGTAATATCCCATGATGGGTATGGAGTGTAATATGTTGGTCAGACCATCCTGCTGGTGGTTTATATCCTTATCCTTATATATATATATATATATATTAGGTTGCTTTGTACACCAAATACAAGCCCCTTATGTAATAAAGACACTTATCCTGAGTGAATCACTGACAGGATGAAGAATCATTTACTGTACAAAACACACTCCTCTGTACAAACTCCATTCACTCTCTTTCAGACAGTCAGCCACCATCCCCCTGTTCATAGGACCAATTCACCTTTATTAGTGGAAATGCAAAATCATATATGTGGTCAGGAGGACAGGAGGGCATAAATGGCTAAGCATTCATCCATTAATGCACTTTAACTGTACTGATATTACAGGTTTGATCAGTGCAGACAAACTACCTGAACTGTAGAGAGTAGAGCTGACACTGCACTCGTCCACCTCTCAGCCTCAGCTCACCCTCCGGGTTACTCTACACCCAGACAGACGGTGATTAGTGAGGTGGTACCTGTTAACTCTGGAACTGCGGTTAGGTTTTGTTCTGCTCTGTCATGGCTTGTAGTGAACACGCCAAAAGTAGCAGGAGCAAAAACTAAGGCAGGCTTGGTGATACCGTAAAAATACAATATCACGATATTTAGATATTTATAAATATCGTGTATTGATTCATATAAAAGTGAGATTGATCTTTAACCCTCTGGAGTCAGCACTTCTGCTGCCAGCAAAAAAAAAAAAATTCACCCAAAACAATTAAAAATAAAAGAAATATAAAATCTACATCTTAACTGAACTGTGTCTGTTCGGAAGGGAGTCGGTAATCGGTAGCTAGAGGTAAGAAGCTTCTGTTGATATTGTAACAGAGCTATTGTAAAATATTTGGTTGCGTAAACTGTTTTTATTAGTTCTCTAGATATGATACATGCTGGAGTGATATGAGACACTCTGCTAATGTGTTTATGTTGTTTTTATATTTAGTTATTTATTTGTATAGTGAGATTTATAGTTGCCGTTTCGTGGAAGAGGTCTATTCTCAGCTGGAGGTTATTTAAAAAGCTGCTACGGCTCACAACATACCTCCTCACAGCACAATAACACCTCCTTCTGGAGAAAACTGGCAATGCAGAAAAGCTTTTGAGTTGATTTGATCCCGTAACATCCACTTTACTCGTTTTGTAATGAACAGCGTGAATGGCCCTGATTAGCTTATAAGCTAACTAGTTCAGTAGCATATTTCAGTGCTTGATATCTAGTTGAATTGAGACCCTGTGTATCAGAATCCAAACAATTCAGGAAAACAGTGGCTAACGTGGTAGCACTATTATCCGAGGCTCACAGGTTCAAATCCCAGGTCATGCTGCTTGCCATCGGCATCCGGATACTAAGAGGAAAATTGGTCATGTTCTCTCTCCACATCACAACTACACCAATGCTGGTTGGCATAGGTGGCACAGCCTGTTGTATCGGCGCTGAGGACATGGCACTTCCCTCCTAGCTTATTGGCTACCTAGCAATGATGCAAAGGTGGCAGTTCTAACAGAGCTGGTGGCTGGTTTCATGTGCTTGTCCTCACCCTCCGAGTGTTGGGAGCACCATACTGCATGTGATCCAGAAAGTCCCAACAGGGTTGGGTAATTGGTGCTTCCAAATTGAGGGGCAACCCTTTCGTTAGTGCACTGACACTGTTCATTACTACAGTAACACGTGAGCAGCAGCCTGTAATTGTACATTTAATTAGTGGAAGTAGCTGAGCAATGTGGCCAGGACAGGACACTCTGGATTCAAGCTTTTATTTACAAATGATTTCTTACTTTAATTACAAGCACAGAGATACAGTTTGAGTTAGATCCACAACAGGGATGTTTATTTAATGTTCATAATTCAAAATACCAAAATCACACAAAACTATCGGAGAGGAACCGTCGTCAGGCCCACCAGAACCATCAGATCTGTCCCTCTAAACCAAACCAAAGTGGTTTAAAGAAACACACTCGGTCTTGCAGTTGTTATTGTAGGGTCAGCTGCAGACCACAGCACACCTCAGTACTGACTGATTAACAGGGCCAACATCGCCACCTTCTGGCTGTTTTTAGCACTATCTTCAAAGAGAAAAAGAACTGACGTGAGGAAACAGGTCCACCTCAAATGAAACATCAGACATGTCTACGTAAACCAACACAAAATAGCCACAGTTCCAATCAGTGTATTAGACATCAGGACTGAAAGAAATGAAAGAAAGAAACAAAAATAAAGAAGATCACTCTGTTTTGCTCCGCGGCACCGCACCGGGGAGCTTCTCTTGCAACCTGATAAATAGGAGAAGAGAAAACACAAAACACACAGAAGATTAAAATTGAAAAATCGTAAATCACTGGAGCTACGAGGCTCCATTTAAAAAACACAAATATACAGTTTATTAGTTTCACTATTGAGTTTTAATCTTTCAATAAATGTTATTATTTTTATCATTAGTAGTAAAGCTGCGAAACATGACTAAAACATCTGAGAAATGGTGATTATATGAAACATAAAACCTGATCAGAGTATAATGCATTTGTTACAGCAGAAACACAGCAGACTGGACATGTAAATATACAGCTTAGAACCAGAGACAAGAACTGAATTAAATCCCAGTTTAAATGCCAAAGACCCTGCATACAGACTCTGACCGATCAGAGAGAGGGGGCGGGGCCAGTGACATCACTGACCCAGATACTGGGTTAGAGAGGGAAAACAAGAATGGAGGGGCTGTTTGCTTGCTTCCTTTTCTCACAGTGTTCAAATTTCATAATAAAAGTCCTTGGAAGGGATTTTACTGATATTGACATAAAATAATAAATTATTTTATTTGGACAAAAAAAATATGATTATAAATATTGTTGTCAATCTATTCATTATAAATAACTCATAAAAAATTCAGCTTAAAAACAGTATGAATGACTGATCTCCAAGAGATTCTTTTTAGCCCTTAAAAGCAATAAATAAAAAGGTGCAAGTAATTATTTTAGTAAAACATGGTCAAATACATACAAATATTTAAAATCTGAAATGAATAAATTTGAGTAGCATAGGATCTCACAAAAATTACATTCGGCAAGTGTGACTGTCTCCTATAAATACTTTATATAATAAATTAAAATAAAAGTACATCAAACTATGAAAAATGCAAAATTAGCCTAGAGTTCTAAAGGTTAAATCATACACAAATGGCAACTTACATTTTGTAGAAGATATAATATAAAAAAAATCATCTCGATATATAGATATTTACAGTATTTGCAGCATTTTAAACACTGTATTGCTCTATTGCTTAAAACCACTACTTACTTTTCCAGTTTCTCCTCCAGTTGAGTCTTCACCAGTTCCACATAACGATCTATTTGGGTCTGAAAACGAGAGAAAAATACGTTTATAGCAGAAACATCAGACAGCACTCCGAAATCCACAGATGAAACAGAGGAAGCAGAAGATGGTCAGTGCTGTAGAAACTCCTACCTTGTTCTTCTCGTACACCAGAGGAGCGCAGAAGAAGGTGATATCAGCTGGCAAACAGAACAAAATACTGAGATTTATTTTCCGCCGAGTTGGGAGAGCGATCACTTCAGTGTTCAACCGAGCGGGAGCGGTTTCTTACCCAGAATCAGAACAGTTACACCATTAAAGACAGCGCCGATGTACGTCAGGATCCACATCAGGCCTGCCAGCTGAAACAAGAGAGAGTGGGATTGTTACGGTACACAATTTCAGCTTCCTCACTATTTTCCATTCTGAATGGAGGTTCAGATTTGATTGCTCTAATATGTTGGTGCTAAAGGTGGCAATTTCAGGGCCTGGAAGTAAAAATCCACATCAGGATTCAGTTCCAACTTCCAGGACCTGTGCCACCACTGGTCACTGCAATACTCCAATAATCTATATCAGTGGTTCTTAACCTTTTCACTGTGCGACCCCCCCTTTAGGATCCAGTAAATTTCGCGACCCCCCTACCCCCGGGAAAAAACGTTCTGTTCTGATGTTCCTCTAGTGCAGGGGTCGGCAACCTTTAACACCCAAAGAGCCGTTTGGACCCGGTTTCCACGGAAAATAAAACACAGGGAGCCGCAAATAATTTTTGACATCTAAAATGAAGATAAACACAGTATATATGGCTTTTTCTGACCTTTACACTTTGTATAAACAACTACAGTGTGTTTGAAATCCAATAAAATTAGATATTATTTATTTAATTAACGCTTTTTGAACATTTTGAATCCTTAAAAAAAAAGCAACCCGCCGAGTTGAAGGTTTCTTTCAAATGAATTAAAAAGCTGAACTTCAATTATTCATGTAGCAAACAAAAGCAAAAACATGCTGTGAGCCGTCAACCTTATTTCCTGATCTTTGGGCTTCCAGAGTGTGTAACGGAGAGTGGACATGAATTACGGAAATACACTGTAAAAAAGCACTCTGTCACTAAACAATGAAAAAGAAATATCTGCAAAATATCTGAATGAATATTTCTTAGAGCTGGTTAATGGACTTCTGCTCCTGAAGCTCTGAGCAGAGCGTCTGCAGATCAGGGCTGTACGAAGTCACTCTCACCTTTGCAGGACCGTCGGGACCCCCAGGTTAAGAACCCCTGCTCTACATTATAAAAACAGTATTATGTCGCCCTCTATAGGATTAAAACCCACCTTCAGCGAATCCACCACATCCTCCACTAGCAGCAGCCGCCTGGTGTGGATTAAAGCTCTGTTCATATTCAGCAGGAGGATGTCCATGTACCTCTGGGCTGTTTCTGGAGTGATGCTGATGTCCCTCTCCAGCAAAACCCTGAAGATACAAAATTCAAACCCGTTCCAATGATGGCATTCGGCTATTTTCAGTTGAATTCCTTGCTGACACAGATGTGCAAATGCACACACAGCTTGCCTAGTTCCTGTAGAGGAGTACTGCCAAGAGAATAGGAACAGATTACCAAAAATGAAACTATTGGCTGCCTGCAAGCATCTTTAAATCCAGATGAGTCTTCAGGGGGTCACAGGTACTACGTTACACACTTCTTTGTCAGTCATTAAATTATTCCCATTAAAAATATTTACATTTTCCACACGTTTTCATCAACAGACTGAGTACGTTTCATATCCTACGGACCAGATCATGTTGTCTTGTTGGTGTCGATCGAATAAAAAGAGTATTTTCTAACTGAGACCAGCGATTTCTGCTCTTCTTTATAAAGAAACCGAAGCTCTTCACGAATACACACTTGAACGGATGTCCTTCTTCGGATTTCTGCACCGCCTGGATGATGGACTTGTAGACTCTGAAGGTTATGGTGAAGCACAGCAGGGCCAACAGAAGGTACGAAACAACAGTGATCAGACTGAATGTGGCCAAAGAAATCAGAACCAGCAGAGAACCCCCAAACACCAGTGAAGACCTCCTCACATCCTGCCAATAGACCAGCTCCTCCACCACTGAGATACAGACAGAGAGAAAATTGAGCTCCATCAACATTCATATCCAGAATGAATCTCTAATAACATTCATATCCAGAATGAGCCTCTAATAACATTCATATCCAGAATGAAGTTATGTAAAATAAACAATTACAGTTGCTTATTAAATACACAAAATATTGAGTAAACAACCCAAAAGTACCATGTGATGAGTAATGCATCATATACAGAAACTCACACAGTACAAGTTACTGTTTTTTGTTTATGAGCTGGAAGACGGTGACTGTGAGGATTAGTGCCAGGCCAAGTGTTTCTGCTCTAAATCCAAGAGAGGAAAGTCATGTGCAAAGGCTTAAACTCCAGCCTTAGGCAACACTGAGCCTGGCAAACAATACTAACGACACGCAACTCTTAAAGGTGCCAATTTCAATCTGATATTTGATGATTTACCCAATGCAATACAGAGACACAGTAAACGACGGGTTAGATCATCTAATTACATCAACATCCAGAATGTTATTTCGTGTCTGAAGGGTCGTTGTGGTAGATTAAGCACTATATACTGAATGTAACTTCCAGGAACACCATTTGGGGAGTAGTTGGCAAAGCACCAAATGCATGAGTGGATCAAAGTTTACACTGGTTTTTAAGAATTTTATTCACTATATTTTGCATTCTTTTACATTTATTTACAGAATACACAGAGTTTCTGCATCATTTAAGGTGGACTAGATAGGATATAAGATATGTAGGGTCTCTAGTACCAAATGCATGAGTGGATCAAAGTTTACACTGGTTTTAAGTGTTATATTCACTGTATTTTGCATTCTTTTACATTTATTTACAGAATACACAGAGTTTCTGCAACACTTAAGGTTGACTGGATAGGATATAAGATATGCAGGGTCTCTAGCACCAAATGCATAAGTGGTTCAATGTTTATACTGGTTTTTAAAAACTATATTCACTATATTTTGTATTATTCTACATTTATTTACAGAATACACAGAGTTTCTGCATCACTTAAGGTGGACTGGATGAGACAGAAGATAACAAACTGTTAATATATGTTCATTAAAGTGATAAAACCCACGAAATGTAAAGTGAAGCCCTGTAGGTTTAATAAAGCCGCAGAAAGGCCGACCTGAGCGCGCAGAGCTGTGCAGCGCGCGCCTGAAGCTCTGTTCGGGAGTCTGCTCGGTGCTGTTCGGTTCCTCCATCCCTGCAGGAGCTCGAGGGTGTGTGAGGAGGTGTGTGGGAGCGCTCGCGTGGTCTCATTACCTCCACCGATGGGAGGTGCTCTGGAGGTCACGCTCCAATAAACATAACCCCGGTCAGGGGCTGCAGGCGGGACAAACGAAGCTTTCCGCTGCAGTGAATCAGTGATTCGGTTCGAGTGATTCGAACATTCGGATTGTTACACTTTGGCGACACCTGCTGGTCAAAAGCGTGTTAGTGCAGCGAAACCCCCACAGACTAATCTTCAAAGCTGCCTTTCCTTATAATCATATCTCATATGATCATCACCTTTATTAACCGTGTATGAAAGTTAATATGTGATATTTTATTTTGTATTTTAATGTACTTTCATGCAGGTTTCTCAAATATACTTGAGAAGATGCTGGACTGCAGATGAGCTCAGGTTGGTCCAATCAGCTCTACTGTTTGAGACACTGAACACTTTATAAAATATAAATTTAAAAAATAAGCAATATTAATGAATTGCAATTCATTTCATTTTATTTCATTTTTATTATGTTTTCAGTCTTTTCATGTGAGGTCACTTGAGGTCTTTGTGATGCTATTTATTTATTTATTTATTTATTTATTTAAGTTTATCTTTTTATCACCTTTTTCTGGTGAGTGTTGCGGTGGGAGGGCTATCAGGAATCAGTGGACACAGTACCCCCTGGACAGGGCACCAGTCCATGGCAGGGTGCCAACATACTCCCACAATCAGTTATTATTATTATTATTATTATTATTATTATTATTATTATTATTATTAATATTCTTACTGTGATTATTATTATTGCTATCATTTTTTATAATATTACTATTATTTTATTATGATGGTGATTACTATTATTATTATTGTCATCATCATTATTGTCATTGTTATTATTTTTGTTGTTGTTTTGTATTGTTGTACTATTGTTATTGTATTATTAGTATTGTTGTTGTTATTATGAAACACAAAGTCATTTCTGCATCTCTGAACTTTACTCTACTGGGATTCCAATCTGGTGATTTTGGTCCACCTGTGGACTGTGTGTCAGAACCTCCAGCCAATCCTCTTTCAGGTGGGCGGGGCCTGTCTATGTACAGGTGGGGGTGGGGGAACACCTGTGGCTGTTGAGCAGGTCTGACCAGCCCACTGGTGGTGCAGGAAGTTCCTGCTGTGATTTTCAGTGTTTTCCAGCTTGACGTTCTGATGAATCCTGAGGGTTTACTGGAGTGAGGTTCTAGACTACAGTTCTGGTCTGTAGGCCAGGCAGAGGGTATAACATGGATGTGTGAGAGACCTAGAGGAGCTCCTCAGAATGACCTGGGTCACCTTTCTCTGGGCCTTCGTGGCCTCTGTCCATATCATCTGTCAGGTACAGGTCAGCTGGTTGCTGATATATTATTACAGAATATTTTCTTTCATTATTTCAATGGATGTGTTTATATTTGCACACTGAAGAAAACAGAATTCCTGCTCTTAGCGTTGAAGTGTGGAGCGTTTCTGCTCAACGATTCACTGTGAAACGGGGAACAGCGTCTGTTTTCTCAAACTACATCAAATGGAAAGTATTTCATCGTGTTCAAATTAGTCTGGATCACAAACATCACTGAGATTTTCAATCATCAGATTTTAAAGCCGTCGTCAAAAATACTTGCCTCCAGAAGGACGTGTGGGATTGCAGTTTCACTGGTTAGAAGATGAAGGTGATCAGGATCAATAACTGATGATAACTGTAGTCTGATCTGATCAATATTTATTGATCTACTCATACAGAAGTGGTGTCTCTCAGTACGGCGTCGGGTTTAACGCAACACGCCAGAGGTGTAGAGGTTCCTAATGGTGTCCTGTGATGATCCATCCCATGCAGCTTGAACGTTCTCACTCAGTTCTGCTCCTCACATAAACCCTACCATCAGCCCCAAACCAGTGGTACCATGACATGTTTCCAGTCCTCTAAGGTCAAGTTTGCACCCGAATGAGCTCAGATGGACCCATGGATGGCCACTGCACTGTCCACTGGCGGTATTCCCAGTACAAACGTGACACTGTGGATTGACATGTTAAATGTCCTACTTTGGAAATGGAATATCCCGTCCCTCTGACCCACACTATCACGCCTCACTCGAACCTGAGCTCAAATGATAATTTGCGTCTCCTTGCCATGAGCACACTGACCAGTTCAGCCTCATAACTTAGACAGGTGTGGCATTCCCCAGCTGTTGCCTGACTTAACGCCGTTTCATAACTAATCTATATACTGGTGTGTGATGGTAACAGTCATTGTTTGTCTGCCTCAGGTCTGTGGAGAGCTGTCTGAGAGGACCGATGGCCTGGTGGCTGAGCAGCTGGTAGGTCTGCCGGCTCTGCTGGACATTACAGTGAAGGAGGGCAGCAGTGTGGCGATCCAGTGTAATGTGAGTGGAGTTCCTGACCACATTGTGTGGTACAACTCCAAAGGACGCGTTCTGAACGGAGAGGGGTTAGGTGAGAGGATTCATTATCAACAAACGTTGCGTTTTGGACTCCGGTCCAGTCAGCACCAGTATATGGTCAATACACACCAGTATCAACCAGTATAAATGTGCTGTTTTTTTCAACCAGTGACCTTCATTAAAGGTGAAAAATTAGGGTCTTGATTGATTCCTGAGCCCAGATTCACTAATACTGGTAACAAACACTGCATTTAGACTGTCACCAATTTACTCCTCGATGTAAACACACTCAGTCTTTCACTTGCTTCCAGAATCTGTCACAAGCACGTTCTTTTTCACAGTTTAGTAAACCAGGGCGAAACGTGTCCTCTTTTTCGCAGACGTCCTCGTTTGGGATATAAAAAAAAAAAAAAATGTGTCCGGACAGGATTTCCAAAGTCTCCACGTATAGGGTTCCGTGAGATCTGCCTTCCTTTCTCTGAAATTTAGTTTTGCTCATTTTCATTTTTTCTCTCCTTCAAATCTTGACATTTTTTCCCTTAAAATAAAAAAAAAAAATGCACCATCAGAGAGTCTGTATAGCCAGGGAATGTGAACTCCAACGAAAGAAGTACAGATACCGAACATCTCCTGACTGACTGACGGAGTCTGGCCTCAGAGATCAATACTGTTCCCTTGGTTTTCCTCTGAAATGCTCCTCTGAGTACCCGACTCTTCTCTGTGTAGGGGGAAAGTGGACGATGGTGGAGAAGGACACACTCAACATCAGCTCCGTTTCCTTTGAGGACCGGGGGAGGTACACCTGCGTGGCCTCGAGCTCAGCTGGCGTCCTAAACTACACAGTGACTCTGAGGGTGAGCTACACGCACAGCGGCCTGGGCCTCTACTATGTCATCATCTGCCTGGTGGCCTTCACCATCACCATGATCCTCAACATCACCCGTGTCTGCATGGTCAGCACACACCTGCGCAAGACTGAGCGTGCGCTCAACGACTTCTTCCACGTGGAGGGAGCCGAGAAACTGCAGAAGGCCTTCGAAATCGCCAAGCGCATCCCCATTGTCACCTCCGCCAAGACCCTGGAGTTTGCGAAGGTCAGTGTGAACGCCAGTCTCCGTTATTCCGGGGGACAGAAGAGAGCAGGGGCCTGTGAAATCATATTAATAAGGGCTAATAATTTATATACAGTGATATTTGATTCCATGCAGATTAACATGTAATCAAATTTATTTTGGTGTGTAATATCTTAGCATTTTGGGAAAATCAAGAAGTTATAATCTGAGTTTAAAGTAAATTAATAAAACATATTTTAATATTGTTGTTTTTTTTTTTGTTCATGGTTTAATTCAAAAAGATAATCTGTCATATATTTTATATTCATAACATCATAGTAACTGCCTGCTAAAACCACAACAGCCCCCACAGATGCCATAGCAACTGCCTAGGATTCAATAAATACAAAATAGGGACATCCTAGAGATACCATAGCAACCAGTTGGCAGCACCCCAGAAACCACCTGGGACTTGTTTAAGCCGTGAAGTCACTGTGCTTTTCATAGATATAGACGTTACACTTTTCTATAATTCATCACTTCGGTCACAAATGAAAAAATAAGCAAATATAAAATAATGTTCCTGTACATCTCAAAAAAATTATTATTGTGAGTTTTTTTGTTTGTTCACTAATTAAAAAAGGTAAGCAGGTAAATATTTGATATTCATTACATTTACAGTCACGTTTCACCTTTATGTTGATACTGATTAGTCGTTTATTCGAATTCGAAGTACATATTCTAATAATCTGAGATGGTGGATTTCGGGTTTTATGAGCTGTACGCCAAACTGATCAACAGTAAAACAGAAAAGACTTTGAACTGAATTTTGAACAAAAATGATTTTTATTCCCACTATTCTGTTTTTGAGCTGCATGTATGATATTAAAAAAACTGTTCAAATAATCAATAAAGTTCTATGAATATTAATTCCCAATATTAATATTAATGCTAATAATAACCTTCATTCGGGTTATTGTCATTTCTTTGCCCACAACACTTAACTAACACTGATTATAGTATGTTTTTGTGTTTTATGAGAAATAAAATAACAACTTTAAATAATGGTGTAGTTTAAACCTGTTGGTCAAGTGCGTTACTGTAGTAAGATTTTAATGCTGAACCATCAAAAATGGCAGATAAATTCAAATTTCTTAAATGTGAACTTTCTGAAAACTTATAGGAAAACAAGAAAAAACACACTTCATGCAGGACTTTTATTATGTTACAGTTGATTCATTCTGCACAGCATAGTTTAAGCCCATAATCTGAGTTTTAGACTTCTGTATCTTTTCCAGTGCTGCAGTGAACAGACAATCCACCAGAGGGCATGGATCCGATTTCAGTTTCTAATTTCCATAATTATCATTTAATTTCTGATATATTATTGTTATTTACATATTACTTAATAATTGTTAGATAATGATTGCATGTTGCAGAGGTTTAAAACTACATGTATGATCCTCTTGGATTTAAAGGGTTAAAGCTCTTTGTTGTCCTGCAGGTGACGCAGTTTAAGACGATGGAGTTTGCGAGACATATGGAAGACCTGGCCCGAAGTATCCCACTGCCTCCGCTCATCCTGAACTGCAGGACAGTAATGGATGATGTGTTAGACCACCCGGCAGATGGTGGGGGTCTGGCAGCTCTCGAAGGGAACCGATTGTCAGTACCGGAGAGTGAGTCGGTGGAGAGGGAGTCCCTCTGCAGGACCAGTCTGGATGTTGAAGTCTCGGTCCACCGTTTAGCAGAGACCCACGGTTCCCCCACTCACACTGAGGAGGCTGATGCAAACATAGACATGGACGAGATCACTTAGCAAAGTTTAAAGGAGAAATTTCATCAAAAACAAAAATACATGAAGACAAATGTGATCAGTCAGCCTTTATGATCGATATTATTGATAGATTTGGGAAATGCTCATCCCTCGTTTACAAAATATACAGGGGTCAATGAAATTGGACAATGAAATTGAAACACCTGGTTTTTGACCACAATAATGTATTAATATGGTGAACTAGGGCCTCCTTTTGCAGCCAATACAGCGTCAGTTCGTCTTAGGAAGGACATTTTTTGGATACAATCCGGGTTAACACCCCAACATCCCCTTCAGACAGCGTCCTCTTGCGTCCACAGTTAATCTTGTTGGATGTGGTTGGTCCTTCTTGGTGGTGCTGACATCACCCTGGATACCGTGGCTCTTGATACATCACAAAGACTTGCTGTCTTGGTCACAGATGCGCCAGCACGACGTGCACAAACAATTTGTCCTCTTTTGAACTCTGGTATGTCCCCCATAATGTTGTGTTCATTGCAATATTTTGAGCAGAACTGTGCTCTTACCTGCTGATTGAACCTTCACACTCTGCTCTTACTGGTGCAATTAATGAAGATTGGACACCAGGCTGCTCCAATTTAGCCATGAAACCTCCCACATTACAATGACATGTGTTTCAGTTTCATTGTCCAACCCCTGTATATTTTTATTCATTATCAGTCGGAAAAAGTTATTTGATTAGAAATGTAGCAGTAGGCAAAATATTGAATGCAATTTAAACGAAGGGGATTTTTTTAAATGTTTTGCTGTTTGTGACCGAATTATTGATTTGTATGAAGATGACGATTATTTTCATTTGTCCTTTATATCAAAGACTTGTCAAATAAATGTCAGCTGATATGTCCTCGGTCTATTAAAGCATGAGCAACACTACTGTTATTTCTACTGTCTTCATCTCTGTCTTCTGATCACTGTTTAATTTTATTTTTTATGATTTTATCCCAGTTTTTTGTTATGGTTTGGACCCCGTTAGGACTCTCCCAGTCATGCACAATTACGAGGGGGAAGACATGCACATGCGTCCTTCAGGCATTTCCTTCTTTTTGAACTCCTGCCATTGCATCACTGCTGAAGTGCACTGGGTGTGATGTGGGGAGACAGCGCCATCTACCTACCCAGATTGAAAATGGCACATTTTGCTTTCTCAGACTCCAGTTGCTGAGCCCCTTTATTATTATTATTATTATTATTATTATTATTATTGTTGTTGTTGTTGTTATTACTTTAGCAACATGCTATACATGATATGGAATACTACATTAACCCTGAGCACCCACTACCTAGCAACACCCTAGCAACCATCTGAAACATTGCAGCTGCCTAACAGCGCAGCACCCTCCAGAGATACCATGTCAACTACATAGAATTCAAAATAAACCTACGGACATCCTAGCAACCACCCAGGATACCACAACAACTGCAGCACTCCAGCAGAGATGTTTACACTATGAAGTGTGAAGTTTTCTCAGATTAATTAATACGTTCATTTCTTTTCTGGCTTTGGATGTGTTACTGTAACTACACTGTTAATGATCGGAGGAAATGAGAGTGTACCCCAGTGCCGGCCGGGCCATTGAGCAGAACCTGTTTCTCCCAAACACATGAGGGGAAAGTGTTCTAATCAGCCAGTTCCACCACAGACGGCTCACATGTCAGTGCCTGCGTCACTCCACAGGCCCTCCGGTCAGTTCTACTGGTTGTAGGTGTTCTTTCTCCACTAAATGATGGGTTTTCTCATCTGTTTGGTGGTTAGTCTGTTTAGATTTGAATACTTATGAATTATTGGTGGGAACAAAGTTATTGGTTATATAAAGGTTATTTGGCTTGTTTTTAATAGTGCTGCTATTAGAAGCTTGCTCTATGGATGCTGTGGTGTTTGTGGTGTTGCTTTGCAGTGGTTACTAGTCTTTTTTTTTTTTTAAACAGGGAAATCTGTGAATCTGAATGCTGTTCTTCAGATCACATTTCATATTCATGACATGTTATGTTTTTTTTAACATTTTAAGATTGTGGATTTCTGGTTTGCATGAACTATAAGATGCTTAACAGAAAAACAACAACAAAAAAAGGCTTGAAATGTCATTTTATATGAAATTGTTTTTAGATGCACTAGTATATTTCAATGAAAATGTGAGCGGATTATATCAGTAGTGCTGTCTGACCATGGACCTTTACTCCTGTCTGCTGTCTCTGTGATTATCGTCTGGATTTTGCTCTTTTGTTAATTACCCCCCTTATCTGAGCTTGTGGAGATGTGTTTGATCCTGTTTCGAGCAGGTGAAGCTCAGGGGAGACCATTGAATCTGTGAGCTTTATCTACTAAACACCTTTCAAATGGTGTTCACTACACAGCCCAGACTTGATTATCCTCCTTCACCGTTCCACACAAACACAATACAGCTACATATAGATTCAGAGTTCATTGCAGAGTTCATACCTTTGATGTTAATGATACACATCAAATAAACAGAAGGACGTGTGGGACTGCAGTGCTGTTGTGAAGGAAGATGAAGGTGATCAGGATCAATAACTGATGATAACTGTAGTCTGATCTGATCAATATTTATGGATCTACTCATACAGAAGTGGTGTCTCTCAGTACGGCGTCGGGTTTAACGCAACATGCCAGACGTCTCTGCATGGAGATGTTCCTAATGAGGTTCCTAATGGTGTCCTGTGATGATCCATCCCATGCAGCTTGAATGTTCTCACTCAGTTCTGCAGATGGTGTGGTAGGGGTGGAGTGTTGATAGAGCGTCCAATAGCATCCACACTTTTTCAATCAGGGATAGATCTGGAGATGAGACCGACCACGGCGTAGTATCTGTGTCTTCAAGACGAGATCTTGAGACGGCAGCAGTGTGTGGACGAGCGTCGTCCTGTTGAGCATAGAGCACCGGTGTGTGAGTTCAGAAAAGGTAGAACCACTCGTTGCAGGACCTCATTAACATAACGTTGTTCTGGTAAAGTGTCTGTAATGAAGACCAAAGGTGATCTGGGATTGTATGAAATTGCACCCACACCATGACAGCAGACCTTCTGGACGTGTGACAACAAACAGTTGAACTTGGTGTTGACCACAGTGCCTCCACACACAGATTCACTGGTTGTCCTAGTTGCAGTCATGAATCCGACAGCTGTTCTTTACATTGTATTGGAATTTATGATGAATGGACTGATATATAAACATGCAGAAATGCTTTCTGTGTGTGTATTTTGAGATGTCTGAGCTTTGTTATGTTGATACCGATGCTGCTGCAGTGACTCAGTGTTGTTAGCAGTTGAGGTTCTGTGTGAAGTAGATGAGCTGTTTTCACCAGCTGTTATTTTTATACTCAGATGTTGTTAAAGTAAATACGAGATGCCGAGGACAAAATCACACACTGCTGAGGACTCGGCTCACTCACAGCAGCTGAACTGAGTTCAGCCTAAAGGTTCAGTGAAAATATACAGGTGTTGGACAATGAAACTGAAACAGCTGTCATTGTGGTGGGAGGTTTCATGTCTAAATTGGAGCAGCCTGGTGGTCAATCTTCATTAACTGCACCAGTAACAGCAGAGTGGGAAGGTTCAATCAGCAGGTAAGAGCTCAGTTCTGCTCAAAATATTGCAATGAACACAACATTATGGGGGACATACCAGAGTTCAAAAGAGGACAAGCTGTTGGTGCACATCTTGCTGGCGCATCTGTGACCAAGACAGCAAGTCTTTGTGATTTATCAAGAGCCACGGTATCCAGGGTAATGTCAGCACCACCAAGAAGGACCAACCACATCCAACAGGATTAACTGTGGACGCGAGAGGAAGCTGTCTGAAAGGGATGTTCGGGTGTTAACCCGGATTGTATCCAAAAAATGTCCTTCCCAAGACGAATTGACGCTGTATTGGCCGCAAAAGGAGGCCCTAGTTCACCATACTAATGAGTTATTGTGGTCTAAAACCAAGTGTTTCAGTTTCATTGTCCAACCCCTGTATGTGTGTCTATGTTACCTTCTCTTCTATCATTTATTATTTGTTTGGTTGTTTATTTGTTTTAACTCTTTTTTTACCTCTGAAGCACTGTGGGAAGAACAGCACATTTCAGCGCTTTATGAAATAAATCTGATATATTAATAAAACTGATGATTAATTTTTTTAATAATATTTATATACTGTATTTTACTGTGTCCATGTAATCACTTCATTTCATTCAAATAAACTCTCATAATCAATATGTGGCAATAAACCAGAAGCTCTTCGGGTATCAAACATTTATTGATTATGAAGTTTCTGTAGTTTATCAATTACATAATCAGCTTATTAAATAGGTTAGTATAGGGCTGAAGGAAACACCTGAACTCAGTGATTAAGAGGTGTGTCCCAATACTTTTGTCCAGTGTATGTTTGATGAAGTGTTTTAAGGTTTAGAAGATAAGTGGACAAAGTCTCCTGTGCCTTATCAGCACAATCAGCTCCAACTGTAAACACCACGTCGGAAAAGAGGTGCGTGTTCATCTAATGACGTGGTACAGTTCTGAAACTCAATGGAGCCAGTCCATCTTAGAAAGACAGATGGAAAGACAGATAGATAGAGCGCAGAACACACCACCAGCTCTATTATACACCGACCATCTGATCATTGGTCATTTACATTGATCAAAAACCTTTCAGTGTAAAAACGAGACATGTTGAAGATGCACATGCTCTGAACATTTAGGCCAAATCTTGGCCACATTTTCCATTCATGGCCATATTTGGGCCAAACGTTCATTGCTATCTAGAACGTGATGTTTAATTCATACGGTTAAGACCATACTAATGTAATTTGTTGCTCGTTTATCTTGGTGCTCAACGGATGAAGTCAGTCCAGCTTAAACTGATACAACATTTGATTATGTTGGTGTGGCGCAACAGATGGTTGGTGTAACACCACCAGTGAGCCAGAACACCATGTAGGAGACTGGGGTTTGATTGCCAACTATGTAACTTGGCTACACCAATACAAGTCCTTGCGCAAGACTCCTATCACTACCCTCCTCTGTAATATGAGTAACTATGTAACAAAGGAAAAATCACTCTGATATTGAATTCTTTATTTAAAGTTCAGGTCGTTCTACAGTAAATCGCAGGTCCTGGCTGATCGATTACACTGTGACTGAACTATCGCTTTAAATGAAAGCAGGGTGCAGGTGTTGTACAGGTAAACAGGGCTCTGAGGGTGTGTCTGTAGTTGCACTTTGTTACTCTCACCTGATCTCCTGAGAGTGACGTAGGATATCTGACCTATAGTGACCTCCCTCTTCGCTCTGTTAGGACGATGCAGTGCTGGAGGTGGTAAATTCAGGTCCAGAAAGTAAGAATCTGCTTCAAGTTGGAGAGAATTTTTACTTTCTGGACCTGGATTATCCACAAAAAGAACTGCACGATATAAAATCAGCCCGTCAAGAACAGAAACGTTCATCTGAAAATGTTTTTTGATACAAAATGAACAAGCTGTCCAGATCCTGAGGTAGCTAAACATCTGTGAGGCCACCTTACAACACCCAACACCGTGTTTGAGTGTTGTAAGGTGAAGAGAGTGAGTGTAGTAACTATACACACATCATCAAAAAGTAGACGCAGCAAGAAGGAATCAAGTGATTGCAGTGGTGTCATGCCAAGTTTGGCATGCCAGAACGCCTGGTGTCATGGTGTGGGTACAATTTGGTACTTGGTCTTCATTACAGGCACTTTAACAGTCCAGTGTTACGTTAATGAGGTCATGCAACCAGTGGTTCTACCTTCTCTGAACTCACACTCCGGTGCTCTGTTCCAACAGGACGACGCTTGTCTCCACACTGCTGCCGTCTCAAGATCTCGTCTTGAAGACACAGATACTACGCCGTGGTCGGTCTCATCTCCAGACCTGTCCCTGATTGAAAATGTGTGGATGCTATTGGACGCTCTATCAACACTCCACCCCTACCGCACCATCTGCAGAACCCAGTGAGAACATTCAAGCTGCATGGGATGGATCATCACAGGACACCATCAGGAACCTCTACATCTCCATGCAGAGACGTCTGGCGTGTTGCGTTAAACCCGACGCCGTACTGAGAGACACCACTTCTGTATGAGTAGATCAATAAATATTGATCAGATCAGACTACAGTTATCATCAGTTATTGATCCTGATCACCTTCATCTTCCTTCCCAACAGCACTGCAATCCCACACGTCCTTCTGGGTGCAACTATTTGTGCAACTGTTTTCTGAAAGAGTGTATGAGTATGTAAATAAAGTTGATATAAATGTGTTTATTTTTATAATCTGTGCTGCTGTACTATATTACCAGTTTTACCAGTTATTGCATAGAACGTGTGGAAGGAGGATGTTTATTCAGAGGATAACAAGAGCTTCACACGCACACAATGGTCTGCTCCACCACCCTGTTAACAAACACAGTCACCTCACCTTGACAACTGCTACACCGTCACACCTGTAAATTACACCTGTGTTTTTACCTGAGGTGACTATTTCCACACAAATTCTACAGTGTTAAAGGAACCTCTCCTCATCTATCGTTCTAGGAAACGCAGTCAGAATAGTAAACAGTGGTGAGGAGTGGAATCAGACGTCTGAACCTCTAACAGCTTCTCAAAGAAAGTTGTTACACCTAATGTTTATGAATACACTGCCTGTCCACTGTTTAACCGGAGTTCTGGGAATATCTTGGCTAAAACAGGTTATAAAAAAATCACTGATCAATCAATGTTTGATTTATATATTTTTTAAAGGTTTTAATTATTTCTGTAAAGCTGCTCAGTGACATCAGTTGTAAAAAGTGCTACACAAACAAATTCTGATCGATTGACTGATTGATCAAACGTATGTGAGATGCAGGAAGTTGTGCATCAAAAAATAATTTTCAACTTTTAATCATTTCAAAAAAAATATTTTCAGCTATTTTACCAACGATCATGATGTCACTAAATATGATTATTCTTTTTATTAACATTAATATTAACATTGTTACAGTTGTTATGGTATTATTATGGTATTATTGCTGATAGAATCAGTATAAATGAAAAATATACTATATATATAAAATCTAATTTTATGATTGATTTAGTTATTTTTACTATTGTCACTGCTACCATCATTACTAACCATCAGTACTATCATTATTACATCTTACTCCTAGCAATGAAATTATTTGTATTATTTTTATTTTTATTTTTATTCTGCACTATATTACTAAAATGAATGATCATAATAATTCTAATGACAATAGCATTATTAGTGGTAGTATTATCATTACTTTCATAATTGTGATTATCATTATCTTATATTACTGCTCTTATAATAACTAGCATAACAATTTTATATTATTCATTTTATATTATAATAAATATTAATGTGATCAAATTAACTATTATAATAATAAAATAATAATAATAATAATTATTATTATTATTATTATTACAATTATTATTATTATTAAGTGATGGTTTAGTAAAGCACAATTATCAATGTAACAACTAAAAAAGCCATTTCTATTACTTCAGCTATTGCATTATAATGTATATCATTATAATCATTAATTTTATTATTATTCTATTACAGTATTATTCTTAGTAATATTATTTGTATTATTTCATCCATCCATCCATTTTCTGCCGCTTTTTCCGGGATTGGGTTGCGAGGGCAGCAGCCTAAGCAGGGAGACCCAGACTTCCCTCTCCCCAGCCATTTGGTCCAGCTCTTCTGGGGGAACCCCAAGGCGTTCCCAGGCCAGCCGAGAAACATAGTCTCTCCAGCGTGTCCTGGGTCCTCCTCTCGGTCTTCTCCCGGTGGGGCGTGCCCGGTACACCTCACCAGGGAGGCGTCCAGGGGGCATCCTCACTAGATGCTCAAGCCACCCCAGCTGGCTCCTCTCAACATGAAGTCCCTCTCGGATGACTGAGCTTCTCACCCTGTCTCTAAGGGAGAGCCCAGCCACCCTGTGGAGAAAACACATTTCAGCCGCTTATATCCAAGATCTCGTTCTTTCGGTCATGACCCGAAGCTCATGACCATAGATACCCTCATCTATGGTCATGAGCTTCGGGTCATGACCGAAAGAAGAAAGGCACGTAGATCGACCGGTAAATCAAGAGCTTCACCTTTTAGCTCAGCTCTCTTTTCACCATACTCACTGGTACCCCATACTCCCGGAGTACCCCCCACAGGGTTCCACGAGGTACACGGTTGAATGCCTTCTCCAGATCCACAAACCACGTGTAGACTGGTTGGGCAAACTCCCATGCACCCTCTAGGATTCTAGCTTCTCCAGTGTTCCATGACCGGGGCAAAAACCACACTGTTCCTCCTGGATCCAAGGTTCGACTATCCAATGCACCCTCCGGTAAGCCACCTCAACAATGGAGGCATGGAACATGGCCCACTCGGTCTCAATATCCCCCACCTCCCCGGGATGTGTTCAAAGTTGGTGGGAGTTGAAACTCTGTCTCACAGGAGATTCCGCCAGGCATTCCCAGCAGACCCTCACAATATGCTTGGGCCTGCCAGGTCTTACTGGCATCCTCCCCCGCCAAAATAGACAACTCACCACCAGATAGTGGTCAGTTGACAGCTCCGCCCCTCTCTTCACCCTAGTCTCCAAAACATGCGGCCGCAGCTCAGATGATACAACAACAAAGTCGATCATTGAACTACGGCCTAAGGTGTCTTGGTGCCAGGAGCACATATGGGCACCTTTATGCCTGAACATGGTGTTAGTTATGGACAATCCATGACAAGCACAGAAGTCCAATAACATAACTCCACTCGAGTTGAGATCAGGGGGGCCGTTCCTCCACGGCCCTCCAGGTCTCACTGTCGTTGCCCACATGGGCGTTGAAGTCCCCCAGTAGAATAAAGGAGTCCCCTGAAGGGGCACTTTCTAGCACCCCCTCAAGAGACTCCAAAAAGGGTGGGTAATCTGAACTGCTGTTCGGCGCATAAGCACAAACAACCGTCAGAACCCATCCCCCCACACGTAGGCTACCCCGACAGCATAGCTCCTAGGATCATTGGGACACTCAAACCCCTCCACCACATTAAGGTGGCAACCCATGGAGAGGTGTATTATTTCAGTAATAACAAAAATTAAAATAAACTATACCTTTACTATTACTATCGTTATTATATTTTTATTACTTAAATTTTGTATATATTATATAATAATAAATAATATATTATTAATGTGATAATAGTTTAAATAAATAACATTTTATATTTAAAAAAATAATAATAATAAATATATAATATATTACTAATTTATTATTGTGGTTATTACTAATTAATAGTAGCAATAATAATATTAATAATATTAATCATCATCATCATAAAAATAAAATAATTTAATAAAAATAATAATAATATAATTATAATGCTAATAATAATAATAATATTAGTAATAATAACAATAATAATAATAATAATAATAATGATAATAATAGTTATAATAATAATAATAATAGTCATAATAATGATAATGATAATAATAATAACAACAACAACAACAATAATAATGGTCATAATAATAATAATAATAATAATAATAATAATAATAATAATATAATTATTAGAATGCTAATAATAATAATATAATTAGTATAATGCTAATAATAATAATAACAACAATAACATTATTATTATTATTATCATTATTAATAATAATAATAATAAAAATTAATAATAATAAAAATTATTATTATTATTATTATTATTAACATTATTATTATATTATTATTATTATTATTATTATTATTATTATTATTATTATTATTATTATTATAATTATAATGCACACGTGTCTTTAGTGTGTTTAGTTTCTCCCAGTTCTAGCTCTGACAGTATTCCAGTAAAACCAGTCTGATGTCCACTGTTTAATGGTTCTCAGTGTCAGTGTTTGACCTGCAGCTCCAACCTGTTCCTCCTCCTGCTCCTTCTCAACTTTAGCGCCGCTGCTCCTCACTCCCGCCGGAGGGGGCGCTGTGTGCGCGCTGTCGAACCCGCTTCTCGGTCAGACTGACAGAAAGTCCGCTAACGGCCGGGTAACGGTCGGGTAACCGAGTCTCCGAGTCTCCGACCGTCCGTCACAGCCCGTCATGCGGGTTTGGTCCTGATCCGGAGAGCGGCCCGGCTCTGACCCCTCCGCGCCGGACAGCGGAAGTGTCCTCGGCGCGGCAGCAGCAGAGCAGCGGGGCAGAGGGGCAGCAGCGGGGCAGCAGAGCGGGGCAGAGGGGCAGCAGTGATGAGGCGGAGGGAGAAGCGGCTGCTGCAGGTCGCCGGGCTGCTTGTCGCTGCGCTGCTCTTCTGTCTATACAGAGACGGACTGTTTGACGGCTCACCGGCGCCGCTGGAACCTCACAGTCAGGTACTGCACCAGAACCCAACTTAGAACCGCGCTCCACCCCTCTGGTACTACTCCGGCAGTTACGATGGAACGGAGCGTTCTCCTGCCTGTCTCAGACTGGACCCTTTACTAGGCGGTTTGGGCCTAGATAGGGTACTGTGTTGTTCTAGATATTATTTTTTATTAGTTATTGTTGTTCTAGATACAGTTAGTGTGGTTCCTGTTGTAGTTAGTGTGGTTCCTGTTGTAGTAATTGTGCTTCTACTGTAGTTAGTATGGTTCCTGTTGTAGTAATCGTGCTTCTTCTGTAGTTACTGTGGTTCCTGCTGTAGTAATTGTGGTTCTTCTGTAGTTAGTGTGGTTCCTGTTGTAGTTAGTGTAGTTCCTGTTGTAGTTAGTGTGGTTCCTGTTGTAGTTAGTGTGGTTCCTGCTGTAGTTCCTGCTGTAGTTTTTGTGCTTCCTGCTGTAGTTTTTGTGCTTCCTGCTGTAGTTTTTGTGCTTCTACTGCTGTAGTTAGGGTGGTTCCTGCTGTAGTTAGTGGGGTTCCTGCTGTAGTTAGTGGGGTTCCTGTTGTAGTAATTGTGCTTCTACTGTAGTTAGTGGGGTTCCTCTTGTAGTTAGTGGGGTTCCTCTTGTAGTTAGTGGGGTTCCTGTTGTAGTTAGTGGGGTTCCTGTTGTAGTAATTGTGCTTCTACTGTAGTTAGTGTGGTTCCTGTTGTAGTTAGTGTGGTTCATGCTGTAGTTCCTGTTGTAGTTTTTGTGCTTCCTGCTGTAGTTTTTGTGCTTCCTGCTGTAGTTTTTGTGCTTCCTGTTGTAGTTTTTGTGCTTCTACTGTTGTAGTTTTTGTGCTTCTACTGTTGTAGTTTTTGTGCTTCTACTGTTGTAGTTTTTGTGCTTCTACTGTTGTAGTTAGGGTGGTTCCTGTTGTAGTTAGGGTGGTTCCTGCTGTAGTTAGGGTGGTTCCTGCTGTAGTTAGTGGGGTTCCTGCTGTAGTCGGTGTAGTTCCTGCTGTAGTCGGTGTAGTTCCTGTTGTAGTCGGTGTAGTTCCTGTTGTAGTCGGTGTGCTTCTGCTGTAGTCGGTGTGCTTCTGCTGGAGTTTTTGTGCTTCTGCTGGAGTTTTTGTGCTTCTGCTGTTGTTAGTGTGGTTCCTGTTGTAGTTAGTGTGGTTCCTGTTGTAGTTAGTGTGGTTCCTGTTGTAGTTAGTGGGGTTCCTGCTGTAGTTAGTGCAGTTCCTGTTGTAGTAATTGTGCTTCTACTTTAGTTAGTGGGGTTCCTGTTGTAGTAATTGTGCTTCTACTGTAGTTAGTATGGTTCCTGTTGTAGTTGGTGTAGTTCATGTTGTAGTCAGTGTGCTTCTGCTGTAGTTTTTGTGCTTCTGCTGTAGTTTTTGTGCTTCTGCTGTAGTTGTTGTGCTTCCTGTTGTAGTTGTTGTGCTTCCTGTTGTAGTTGTTGTGCTTCCTGTTGAAGTTGTTGTGCTTCCTGTTGAAGTTGTTGTGGTTCCTGTTGTAGTTTTTGTAGTTCATGCTGTAGTTTTTGTAGTTCATGCTGTAGTTTTTGTAGTTCATGCTGTAGTTTTTGTAGTTCATGCTGTAGTTAGTGGGGTTCCTGTTGTAGTAATTGTGTGTTTACTGTAGTTAGTGCGGTTCCTGTTGTAGTAATTGTGCTTCTACTGTAGTTAGTGCGGTTCCTGTTGTAGTTAATGCGGTTCCTGTTGTAGTTAGTGCTGTTCCTGTTGTAGTTAGTGCTGTTCCTGTTGTAGTTAGTGCGGTTCCTGTTGTAGTTAGTGCGGTTCCTGCTGTAGTTAGTGCGGTTCCTGCTGTAGTTAGTGCGGTTCCTGCTGTAGTTAGTGCGGTTCCTGCTGTAGTAATTGTGCTTCTACTGTAGTTAGTGTGGTTCCTGTTGTAGTAATTGTGGTTCCTGTTGTAGTAATTGTGGTTCCTGTTGTAGTTAGTGCGGTTCCTGTTGTAGTTAGTGCGGTTCCTGTTGTAGTTAGTGCGGTTCCTGTTGTAGTAATTGCGGTTCCTGTTGTAGTTAGTGCGGTTCCTGTTGTAGTTTATTGCGGTTCCTGTTGTAGTTTATTGCGGTTCCTGTTGTAGTTTAGTGCGGTTCCTGTTGTAGTTTAGTGCGGTTCCTGTTGTAGTTTAGTGCGGTTCCTGCTGTAGTTAGTGCGGTTCCTGCTGTAGTTAGTGTGGTTCCTCTTGATGCGGTTCCTAGTCTCTTCAGCAGGGATGTGACGAAATTTGAATTCAATGACATTCGAACTTCGACTATTTTTAGCAGATTCCAATTCGATGGATGTTTTAGGGCCAGTTTTCTTTGAATGCGGATTTGAAAATGCGGATTTGAGTCAAACAGTCCAGATCAATAAGGAGAGACAAAACCAGACTGGACAACCAGAGATGGAGTCGAAAAACAACCGAAGATCAAAAACCGGCATAATAAACACAGGACGAAATGAAAGGCAGGATCAGAAAACGGAACCACCTCAAACAGACAGACTGATAACGATAAACATGGGTAGCGTTGAGGGTTGCGAGGCAAAGCTAGACATTGAACACGTTGAAAGACTGGATTAAAGTGTCTCCGGACCAGGTGAGTACCAGAGTACCAGAGTATCAGAACTCCGGTGATTGGGAGCGTGAGTCACATGATCAGTCAGGTGACAAACTGAAGGATTCTGGGAATTGGAGTCTGGAGAGACTGAGGGGGGCAGGACACATACAGGTTGATTTCAGGCCTGCAGGTCATCTTTTAGAGACAATGTTCATCTGAATTTAATGGTGAATGTTGTTTACTTTATACTTCAGCTTTAAATAAATAAATAAAGAAAATGGCCGAATGTGGTGAGAAAAACACAAAACAGTAGTAAACACTGAACAGTTCTACAAGTTGATATGTCTTCTTTGCGTAAGAATGCACAATTAGTTAATTACACAAAAATAAATGATTGATAATTTTATGATTCAGCGTCATTTAAACAGCATGATGAATTGTTTACAGTACAGCGTGAGTCCGTGACTACCTGTGGCTGATGGCCTGTTTAAGCATCATGTATTCATGTTGAAAAAATACATTTTCCTCAGCTCCGTCACATCCCTACTCTTCAGGGTGCTTACTGGTGTACTCAGTAACTTTAAGTGTAGTTAGTGTGGTTTGTGCTGTAGTTAGTGTGTTTCATGTTATTATCCTGGTGATGGGTTTGTGTTGTAGTTGGTATGGGTGCTGTTGTAGTTGGTATGGGTGCTGTTGTTGTTTGTCTGGTTTACTACTGTGTGGTTCTAGCTGAACTTATTGTCATTCTTGTTAATGTGGTTCCTGCTTTGTCTTTTGTGCCTGTTGCACTTAACGTGGTTCCTGGTGTACAACTCCATCTCCAATGAAGTCGAGACGTTTAAAACATGAATAAAAACAGAATACAGTGATTTGCAAATCCTTTTCAGCCGACATTAATAGAATCCACTTCAAAGACAAGATATTTACAGTTCAAACGGATGCACTTTATTATTTATTGAATTTGATGCAACATGTTCCAAAACAAGTTCCAAAACAGAGGCATGTTTACCACCGTGTTTCATCACCCTTCCTTTTCCCAACACTCGGTAAGCGTTTGGGAACTGAGGACAGTAATTGTAGTGTTGAACTGTAGGTGGCATTCTTTCCTATTGTTGCTTGATGTACAACTTCAGTTGCTCGAAACTCCAAAGGGGTTGAAAAGGATTTGCAGATCATCGTCTTCTGTTTTTATTTATGTTTAAAACGTCCGAAATTTGGGGTTGTAATTAACAAGTACTGGTCATAATCCACCAGTTAGCACTGGTGCTGGTGGGGTATAAACTGCTATTACTTCTTAGCGACATTAGCCTTCAAGCGTCAGTGCTTGGACTACTCTGGGAGCCGAGGGGCTGGGACAGTATGCCGATTAATTGAACGATTACGAACGATGGGCGGGGCATTTCTCATTGGCGTAATGGCTCAAGTTCTTCAGTTGGTTCGATGTTTGAGCTGCTTCCATGTTGTTCCATGTTGTTTTTAAGGGGACAGTACATACACTGCGGGAAGTGTTAACAGAATTGAAATAAAAAGCTGCCAATTTTGATACGTTTTGATGAATTATTCCCAACCTAGAGTGAGTTTAATCAGGTTTATTGGAACTATCGCTTTAACGGCGCGGTTTAATGCCGCTGGATGGAAATAGAGGTTTGTTTGTTTGTTGACAGGCTGATGGTGTTGTAAAGCATTTCCTTTCCATAGGAGCTAGACAAGGAATGTGTTCTCTACTGCTGGCAGCATCCCAAGCTCTGTGTGTGTGTGTGTGTGTGTGTGTGTGTGTGTGTGTGTGTGTGTGTGTGCGCGCACGTAAACAGTGTTCTCCTGCAGTAAGCAGCCAAATGAAAGGCAGGTGCAAGAGCCGCGAATCTTTCGCACACAAATCAAATATTTCTCTCTTTATGCAGAAAATGTGTTTGAATATCAATAACCTTTTATAATCCGCCTCAATTTGCACCTGAAGCGGAGAACCAGCTCTGTGAATCACTCTGACCTATTCATACGGCATCCAGAACCGCCTCATTTGCAGCCCATTAGTTTAAACCGAGTGTTCTTCTTTCGCTCGTTAACTGATCACACTTGATCTTTAAAGGGACACTCCACCGACTTTGCCGAATTCGTCCATGACTCAGTGCGGGAGATGAGCCCATTCAGAGTATCTGGGGGAGAATGTAAAATTGTGCTTCACTGTAGAGAAACTGACTCAGTGGTCGCCATGGCTACAACATGCAATTTTTATTTACTTTCCAAACCCACCCACGCGTCTTCTGAGTTTTATGTTAGGACTGGTCGATATGGACAAAATACGTCAATGCATTTTGGCTGAAAGGGGACATACAGCAGCCATAACATTATGACCTTGATTCTGCATTCGCTGTCCATTTTATTGGCTGCTCTTAAAACGTAGAACCAACTTTTCTACTACATCAATTTACCTTTGAGTCTGAAAACTCCAGAAAGTTAGCTGGAACAAAAGCCTTGGGTGAATTGTTACGTTCTGAATTTTGAAGACCTCAGAAGAAAATGAGAGAAGCAGTCTTTACTTTTAGCTGAGAGTGAACTATTGGGCTTTCTTTAAGAGCTCCTCAGAACAGAGATCACCGCTGTGCAGCATCGCTCATCGTGTTTTACGCTCCGCTACTGTCGAGACGTGTAATTCACCGTATATCTCAGTAACGCCTGGCTCACGCTACAGGATTAAAGAACCCTAATCGATTTTGAAAATGTGAAATAACACACAATCTGCACGGATTCTTCTGTGATCTGAACTTTACACCCTTACGGGAGGTTCTTGCGAACTGCTGAAAAAGTCCCAAGGCAGAAATTGATGTGGGTGAAGCCGCGATAACGCAGTAAATAAATGAATGAATTAAGAAAGTTAAAAGCTAATACTGCAGTGTGTACTGAAGGGGTGTAGATCCTCCACCCTCTGCTTAATAAAGTTCATTTATAGTTTATTATTGAAAGGGTGGTGGGTTTGAAATCTCAGAGCATTGAGGGGAAATCTGGTACTAAATCGTTCTAGATCCAAATCAGAAATACTTTCATTTTGTATTGGTTCTCAATGTGTGTGTGTGTGTGTGTGCAGAGCCCATAGGTTGTGTGTACTAGTATGTGTGTATTCGCCCCAAGCGCAGCCCCGTTGAGCGATGGTTCTTCTGGCATGCCATCAATGCCACGTTTCACACCACAGAATCGGAGTCCAACCCACACAGGATACTGAGTCATAAATATTAAGTGTTTGATATTTATGATTCTTGAGGAAGAACAGAGGAATAAAGATGGATTTTAGACTCCACACACCACAGGATAGTCTGTGAAGATCACCGTTGAGGATCATCTTGAAATCAGGAGGCCTTTTGCTATTGTGCTTTGGAGCAAATCAGCACGATTGTACTGTAGCTCCACCAGAGATACATAGTGCAGGCGCAGTGTTCCGGCCCGAAGTGGGAATGACATGACTCCGTTCTCCTTATGCTTCATTCTTATTAGATAAATGACCTTAACATAATATGAATGGTTGGGAACTCTGGAACGTCTTCTCTGGACAGTAGAGACAGTTACAAGAGTAGGATGAACTCTTAATACCCTTGATTTCAGAAGAAACCGTGAATGATCGGGTGTCCCAATACTTTTGTCCATATAGTGTGAATCAGATGTGCAGATGTTGATTCCAGTCATCTCCCCGATCATCTACACACTGTTGTTTGTAGCCCTGTTGCACACAGACAGACAGACAGCTGGAGCGAGCTGGCCGTGAAGGATGCGTGTAGTGAGAGAGGGGCAGACGTAGCCCCTGAGACCACCCTCACCCACCCCGTTATATAAAACACATCTGCTCTACAGTGCATTCAGACCAACACGCTGATTAATCTGCAGCACAGGGAAGACTGCACACTGCCAGGCGTTTCATCCATCGCTGATGAGTCTGACCAGTTGTCCATTACTGACAGTCCACATTTTGCACTGACCTTTCAGTTCTTAGTGTTTAATGCCCTCTTAGTGTGTACTGGGGGGCAAACGGTCAGTTTAGTGGGATGAGAGTAAGCATGTTCTACTGGTGTGCAGGTTTTCATATTTTTGTAAATATAGAAACAATACAATTATTTCTGGGATGCGTCGAAAAAAATTAACAGCATGACAGGCCTATACTTTTATTCACCCAAAATAAAAAAAATGATCAGATTTTAGATTTGTATGAATGTTTTGATCAAAAAATTACTTGTCTTTGTTTTTGCTCATTAGGACTAAAAACATTTATCCTGTTGGAAAGTGATCATCCTGAGTGTTTTTGAGCTGTTTATAAACTGACTACAATATTTTTAAGTACTTGACCATCGTGGTCCAAAAATAATTATTTTTATTTATGTACGTATGAGTCCTTCACAGGACTTTTATTTTGACATTTGAACAATGTGAGTAAAAAAGAGAGCCATTCCTTTCTTATTTTCCTTTAGAAGTCAATATCTGACCCCAGTGATGTCATCAGCCCTGTCCCCTCTCTCTGATCAGTCAGAGTCCACGTGGACGTCACAAGTGGACAGAGCAGACGCCCCCTTAAACTGGGATTGAATAGGATATGAGTGAATTGTGGCTGTTTTCGGAGCTCGATTAGTGCCTGACAGTGACGCTGGGGTAAGTCTTGTAGTTTGATGGGTAAATCATGTCTGTAGTGAACTCTGATCCTGACGTACGAAGTCTAGAAAACGTAACTGCCTGCAAAGTGCGGATCTCAGGTTCTAAGAGTTGATCTTCACTTTAAGCTTTTTATTTTCCTTTGACGCTGCAGCTGCATCCTCCTGCGGCCACTTTAGGCTGTATCTTTCAAAAAATATTCCTTACAAATATGTATGAGGTCTGTTACCTCAGGGGTTCTCAACCTTTTCCACCTCACAGCCCACCTGTTTACAACTACAGAGCCTAACAACCCACAAGAAAACTCATCGTATTTCAAATTTTTTTTGCCTTTTATTTCTACTGACACTGAAAATGTGAGAATTAGGGTCTGAACAACTTAAAATATAGTATACCTGTGTTTCAGACTGATCACGCATTTTTATAAATTTGATATAATGTTCATAATTTGAACACAATAGATGTCTTTTTTTAAGTATAGACTTCTACCTCTTCTGATAGGGTGAGTTTGACCACTCACTGGTGGTCCCTGGCCCACAGGTTGAGGAACCACATGTTACCTCACTATCCCACCACTAAAAACCTCCCTCACTGCTGATGTCCATTTTCCCTTCTCCTCATGCTCTTTGGCATAAATGTCGAATTATGATCTGGATGTTCAGACCGAGGGCAGCACGGGCGCAGTGGTTTGCGATGTTGCCTCACAGCAAGAAGGACCTGGGTTCAGTCCCCCGGTGGGGCAACCTGGGAAGTTTCTGTGTGGAGTTAGCATGTTCTCCCCGTGTTCGTGTGGGTTTCCTCTGGGGACTCTGGTTTCCCCCACAGTCCAAAGACATGCATGGTAGGTGAATTGGTGACTCTAAAGTGGCCCTTAGAGGGTGTGTGAATGTGTGTGTGTGTGTGTGCGCACGCCCTACGATGGATTAGCGCCCTGTCTAGGTTTGTTTCCTGCCCTTGCACTCAGAGTTGCTCCCCCGTGACCCTATTCAGGAAAAAGCAGTATAGAAAACGGATAGATGTCTGTTCAGACTGAGTCAGTTCGCCACAAATCCAATATGTATCTGAATTCACTTCCATATATGAAAGTGGCCCAAATCTGATCTGAAAATATCATAGTGTGAGTCACATGATGAAAAATATGACCCTCGAACACGATGCCTCCAGCGCTGGGAAGGTGAAGGGTAAGCAGTTTCCTTTTTGGTTTAGTTGCTCTGAACCACGTCATGCTTCAGAAGGTTCTGAAAGTGAAGTCTCGTGCGAAAGTGGTGTTTGATTATCTGGCTGTATAAACGGATGTGCTCATGAGGAAGAAGTGTCCTCAGAGTGTTTCCTGTTGGAGTCGGGTGAAGCCGGTCTGATGTGAAGCAGTGAAAGCTGCTGGTTTGTCAGAAGCACCTTAGTGCCACTATAATCTGCTGTTGGAGAGATTAGAGATGGACAAAAGCTGGATGGAATTGAGGTTAGAAATCGAGGCTGTGTGTAAGCTCTAAATCCCTCCAGGCGCACATGCTCTTCCGTTGGGAAATCTGCTCCAGCCTGGAGCTTCATGCGCCCAGATTTCTGACTTTAACGACACTTTAATAGGCCACTGTCAGGACTTTACGACTTTAGCTGCCATTAGCTTGAGGTGGACCTCTTAAGTACAGCCTTCATTTATACTCTTATATAAGGATTGACTTTGTGTGTGTGTGTGTGTGTGTGTGTGTGTGTGTGTGTGTGTGTGTGTGTGTGTGTGTGTGTGTGTGTGTACACTCAAACAAGTGTGTGTAAACAACTGATAACCCAAATACAGAGGTGTTCTAATTAGATATGCTGGGCTATTTTGGCCTGAACACACAGTAAAAGTGTAAACAGTAGAATAATGTATGTAGAAATCTACTGTTACTATTCTGTCCACCAGCAAACTATCATTACTTCAGTACCCGAGTATTAGAACAGAGGTGTAGGGGTCCAGTGTCCACTAACTGTGTATAAGTAGTTTGACCAGAGGAGCCTTGTGAGCCTGGTTCCTCCCGAGGTTCCTTCCTCCAGCTCTGAGGGAGTGTTTCTTCCCTCTGTCACTCTTTGTCTTGCTCAATAGGGGATCTGTCTCTTATCCTTGGTTCTTGTGGTGTTCACCTTTTTATTTCTTGATTTCTGTAAAGCTGCTCTGTGACAACGTCTGTTGTGAAGAGCGCTACACAAATAAATGTTGATTTGGAATTAAAAAAAACATTGTGGTGGTCCTACTGGATGAGAAGTCTAATGTTCTAGCACTATGATCTGAGGATCGCAGGTTTGAATCCTGGGTTATGCTGCTTGCTGCAGAAAGAAAAATTGGCCATGCCTTTTCTGGGTGGGGAAATGCCCGGCAAAGGCGTCTTTTGACCAATGCATCGGAGCTGGGCACCTAGAGGAGTGTGTTGGCTGCCCAGAAAGGATAAAAAAGGAAGCATGTTCTTTGGGATGGAAAATTGGGCGACACAGATTTGTATAGTTACAAGCTGATGAACATGGTGGGGTGTGGATGGGGATAGATGGATTTGGTGTGGGTGGATAGGGTGTGGTATGGATAGTTTGGGGGTATAAATTGGTGTGGATGGGATAGTGTATGGAAAGTGGCAGATGAACTGTTTTGCTTTATCCCGATTGGCCACTGACTGGTCTGCTCTGTTCTACTCAGCCGTGCCGTGTTTGAAACTGAAGCTGGGAATCTTCAGGAGTTCTTCTGAGGCGGGCAGCATCAAACTCTTTCGAGTTCACATCGGCCTGCTTGCTGAAATTTTAATCAAAGGAAGAGGCGCAGCGTTATCTCCGCTATGTTTAAGAGTGTTGGGCAGAACGGACTCGGCAGTGAGAGTCTCCTGGTGGCTCTTTCAGGCGGGCTGCTTCAGGAGCTCCACTTTCAGAGGGATAAAGAGGCTTTTCAGATGTGTCTTGGTGTATGCTGAGCTCGGCACTCAGCTCAGAAGTGTCTGAGATGCTTTACAGCCCAACAGCCTGGCTGATACTGATGATCTGTGCAGTTATCCGTACTGAAAGGTCATATTTTGTTGCCCATTTTCATTTTTCTGATTATTTGTCAGAAAGTTGGTGTAAAAATACTAAAACGGTCGTTAAGAGCATTTTAATGATCATATCAGTCTAAATATTTAATCGTTTGTTGTTAGTGAAAACCTTTTATCTTCCTTCCCAGTAGTTTCTCCTTCTGGGGGAAACTAATTATTTGACGATTGCACTGAAGATTCAACAAAGAGAGACTGATTTGAGGGTGGGTTGATGTTGAGGGAATGGAATATCAGAATAATGATGATGTTTACTGCAGTATAATCTAACTACGCTCTGAGCAGAAGGAGCCGTGCTCACATAGAAGGACCACAAACACTCGGCGTTTGCTCAGAAGTGTGATAAACTCGAGGCTGTAGAAGCACACACTTGTTTATTTGCACATTTGTTTATTCAGATGAACTGCTGACCTACATCCACACAGCTGAGGGTGAGGAGGAAATGCACACCACCCATCAAACGTCTGCGCAGTCTTCCAGAGCGTTTTTAATCCAAATCTTGGTTTCTCTGGTGGTTTGACTGACCACAGTAAAGGCTATTGAGTGTATTTGGGACAGTCTGGCATCACAGATGGGAGAAGACCATCATTATTGGATCACAGAACTTGAGTAGTTTTAAAATCAAAATGTTGTTACTGTGACACAAAAATCTCTTATGTCTAAAACAGCAGCTTTACATAAGGAGGAGAAATCCTTCACTTTTAATGGATGTCAGTGTAAAAATATTCTGATCATTGAAGATCAGGGTGAAAGGAGGAGAATAAAGTCTGCAGAGAAACAGATGAACTACAGTCTGGAATTATAGAACCACAAAGAGCTCCTGTATGATCAGAGGAGGTCATCGTGTTTTGACTCTGTGTGTGTATGTATGTGTGTGTGTGTGTGTATATATATATATATATATATATATATATATATATATATATATATATATATACATGGATCAGTCTAAACATGATGGCCTCCTCTGACCATATATTTATATACAGTGGGGCAAAAAAGTATTGTCAACCATTGATTGTGCAAGTTCTCCCACTTATAAAGATGAGAGGTCTGCATTTTTCATCATAGGTCCACTTCAACTGTGAGAGACAAAATGATGGTGGAAAATGGTGGAAAAATAAGTATTTGGTCACCCACATACGAGCAAGATTTCTGGCTCTCACAGACCTGTAACTTCTAAGCACTTATGTCCTCCACTCGTTATCTATATTAATGGCACCTGTTTGACCTCGTTATCTGTATAAAAGACACCTGTCCGCAGCCACAAACAGTCAGACTCCAAACTCAACCATGGAAAAGACCAAAGAGCTATCGAAGGACACCAGGAAGAAAATTGCACACCTGCACAAGGCTGGGAAGAGTGAATCTACAATAGACAAGCAGGTTGTGTGAATAAATCAACTGTGGGAGCAATTGTAAGGAAATGGAAGACAGATAAGACCATTGATAATCTCCCTTGACCTGGGGCCTCTCTCAAGAGGGGTCAAAAGATCATGAGAACGGTGAGCAAATATCCCTACACGGAGGAGGGACCTGATGAATGACCTGCGGAGAGCTGGGACCAAAGTTACAGAGGCTACAATCAGTAACGCACTTTGCCAAGAGGGACTCAAATCCTGCAGTGCCAGACATGTCCCCCTGCTTTAGCCAGTACATGTCCGGGCCTGTAGTTTGTAAAAAGCATTTTAAGGTCCTGGAAGGTCTTTTGAGGTCTGTAGACCTCAACCCCATAGAAAATTTGTGAAGGGAGTTGAAAGTCGGTGTTGCCCAGCGACAGCCCCAGAACATCACTGAAGACTTACAGGAAACGTTTGACCGCTGTCATTACTAACAAAGGTTATGTTACAAAGGTTGACTGAATACTTTGCCCCATTGTGTATATAGCTTTTATACCGGTGGACCTGAACCAGATAGTGGTTGACCATGGTGTCTGTGTGTTTTTCAGGGACTGAACGGAAGGCCCCGGCCCCCGGAGAGTCATGCTGGTCAGCGGAGGAAGGACTGGCATGATTATGAAGCAATCAAGAGAGACGCAGCCAGACCAGGTCAGCTTATACCCCACCAAATAACACCGTTACTTAAATACTTGCTGAATGTTTGAGTCGTTATTGTGAGGTAAAGACGCATTCCTAACATAACCTGATCATGTTTAATCTTTAGAACTCAAGGCTGATTTTCTGGGATGTTTTGTTGGTTGACATTACTTTTACTCTCCAAAAAAATAGAAAAGGAGACAGTCACACATGCCAGCTGCTATTTTCCGGAGATCCTAGGCTACTCAAATTTGTCTTCATTTAAGATGTTAAAGTGAACAGAATTTAATTGTTTGTAAATACTACAATTCATTGCTTTCATGCTTATGAAAAACACTTTATATCTTAGAATTCCTGTTGAAAATTGATCATCCAGAGTGTTTTTGAGCTGGAAATACAAGAGTTTCGATGAGTTATTTGTAATGATTAGATTGACAAGGATATTTATAATAATAGGTTCTTCAAAATACTGGACAGTGGTCCAAATAAAATAATAAAACAATGTCAAAATCCTTTATTATTTTTGTTGTTTATGAATGTGTGAACACTGAATGAGCAAAGAAAGGGTGCAAACCACCCCTCCCTTCTCATTTCCTCTAGAACCCAATATGTGGTGGTCATTAGCCCCACCCCCTCTGACAGATCAGTCAGAGTCTGTATGCAGGTTGAGCATGTACATGTGGACAGAGCAGTAAACATGCACTGTGGCTCGTTTGGCATTTTAAACTGGCTTAGATAGTCAAAGTGAAATTGTTTGGCTCACAAGAAATCCTGCTCTTAGGCTATAAGATATAAAAGTGGAGGATTTACATGTGTTTTATTTGTGTGTGTGAATCTGATTGCAGGTAACGGAGAACAGGGCAAGCCGTTTCCGCTGACCGATGCTGACCGTGTTGATCAGGCCTACAGAGAGAATGGCTTTAACATTTACGTCAGCAACAGGATCTCCTTGAACCGCTCGCTGCCTGATATACGACACCCAAAGTGAGAGCAGCTTCCAGATTCTGTATTCCAGGTTTAAAGTGCACTGAAACACACAGTACTTACACACCAGCATTCCGACTCGGACGTCTAATACAGGACTAAGACGGTCTTCTGTACCAGCCCTTAAGCGTTTAACCAACATAAAGCAGAACTGGTTCATACCTCAACTTTGTGCAGACATTTTGATCTGCTCATCCTCATTAATTCCAAGTGGTATTGTTATTCCGTGTCTCAAGAAACAGCTCAAAACATCCACTGGAACTTTCAATAAACAGCCTGATATGATATTGTTTCCTACGGGGTCTCCCAAGGGATGGCAGAACAAACTACTGGCCCTGTTGGGTCTCTGAAGCAACAGCCAAATGCAATAGTGCCTCCTACCTTGTCTCTCAAGGAGCAGCCTAACACTGGAACTAGGTCTCTCAAGGAACAGCCAAACACACTGGTGTGCCCTACTGGGTCTCTGGATGAACAGCCAAACACACCAGCAGTGGTTGTCTTTCGCCCCATGATGCTCATCCATATCCGTTTATACCGTGTTCCAAATTATTATGCAAATTAAATTTTGATTTCTCTGATTTTCCTAAACAGCCAATGCAAATTAAAAAAAATAAAAACAAAAATAAAACAAAACTCATATTGCATTGTTCTAAACTATTATGCAGTTTCAAAACATTTGATAGGTTGTAAAGAACTTTGTAGAATTTGCAACATTAAGAGTCACATTTACTGAAATCAAAAGTTACTCCAATCAGAAACATCTTACCAGGCCAAGTTACATGGTAACGTAGAACCCCTTCTTTCAAATCACCTTCACAATTCTTTCATCCGTTCAACTTGAGATTTTCTGCTTGAGTTTCTTCGGATGTCAGAAAAGCCTCCCAGAGCTGCTGTTTAGATGTGATCTGCCTCCCACCCTCATAGATCTATTGCTTGAGGACACTCCACAGGTTCTCAGTGGGGTTGAGGTCAGGTCTCTCCTGTTCTGCCCATAGCAGCCAATGACACGGAGGGATTCTTTGCAGCATGAGATGGTGCATTGATAAGATAAGATAATCCTTTATTAATCCCGCAGTGAGGAAATTCACAGCGTTGCAACAGCAAAGGGCCAGCAAGGCACTCGGTACAAGAATAGATAAAGTGTAGTACATACAATATAATATCTTCAACATTATAAATAAAAAAAAAACAAATCAAAATATTCCCATAAATTACAGATAATTGCACGTGGGGAGATGGAAGTATTGCACATTATGCTACATTGGACAACTCTAATAGTGTGTGTGGAGTTAAGTGTGTGTCTTCATGGTCTGCTGAGAGCAGTGCTGGTTGTATAGTCTAACAGCGGCAGGGAGGAAGGACCCGTGATGCCGCTCCTTCACACACTTAGTGTGAAGCAGCCTGTCACTGATGGAGTCTAATGCATGGGGTGGGAGTCATTCTGCAGCATGAATGCCAGCTTGGCTAACATCGTTCTGTCTCCCAAAACCTGCACTGGGTCTAACGGGCTTCCCAGGACAGAATTTGTCTCTTCCTGTCTACCATTGAAATACTCAGTGGGTGGCCTCTTTGGTGAAGTACAGTGGTGTTAACTGACCAGTTTGGTGTTTAAGGGAACACCCAGATACCTGTAAGAGTTCCCTTTCTCAACGTCCATTCCCTCTTCATACATGAAGATTAGATGTCTTGTTTACTGATGTGTGCTGTACAACCCTGGATGGTCCAGATGATTGGAGCAGTAGATGGTTTGGTGGATGGCCATCATATCCCATCAAGACGATGTCAGCAAGGAGTTGGCGGGGTCATCTTTTGCGTCAAATCATGGGGAGTGAGCTGGTAGGCCTGTTTAGAATCCCCGAAGGTGTGAATATGCGTCTGTACTTCATAACAGCCCAGGTGAGGAACGAGCTAAGGAAAATCAAGACGTGGAAAACTGTAGGTCCAGATGCCATCAGTGCCAGGCTCTACAGGTGCTGCACAGATTAGCTCTGCGGTGTAGTTGTTAGGAGTGGCTTAATAGGCGGTTTATGCACAACAGCAAGCCCCTGGAGGATCCTACACCTTGAGGTTAGTGGGACTCCATAGGCACCAGCAGCTTCAAATATGTTTGCTGCTTTGTAATGGCATTTTAGCAGCTGCTCTCTTAAGCCAATTAATTTGTCTGTCAGAAATCTTTCCTCATCATGGCTTTATCTGAACGAACCCATCTGTGCTCTGAATCAGCCGCAAATCTCTTCACAGTACGATGATCACGCTTCGGTTTTGGAGAAATATCGAATGTTTTCATAAATTGTCCAGGGTATTGCGCTATTTGGCACTGAGCAGCAGAGAGATCCTTTTTCTTTTCCATATTACTTGAAACCTGTGGTCTGCTTAATAACGTGGGACATCCCACGTTTTTTCTTTTCCTTTAATTAGGCTCACAACTAATTGTCACAGGTGTCTGAGATTGATTTCAGTGATCCAGAGAGCCCTGAGACACAATACCATCCATGGGTTTAATTGAAAAACCAAAAATGTCATCTTCATGACACTTAAATCTAATTTGCATAATAATTTGGAACACTGTGTAAAGATGAGCACCAATGAGCCGGAACCCTGTTTACAATCTTTTCTAAGTTTTAAAATCACAAGACATTGGAGCCCCTCAGATGTTCAAAATCGCAGAGATGGTGAGCGATCCTGTCTCTCAGGATCCTCACACTGATAAAGACATCCAGTCTTTCTCTCTCTCACTGCCCGAGTCTCTGAGGCACCGCTGGCCAATCTTCAAATGTTCAGGATGATCAGAGGTCACCTGAACCCTTAACTTCCCCCAATCTGTCCATCTTTAGACAGCGAGTAATGAAGCTTGTTAGCTGGCAGAGTGTCTCCTGCTCCAGATTCAGCCTGGAAAGAGACCGTAGTCTCCAAGCTGATTAACCCTCACACGCCCACATAACACTGGCCAGTCAGCTCAATCTGGTTCGACTGGTTTAACTGGTTTATTCAGCTCTTCACCAGCAAAGTGTATATTTGTGTTTGAGTTGGTTTAGCTGGTCGACCAGCATAACCATCACCATCAAGCTGGTCAAACAAGCAGACCAGCATAACCAACATCATGCTGATTGACCAGCATCACCAGACCATCCTTGTTTACCAGCTTGACCAAAATCACCAAGCTGATCAACCAACATGACCAGCAAGACCAAACTGGTTAACCAACATGACCAGAAAAGACTAAAAACTGGGCCTGAAATAGAACCTTGAGGTTCACCACAGTGAATAGATGAATTTTCCAGTGTTCCAGGTTTACAGTGTTGTGCTTTTGTGTGTGTGTAGCTGCAAGCTGAAGCTGTATGCTGAGAAGCTTCCCAACACCAGCATCATCATCCCCTTCCATAACGAAGGCTGGTCTTCTCTCCTCCGGACTGTCCACAGTATCCTCAACCGCTCTCCGCCTGAGCTTATAGCAGAGATTATACTGGTGGACGACTTCAGCGACAGAGGTAGGCTTGCTTGCTCGCACACACACACACACACACACACACACACACACACACACACACACACACACACACACACAGCACTCGACATTTTCTTTTTAGAACCTTAAAGATCTAAAGGTTTAAATGTGGGTATCAGACACATGCAAGCAAGTGAGTCCCATCTTGTGCAGCAGTTAAGATCATCTACAATCTAGGGGTGGGCAATATGACCGTATGTATTGTGATAAATTGTTATGGGAGAGCATTTAAAGTTCCTTCAGTGACACTGAAACAAATACTACATCAAAGTGATTTTCATTGTGTCTCACTTATTACAAAAACGTTAATCACACTAGACGTTAGCCAGGCTAAAGCACGGCTTCCAAACATGGTGGAGGTAGTGATTGGAATTAAGACCCTCCCCCTCTCTGTGTGCCCTGACAGCAGCCGGTGTTTCAGCTGGTGGATAAGAAGCATGCCGTAGATGTCTACACTGTGCACTCTTTGGATGTTGGATGTGTTTTGGTGGGAAAAGTGCTCTTCTTTAACCCATAAACAGTCGTACTGAATGAAGTGTTTGCATGGATTTAGCCGACGGTACATTTTAGTGGCAGATATTTCCGATTTAAAGTTGAACATGACACATTTAAGAAACATCTGATTATTCAGCACTCGATCAGGACATACAGTTAGTGTAAAGACTCTGTACTGCTGGCAAATCCAGGAACACAGATCAGCATGTGTAACCAGTTCTGAGTCTGCAGGTTCTAAAGGCTGGTTAGCAGCAATCCCTGAGGAAAACCCCAGCACAAATAGGTTCCACTCCGTGTGCGTGTGTGTGCTTGTGTGTGTCCTGTTTGCTGAGGGCTGTCCTGTGGTGATGTGTTAATGAGGCTTCCTCAAATCCCCGCTGGACTCCAGCGTTCCGTTCAGCTGTGATGTGTCCTTCATGCCCGGCTGAAGGATGAGTCCATCCAGAGCTGCAGGAATAATGGCAGTGGTGCTGATGGAGCTTCCAGCAGCTCCAAAAACCTTCCCCTTACTTACATTTAGACATATCTGCCTCTTCAGTCTGCAGCAGTTTAGCTCCATCCCTTCAGACTGCAGCACTAAATCAGCCGTTTAGCCCCGCCCACGAGCCCAACAGTCCTTTAGACCCGCCTATTCATCAAGTATTATTCATCACGCCCATTGTGCCCTCAGCAGTTTGGCCCGGCCTGTTCATCTAACATCAGTTTAGCCCGGTCCATTAATCCAGTAGCTCTGCCCCTTTTGCCTTCAGCAGTTGAGCACCACCCATTTATCCACCAGCAGTGTAGCCCCGCCCATTCAACCACCAGCAGTGTAGCCCCACCCGTTTATCCAACAGCAGTTCAAATCTAGTCATTTGGCTTAAGCCAGTATAGCGCTGTCCTTTCAGTGAAACGTTTATCTGACGTTCTGATCAAGAGGTTCTGAGTGTGCGGCTGTGTGTCCCAAACACCACTCTTCCATACAGCATTACAGCAAACGAATAGCTGAAATTGTGGCACTTCTGCCGTTTCCGAACTCGTGGAGGTACGGCTCTGTGACGTCACTCGTTTCTGGTAGAGCAGCGATGAAGCAGAGCATGGGTAATACAGGTTTTATACTAATTACACACGGTCCAAACCCAGGCAGGGTTAGTTCCTCATTAACTCAGATTATTCCTGGGCAGATGTGCAGCAGCTGGAAGCTTCACCTCACATGTACCTGACAATCTGCTCTTTTTAGGTCAGATTCAGCTGGTTTCCCCAAAATGAGCTCATCGTCAATCTGATAAGATCTGTTTACAGAGCTGCAGATCACCTCTTACTGCAAATGCGTTCAGTGTCACTGGCCCGAAACTGCCGGGGTTAAACGGCCGCCCTGCAGTCAAACCCTGATCTGAAACTCTGATCAACCATCGATCTACTCCTACAGCAGTGTAACCCCGCCCCTTCGTCCATCAGCAGTGTAGGAAAAAATTACGCTGTCGATTAGCTAGGAAATGAGTGCACCCTCTGCTGGCCAAAGTATAACTGTACTATTCAACTCTAGGCCTAATAATTGCTGTAGTTTTCTTCAGACTGTACTGTTGAGTCTGATTGTGTAATTCAAGCTTGTATAAGGTTTTTAATCAGATGTACAGATTTCCACACAGTAACAGATTCTGATTTTCCCACAGAAATGAGTGGGGTGTTGTAAAGGTTTGTGCCACCCTCCTTATCTCACAATGATGCAAATACACTGACACCCAATCAACCACATGGGGTACAATAACCAATGCCTAGCAACCCCTTAGTAACACTATAGGAACCACTTGTTATCAGCAAATGACAAAAACGACCCCAGATCTGAAACCATATCGAAATCCGATATATTTGCCTTTCAGTTTGGACAGCCAGTCTGGAAGTCATATTGAAATCTGCTAAATCTGACCGTGGAACAGTTCGCAGTTGGGGTTCTCAACAACACTTCAGTCATGTCCTGGCAGTTCAGGGGGTTGAACCAGTGACCTACGAAAGGCCACCTCACTGACCTTTGGTCCCCTTATGATGCCTAATGAATTGAAAAATTAATTACAGTATTGTAACTGTGTGTGTGTGTGTGTGTGTGTGTGTGTGTGTGTGTGTGTGTGTGTCTCTGTGTGTGTGCGGTGAGCTGGTGGTGAGGAATGTATCTACAGCTTTGAGGTTAGTTTCAGGGTCACTAACAGCTGCTCAAGTTAATATACTACCCGACTTGGGTTGTTTAACACACACACACACACACACACACACACACACACACACACACACACACACACACACACACACTGTCAGAGTGTGTGTGTGCGCGCGCGTGTGTCTCAGGGACAGTAGATTAGCTCATAAATACTGAAGCCCACTGCAGCGCTGTGATTCTCCTCGGCCTTTACAGTCCTTCATCAATTTTTCAGCTCTTCTCCCTTAAATCACTGCCATCATTTTTTTAAGACTAACTCCCCCTCGCTCGCCCAGCAGCTCTGACTTTCTCATCAAATCTGAGTGTATGCTTTTTTTTATTCGTTAATATCATTCTGTTTATTTATGTTATTAAAATGAACTCGGCGCTTGGGGATGTGTTTATTATTTATTTCTAAATTGTTTTTTTTTTTAGTTTTAGAAAATGAACTTAGACCATGGAGATGATTGATTTGTTTTAATTCGATCTTTCTATGGAGAAAGGTATGACTAGCTTTTCATTATTTGCAATTTTTTAATTAATAAAAATATACATATATAATTTAATCACAATTGTTTACAAATCAAATCAAGTGTCATGTCGCATTGCACAGCAGGGAAATGGTGAGTGAAAAGGTCCCTCACTGGAGTGAAAGATGTGTATGAAAATACACAAAAATCTATACATATGTAATATAGAGTACAGTGGGGCAAGTATTTAGTCAACCACTGATTGTGCAAGTTCTCCTACTTATAGAGAGAGAGAGGTCTGTAATTTTCATCAGAGGTCCACTTCAACTATGAGAGACAAAATGAGGAATCCAGGAAATCACAATGTAGGATTTTTAAAGAATTTATTTTTTTAATTATGGTGGAAAATAAGTATTCGGTCAATAACAAAATTTCAGCTCAGTACTTTGTAACATAACCTTTGTTGGTCGTTTCCTGTAGGCCTTTGCCGGGTCTGGACTCATTGTAGTTGGTATTTTGGGCCATTCCTCCATGTAGATCTCCTCTAGATGGAAAGAGGTTTAGCACGATACATGGGCCCGTTCATTCTTCCCTTAACATGAACAGTTGTCCTATCCCCTTTGCAGAGAAACAGCCCCAAAGCATGATGTTTCCACCCCCATGCTTCTCTGCATTCTCCTTCTTCCAAACATTTTTACCAATAAGTTCAATTTTTGGTTCATCTGACCACATGATATTCTCCTAATCCTCTTCTGGATCAGCCATATGCTCTCTGACAAACTTCAGACGGGCCCAGACATGTACTGGCTAAAGCAGGGGGACATGTCTGGCCCTGCAGGATTGTTACTGTTGGTAGCCTTTGTTAGTTTGGTCCCAGCTCGCTGCAGGTCGTTCATCAGGTCCCTCCGGGTAGTTCTGGGATTTCTTTGCTCACTGTTCTCATGACTATTTTGACCTCTGCTTCCTGAAGTCCACCATCAGCTCTCTGGACTTGCTGACATTTAGAGTGAGACTGACCACCTGTCTGTAGGCTGCCTCATTATTGTTGGAGATGAGGCCTATGATGGTGGTCATCAGCAAATTTAACGATTTAATGATGTGCACTCCAGGGAGTACAGGAGCAGGCTGAGCACACAGCCCTGAGGGGCTCCAGTGTTGAGGGTCAGTGAGGAGGATGTATTTCTGCTAGTCCTCACCACCTGCTGACAGCTTGATTGAACACCTGTGGTCAATTCAGTTGATTGGACATGATTTGGAAAGCCACATACCTGTATAAAAATCGCTGTGCACCAACGCTCCCCATCCAATATGATAGAGCTTGAGAGGTTCTACAAAGACAAATGGGTTCCAAGCTTGTAGCATCAGACTCAAAAAGACCTGAGGCTGTAATTACTGCGAGAGGATCACCTTTGGTCTTCATGACGGGCACTTCGACAGCCTAAAGTTATGTTAAGGAGGTTCTGCAACCAGAACACACACTCCGGTGCGCTATTCAAACAGGACGACGCTCGTCCACATACTGCTGCCGTCTCAAGATCGCTCCTTGAAGACACAGATACTACGCCGTGGTCGGTCTCATCTCCAGACCTGTCCCTGATTGAAAATGTGTGGGACGCTATTGGACTCTCTATCAACACTCCACCCCTACCGCACCATCTGCAGAACTGAGTGAGAACATTCAAGCTGCATGAGATGGATCATCACAGGACACCATTAGGAACCACTACAACTCCATGCAGAGACGTCTGGCGTGTTGCGTTAAACCCGACACCGTACTGAGAGACACCACGTCTGTATGAGTAGATCAATAAATACTGATCAGATCAGACTACAGTTATCAGTTATTGATCCTGATCACCTTCATCTTCCGTCCCAATAACACTGCAATCCCACACGTCCTTCTGGGGGAAAGTGTGTGTTTGGTGATGAGGGTATCCATTTGTTTTTTCAATATATTTTTTCAATAATCACAGTCATTCCTTTGAGGCTGAGGGTCAGATTAGTCCTTCACTTTAGACTGTTAGTCTGGTCATTAGAGGGCAGATGTTGCAGCTGCACCGAAGATGTGTGATTGTTTCCTAGCAACCATTTAGCTGCTGGCGGTGTGTTAGCCAGCGGTCTGGGTGTAAAGCGTTGACGTGTCGGAGCAGCTTTATGTCCAGGTTTCTGTTTGAAGCCGTCAGAGCAGTGAGTTCATGACCAGTCTCTGACCTCAACCAGTTCAACTGGTTCAGGAAACCAGTCACTGCATGTCAGATCACGGTCACTTTCATACTTAAAGTGTATATTTAGTCACTTATTTAAGCCGGAGTAATAATGTGTATGAATGAAACACGTAATGAAGGAAAACACAGTTTTAGAAGCAAGATAATAGTTATTATTATTGTTATAATAGTATCTCCATTAGCATGACCTTAACTCTCCTTCTGATGAACATCACGACCATGCTTAGCGTTCCCCAGGTGGAGTCTGGATTCTGGAGGTGTGGTCAGAACGGAAGGTGGTCTGAGATCTCCTCAGGCTGAAACTTGTCTAAACAGTGTGTAAATGTGTATTTAAAGCAGACCCCCTCTGTCTTCTTCCAGAACACCTGAAGGCCTCTCTGGAGGACTACATGGTTCGAATACCGAAGGTTCGGATCCTGCGCACAAAGAAGCGTGAGGGGTTAATCCGGACTAGGCTGCTTGGCGCCGCCGCCGCTAAAGGAGAGGTCATCACATTCCTGGACTCGCACTGCGAAGCTAACGTCAACTGGCTCCCCCCACTGCTGGGTAAGATCATCTGTCACAACATCTACTGTCCTGCTGACACACTTATCAGCTCAGAACTGCAGGTAAAACTAGGGTTCCTGCTTAGGGAGTTCATAACACGTAGCTTCTGTATCCACTATGAATTATTCAGCAACTTTTGTGATTATGTATAGTTTTGTATAATTCAATTGTTCAGTATCCACTATGAATTATTACTGTCCATCATTTATTCAGTATCCACTATGATTTATTAAGTATCCACTATATTTTTATTGTCCACTATGAAATATTCAGGATTTTTCTCTAAATTATGACTTTCCATTATGAATTATTCAGTATTCACTACAAATTACTATCCACTATGAAATATATAGTATCCATTACATATTATCACAATCCACTATGAATTATTCAGCATCTACTATAAATTATTCCATAACTACTGTGATATGTTCAGTATGTTATGAATTGTTTTGCATGAATTACTTTGTATCTACTATGAATTATTCAGTAACCGCTGTGAATTATTCCGTATTTGTCAGTTGGTTTATTCAGTATTTCCTATGAGTTATTTTCTGGGTCTCCACTATGAATTATTCAGAATCTTCTAGGCATTGTTATGAGCTATTAAATATGTATTGTATCTGGTTCAGTATCTGTTTAAGAGGATTCAGTAGCTCATCTTAATTCCCATCTGTTTCTAATGGCCGTGTTTTGTCTCTTTCAGACCGAATCGCCCAGAATCGGAAGTCGATTGTGTGTCCGATGATCGATGTGATTGATCATGATAATTTTGGCTATGAGACACAGGCTGGTGATGCCATGCGGGGAGCGTTTGACTGGGAGATGTATTATAAGCGTATTCCCATTCCTGCGGAGCTGCAGAAGGACGATCCCAGTGAACCCTTTGAGTAAGTTTCATGAAATTATTAAAACCATTTATTATTCAGTTCGATTAGAATGTCTGACCTCAGTCTCCAGATTTAACCTTTCAACATTTCAGAGGAGGCTGAATTTTATTAATTTATAAAATTATTTCCATTTCTCTTATGGGTAGATATCAAAGTGGAGTCAATATGTGTTTATCCCCATATATACGCATACAATTGTGTCATTATAAATCTTATTTTAAAGATGCACAGAGTGATAAAAATACCACAAGTACTGAATAATATAGTTAATATAGTGAATACTGAAAAAATAGGTACTGAATAATTCATAAAACATACTAAAATCTTTATTCTGTACAGAAGAATTGGTCATGGATACTGAAAATGTATAGTACATACACAGTAATTGATAAGTGGATAATTCATAGTGGATGCTGAAAACAATCCCAGGTCACTGTGTATAATTAAAATACTGAATAATTCATAAAAGTCAAAATAGTGAAAAATCATATTGGATACTAAAGAGATCCATAGTACATAGTGGATAATTAATTGCAGATACTGAATAATTCACAGTAGATTCTACATAATTCAGTAGTGTACTGTAGATGTGATACAGAACAGAGGCTGATATTCTACTCTGTGAACAGACAGGTTTCAATTCTGATGTGTTTAGGTGGGAAAGCTGGTCTGATTCAGGCTGTATAAAACTGAACTGAATTTAAAGTGTTTGTATTGATTTATTGATGACTGTTTAGAAACCGAAGCAGACTTTCGGTGCTGCAGTCGTGCTCAAGGAAGGCGAGTGATGTGTTTTCATATGCAGCGGACACATTTGATTGTCCTTCACGTCTCGGCTCTCTCTCTCTCCACTCCACCACTGCAGTCTGCTCCGGCTTAGTCTGCGTGTGGGAGATTTATGTCAACGTCATTGAAGTTTCCATACTCTAAACAGCTCCGAAATTACAGCACTTTGGCGCGGAGTGTTCCTGACAGCCGACGCGCTTGAAGGTGTGGAAGTTGATGTCGACAGGAGGAAAATAACTCTAATGTATTCCCAATAAACCTGCCTGAGAAATCATAGGATATGTCCAGCTTAAGCAGACATTTAGGGGAGAAATCATACTTTAAAAATGTGAAGAAAGTGAAAAGTGATCTGTCCACTGGTTCTGTCCTTCACCCACATCACTGATAATAACTGTATAAATCTTCAAGTGGCAGCAGAGGGAGTTTTTAACTGCAGCTCCTTCTCCAGCTCCTTACACACACCATCACATTAAACTCCACTCACTCACTGCACAGCCTGCAGCTCCTTCTCCAGCTCCTTACACACACCATCACATTAAACTCCACTCACTCATTGTGCTGTGTGTGTGTGTGTGTCTGTGTTTGTATAATAAAGTTGTCAGGAGTATTTGTGTTTTATAGTAACACTGAAAGGAAAGTGAGCACGAGCCACAGGCTGGTCTGCGTTTCATTAACACAGAGCATTTCATTAAGTCTGATAATTACCCTTCATTAGGGTAATGGAGTGTTAATAAAGGCTCGTTTTTGTCTTTGCAGCTGTGCCGCCCTCCTCGACTCGCCGGTTCACTCTGAGATCAGCTCTGTGGAGAAGTCTGCGCTGCAGCCGCTTCATTTACTAACTAATGCAGTGCTTTTAGAGAACACATCTCTTCTCCTCTGGGCCGTTCACTATAGACCACTGTCAGCTATTCGCTCTCAGCTCTGGCGTTTACTCTGTGATCAACATTTCATTGCATTTCATATTATACTGTACAGAGTGACACGACTGAGAGTGTCCAGACAGATGCCTCTCCTCAGTAACAGACACATGAAAGCCTGTCTGGAGCTTCAAAAAGCACCTGAAGGACTCTGACTGAAAAACACCATTTTTGGTCTAATTAAACCGAGATCTAACTCCGTACAGCCCAGACTAGTGGAGTGCTGCACTGAATGTTGACTTTCTGGAAGCTCCTGCACACAGGATCTCTGGATCTCTGGTCATCTCTCTTTCCAAGGCCCCTTATTTCTCCCCTGATCCCACGACCAGTTCTAAGAGAGTCCTGGTTGTTCCTGTCGCTTCTTTATATAAGAATAATGGAGCCACTGTGCTGTTGAGAGCTTTCAGTGAAGCAGAATTCTCCAGATCTGAGCCTCCACCCAGTCCTTTTCTCTGAGCTGTACAGGCAGCTGGATTTACTAAGGGTGTAAGAAAATATCGAGAAACAGAAGAGTATTGCGATATCGCTTTAATGTATCGATTCTCAAAAACACAGTATCGGTTTTTAACACAATACTGCTGCACGTACCAGGATCTGAGCAGCTCCAGGCCAAACTACACAACATACCCCGTCTAACCAGTACGGTCCCAATCGTACTGTCATCGACTGGCAGCATTAAATCAGCTTTGAATACAGTTCAGATTCACTCAGAACAGTGGTTATAAATAGGCAGGGTAATGACCTGACGTCGTTATGGTGTTGAGTGCTGAATGATGGGGATTTTCAGCACAAAGCTGCAACATAACAAACAATTTTAGTTCACAGTGTTTTTCTCATATTGCATATTCAGTGTTTTTGTACGTTTGTATGGTATTTGACTGACCGCTGTGTTCTGGGTTTTCAGATCTCCTGTGATGGCCGGAGGTTTGTTTGCAGTGGACAGGAAGTGGTTCTGGGAACTGGGAGGATATGACACGGGGCTGGAGATCTGGGGAGGAGAGCAATACGAGATATCCTTTAAGGTAGATTTTTGTTTCCTAATTAATAAACACAATGGATCAGTCTGGGAGAGTCTGTTTGAACAGAATTGGTCAGAGGTGGGTAAACCTGGTCCAGACATGAAAAATCCACTCCACATGGGCTGGAGCTTAGCTATACACAGAGCTGCCCAGCAGCTGGAACAAAATCCTGCAAAGTCTCTACATGGAGTTGTATGGTGTCCTGTGATGATCCATCCCATGCAGCTTGAATGTTCTCACTCGGTTCTGCAGATGGTGTGGTAGGGGTGGAGTGTTGATAGAGCGTCCAGTAGCATCCCACACATTTTCAGTCAGGGACAGGTCTGGAGATGAGACCGACCACGGCGTAGTATCTGTGTCTTCAAGACGAGATCTTGAGACGGCAGCAGTGTGTGGATGAGTGTCGTCCTGTTGGAATAGAGCACCGTGTGTTCAGAAAAGGTAGAACCACTGGTTGCGGAACCTCATTAACGTAACATTGTGTCTGTAACAAAGACCCAAGGTGATCTGGCAATGAAATTGTACCCACACCATGAGACCAGGCCTTCTGGACACGTGACAACAAACTGTTGATCTTAGCGCTGACCTCGGTGTCTCCACACATGGATTCATTGGTCGTCTCCACCAAGACAAAGTGGGGCTCATCACTGAAGATGACCTGGTACCATTCTGAGTGGCTCCATGATGGTCTGGAACGAAACCAGTGCAGTTGGTTGATTCCTTCAGTTGTTTTTGACTATGAATGTATTAGGATCTCATAGTAAAATATATACAATATTATATTATATTATATTATATATTATATGTAGCATTCATATTGCTACTGTATATATTTGTTTATGGTGCTCTTTACACCGTTTGTAATAGAAATACATACTGCTGTCTCAGTAAAGTTTGTCCTGCGCTGTTCAGACCTGAACTTTGGTGTAAGACATGTCTCTCAGGTAAGCAGAATAAAAAGCCGCCCACAAACAATAAACTCTGATTCATCAGACAGCTCATTTGCATATTGCAGCCTCCTGCAGCATCAGCGTGCAAAGGCCAAACCTGCTGTACGGTTAACTAATTATACACCGGGCTGGTGGGTGTGTGTGTGTGTGTGTTTGACATAGTGGTTGCCATGGCAGCTGGCAAGGGGAAGGGTTCTGTAGGGTCGGAACAGAACAGATGAGCAGCACTGTGAGAACCTGCCAGCTTTCACTGCATTACAGAATACAGCCCGCACAGAGCCAGACACTCTGTGTGTGTGTGTGTGTGTGTGTGTGTGTGTGTGTGTGTGTGTGTGTGTGTGTGTGTGTGTGTAATAACACATACACAGTAGTGGATTACGTCCCACTATATGAGCAAAACGTCCAGTATCATGGAAATCCATATTTACCCCACCGACCATCGAAGATCAGGGTGAAAGGAGGAGAATAAAGGATGCAGAGAAACAGATGAACTACAGTCTGTAACCATAGAACCACAAAGTGCTGCTGTGAATGTAAAAGGTGGTCATAATGTAATGGCTCATTGTTGTGTATTTATAAACTAAAATGCACAAGTTGCTTATTTTAAATATACCGTTTTTTTGTGATGTCACAAAAATGAACACACTTATGCATACCTGTGCATTCACAGCGGTTTAAGCCCCACCCATTTAACCTCCAGCTGAATTTGGAAACCAGGCTATTGATGGGTCTTGAATTAAAGACTGGTGTGCTGGATGAATCCATCACTTTCTGTTCTGTTGGAGGAGTTTAGTTTAATCCAGGAGCTAAGTTAGCGGAGTGAGGTTCAGAAACCCCGCCCCCAGGTGTAAGGGTGTAATAGAGCCTCCGCGAGTGAAAGATCAAAACTCTTGTGCTGATTTGATGAAGGATCTCCGAGGCGTTAGAAGAGCCATTTATTAATTATTCCGTTAGAAAAGCAGATGAATGTGAGTTTAAGTTGTTTCCTCTGCTTTAAAGCTGGAGCTGGTCCGCTGGAGTTACAGCTCCACCACTCTCGCAGAACGTTACATTGAAGTTCAGTAGTTCATTAATATCCAGAATGAAGTTTGAGTGCTTACTCGCTCAGGAGCGCCCTCTAATGCTTCAACTCACTTTTGATAGAATTTGAGGAAGAGGCCCAGCTCTGGCTTTTGAGTGCTGTACGATAAATATTTAACGATGTAAAAGAGTTTGATATTTATACACTACATTAAAGTCTTCATTAGAGTGAGGTAAGAGTCTGTTCTCAGTGATACGGGCTCTTTAAGTGGTGCCAGACTTCCTCTGGACCTGGAGACGTTCCACACCCACACATTAATCATGAACACTGTACAAAGAAACCAGCTGACCTTCCTCCCCCTCCTCTTCCTCCTCTTTCCCTCCTCTTCCCCCTTTCCTGGGTTGTGATGCGTGTTTGATGATGTTGATCTTGGTCCTGATCTTGCTGGACCGATTCATTATTAATGAACTGCAAGCCTTAACACACACACACACACACACACACACACACACACACACACACAGACACGCCCCCTGAGTCTGAGAAAGACGCTCCCTCAGACACACACACACACACACGTACGTGCAGAGGCTCTTTGTTCCCTGAAACAACACTGTTTACAGTTTACACTGTATAGACTATATACACTAAACAGTATACTAGTACACTACTGTATCACTGTATACTATACATACTGTAAACAATATACACCATAAACATTGTACACTATATATAATGTATATAATATATCCAATGTACCACTATATATATATATATACTGAACGCACAATTAAAGTATGCACTATATACAATATATGCACCATATTCCATACACAACGTCCATTCTGACTACTGTACAAACCCTGTACACAATATAAAGTAGGTACATACACCATGTACGCTGTGTACACCATGTACGCTGTATACACCATATGCACAGTGTTCATTATATACTATAATAACCCCATAAAGAGCCGATACCCCACATTACTGCTCCTCACCTCTGCTTTAAACAGGATATACATCATAGTGCTGTTCAGTGTTCTTTGTCTTGGTGTACACGGTATCCCATCTCTGCTGTTATACAGTAACAAGTGTTAGCAGGTGAAGTGTGTGTGTGTGTGTGCTCAGTTCTTTCCTGCCCCCTGCAGGTGTGGATGTGTGGTGGGCGGATGGAGGATATACCTTGCTCTCGGGTCGGCCATATTTACCGGAAATATGTCCCCTACAAAGTGCCCGGAGGAGTCAGCCTCGCCAGGGTGAGTAGACACACACACACACACACACACACACAAAGGGCAGTTTTACACTAATCAAAGTCAGCTTATCCTTGGGCCAAACTTCTATTCAGCAGTTCCTCATTCACTGCACTGTGATGAAGTGATGGTTCTGCCAAAGTTGCAGGCTGGGAATGATGTTCGTTAATGGAGCTGTAACTCTGGTGATGTGACTGTTGGAATAACACACACACACACACACACACACACAACTTCATTGGACTCCTTGATGCAGCGATGAATTTTATAGGGTAAAGAAAGATGGTCTATTTTCATATGTTGTCTCTTAAATGAAAAGCGGTTCTCCATCATCGCTTAGCTGCAGTGAACTGAGACAATCCTCCAATCAGCCACGATGCCAGGGTTTGTAGTGAGTACAAGGACTAAGGCAGAGGAGAGAGTCAGCCAAGCTGAAGTCTGAGGCAGTTGCTTCTGTGTTTGACTTTTCTCCTCATAAAGTTGGTCCTACCTGATGTACTCTGAGAGAAGTAGCCGTGCTCCACAAGGACAGCAGAGAGAGGTACCTACCAAAAAACCCTAAACTCTCTAACTGGGACAGAACCGAGCCAAAGTCAGATCACTCAAATTAGCCACCTTCACTTAACTTCTGCTGTCTTACTGCAGAACCATTTAGTATTAACAAGCTCTCTGATTGGCCACCTCAACTGCTGGATGCGCTTCTGTACAAAGATCGGTTTGAATTGTTTCTCTTCATGAGCAATTGGGTGTCTTGGAACCTCGTCAAAACACCTTTCAGCTTACCAACAGGAGGACTCATGGAGAACAACACCATCGCTATCACGATCATGACTGTTGGGCCACTCCACAAATCAGACAAGCAGTCGGTTCTCCCTCTCTGTGGTTTGTGTACATCTTCCAGATCCTTCACGTTGCTGGTGCGTACCTTCTATCCAGTACCCCCAACAGTGTGCTATGCTAATATCTACACGACTGGTCGCATGCACAGCCGAGAGTGAAACTTAAGCCAGTCAACCAATATCAGTACCTGATCTCACTCTTGTGGGGCTGAAGCCAATCAAATCTTTCTCACAGCAATATTCCAACATTCAGTGTAAAGCCTTCGCAGTGGTCTACAGACTGTTATTGCAGTAAAGGAGGGGCAAACTCTGAGATGGTAACACCGGTGTGCACTTACTTTTGGACATGTAGCGTAGGTGTAGTTTCCCACTACATTACAGCAGTAACAGAGAACCGGGGTGTAGGTTTGTTTAGGATCACAGTGCAGAACCGTGGGTTCCTGTGGTTCTGCTCCAGTGTTTGCTCCCTGCTCCAAAGAAGACCCTCGGCTCAGGCCGGACTCGCGTATGGCAGGAATGTTAATGAGTCTGGAGTTAATGGACTCCATTGTGGATGCATCTGTCTGAATTAAATACCTCCCTCAAAGGAGCTTTTACTGCGTGACCCTCCGGCCCACTCGCGCTCTGATTAAAGCGATACGAGTGTCAGCTTTAAAGCGATAGTCCATCCAACAATCTGATTTACACTGTCACTCTTCCTAATCCACGTAGAATCAATCAGACTTGTTTACAGTCTGCAGTCCTAAACACCGCCTTGTCTGTTCTAAAACCCCTCCCCCTGGCTATGATGGGTCCTAGTCCCAGACCTGTTTGTTCTGAGGCTCCTCCCCCTGAATGTGATCACTTCTATATTTTGAAATTCTACCCCCTGACTATGATTAGTCAACACAGAGCCTTGTCCTAATAATTGCCTCCTTTGTTCTCAGACTCCTCCCAGATGTGATTGGTCCTAATCTCCATCTCCTTGGTTCTCAGACTCCACCTTTCCTACTGTGATTAGTCCTAAACAGAGATTTCTTTATTCTCAAACCCCTCCCTTTGTCTGTGATTGGTCCTAACCATTGCCTCCTTTGTTCTCAGACTCCTCCCACAGAGAATAATTGTTCCTAAATGCTGCCTCATTAGTTCTGGGTCTCCTCCCCTGACTGATTGGGTCGTTACCATATTTTAATATTCCATAGTTAACATTAGCATTTCGTAATAATTAAAAATGAAAGCTGTTTAACTATTAAATATTATTTTTCATGTTGAAAATGAGCATCAACATGGTAATAAAGAGTAAAAGGCACCATCATGAACATTGTTAGGTTAAGGCAGAGCTGAGGTTAATCTGGGGTAATAGTCAACAGTACAGTGAGGGTGTAGTGTGAGCTGTAGAGCAGTAGTACTTAATCTGTGTGCTGCAGTGCCCCCAGTGGTCAGATGTGGTTGTGGTTGCACCTTTTTTACCCTGAGGATTTTACTCAGACTCGGTATAATACACTCCGTCACACACATCCAAGCAGTGGGTGGGTGAAGGTCTGGTAGGTGTTTCATCATGAAGAGAAGAAACGTAGCATTTTACACAGCATACAATCACATTAATAACCATAGATGGAAATGCTCTAAATGTAGGTAATGTGATATACACTGAGGAGGAGGAGCTACAGTCTCTCATTAGGGTGAATATTAAACTCTAAATGTAGGTATTGTGATATACACCGAGGAGGAGGAGGAGCTACAGTCTCTCATTAGGGTGAATATTAATAACTCTATAAATGTAGGTATTGTGATATACACTGAGGAGGAGGAGCTACAGTCTCTCATTAGGGTGAATATTAATAACTCTAAATGTAGGTATTGTGTTATACACTGAGGAGGAGGAGCTACAGTCTCTCATTAGGGTGAATATTAATAACTCTAAATGTAGGTATTATGATATACACTGAGGGGGAGGAGCTACAGTCTCTCATTAGGGTGAACATTAATAACTCTAAATGTAGGTATTGTGATATACACTGAGAGGGAGGAGCAGTCTCTCATTAGGGTGAATATTAATACTCTAAATGTAGGTATTGTGGATATACACTGAGAGGAGCTATGGTCTCAGCCAGAATATTAATGCTCTCTGCAGAATCTAAAGCGGGTGATGGAGGTCTGGATGGACTAATATGCTGAGTATATTTACCAAAGGAGGCCAGAATGTCACCTGTCTGCAGGGATGTAACCACGAGAAGGAGCTGAGAGCCAGGCTGAACTGTAAGAACTTTAAGTGGTTCATGACGGAGGTGGCCTGGGACCTGCCCAAACACTACCCACCCGTGGAGCCTCCGGCTGCAGCCTGGGGGGAGGTGTGTACTGCCCCATTTAAATATTCATTCCTTACCTAATTAACTATTCATTATTAATGATCTAATTCAACACTGGAAAATATTGGATTCATTAATAGAATTGAACATTCAGCATTAGTGCTGTTCTCTACTTGACAAGGTGTTTTTGACATTAATTTAAAATATCTTTACTTTCATTAAAGAATATTTATTACTGTAATTTTATATATTCATTAGTTTATTATATCATCTGCCAGTGCAACATTACTCGTCTGTGTACAAATTTAACAAAATTTCTCATTAATTTTATACATTTATTGCTCTTTAACCAATATATCGTATATTGTATACGGACAGGTCTGAGTGTGCACTTTTCAGTTATGATTAATCTAAAATTCAGCACTGCAGCTTTATTATTTTGATCTGCAGGAGGTGTGCTTTGCTCTACACTACACTGTTCCATAAATAAATGCACCGTCTCACAAATGTACAAATGTCCAGATCAGTTCATAAAGTGTGTAAATAACTCTATTTTGCCAGATCTGCACATTTTTACACGTCTGCATGTTTTGTTTTAGCTCTTTTCACCAAGTTTTACATATCATCTCCCTTATCTATTATTGGAACAACATCCAAGAAACCACATGGGACACCATAGCAACCACTGCGCAATATCCTAGATAACACCTGGGACATCATAGCAACCACCGTACCTTCACCAAACACCCAAATAACATGGACCTGGAACAGCATAACAATTGGCTAGTATATGTGATATTATTAGCAAAATAAAGTGTGTGTGTGTTATAGCTGCGGAACGTTGGCAGTGGGTTGTGTATGGAGAGCAAACACTTCTCCTCCGGTTCATCACTGCGAAAGGAGACGCAGGAAAGGACGAGGAGAACTGCCTGAGTCACGGACAGGTAACACATACTAATACATCTCAGTGTCTAATAGAAACATCTTATCTCCATCACAATTTCATTCAAAAAGGTAAACTTTCATATTTTATATCCTATACAAAATGATACAGTCAGCAACTACACTGCTGCTGGGATTCAATAATCGCTACAGGACTGTTTCTCGATACAGTTTCAGTAACTACACCGTTACTGATCTTTAATACCGCTACCGACTGGAAGTTTTCGATACAGCTTCAGTAACTACACTGCTGATCTTTAATACCGCTACCGACTGTAAGCTTGATACAGTTTCAGTAACTACACTGTTGCTGATCTTAATATCGGGGTTACCGGATCAGGCGTTTCTGATACAAAGTTTCAGTAATCACTGCCAAGCGATTCTTAATACCGCTACCGGGATTCGTGTTTGATACAGTTTGGCAGTAACTACACTGCTGCTGATCTTTAATACCGCCACCGGATCAGCTTGAGACAGCCAGTAACTACACCGTTGCTGATCTTAATACCGCCATTGACTGCTTCGATACAGTTTCTGTAACTACACTGTTGCTGATCTTTGAATACCGCTAGTGGACGTGTTTCTGACAGTTTCAGTAAATCTACACTCGCTGGGTTGATCTTTACTACCAAAGCTATTTGACTGTGCTTTGATACAGTTTCAGTAACTACACTGTTACTGATCTTTAATACCGGCTACTGGACTGTTTTTCAGTAACTTCAATGCCGTTACTCTTTAAATTAGATTTTTTTGTGAATTCTTTGTTTTTCAGGTGTTTACATTTGGGTGGAGGAGGAACATTAGAGTGGGTGACCCACTACATACAAAGAAAGTGTGTTTTGATGCTATTTCATTGCCAACAGCCTTGTTAAGACTGTAATGACTGCCATGGTATGAAGGGGAACCATTGTGGCGCCACAGAAAGGTAAAACACACCACAAATAATATCAATGTTTCCATAAGTTTGTCTTTAATTTCATCACTCTGTGTTTTGTTCCACCTTAACCCCACCCATTTACTCTTTACTTTGTCCCCTCTCATTATCTTCCAGTGGCGTTTCAGTTGTGTATTTCTTCAAACATGGGGGAAGAAACAGATTTGTGTTGCACTGATGGAGTTTGGGTTGTACTCTGGAGAACTTGGTTGTCCAACTGGCATTGCAGTTGGGGAGGAGGGAGGCTGGGGTTGTGTGGAGTTTGGGACAAATAAGTGAGAAGTTTTGTGCTCTGGAGGAGTTTGAAGGTAAAGGAGAGGTTTGGTGTTCTCTGGAGGAGTTTAGTTGTAAAGGAGAAGCTGGTGTTTGAGGAGTTTGGGCTGTAAAGGAGAAGTTTTTGTGTTCTGAGGAGTTTAAGCAAAGGGAGAGGTTTTTGGTGCCTTCTGAGGAGTTTGGCTGGTAAAGGGAGTAGAAGTTTTGGTGTCTTCTGAGGAGTTTGGGTTGTAAAGGGAGAGGTCGGTGTTTCCTTTCGAGGAGCGAAGCAAAGGGAGGTTTTTGGTGTTCTGAGGAGTTTGGGTTGTAAAGGAGAGGTTTTGGTGTTCTCTGGAGGAGTTTGGCCAGGGGGGAGGGAGAGGTTTTGGTGTTTCGAGGAGTTTTGAAGTTGTAAAGGAGAAGTTTGGTGTTCTCTCGAGGAGTTTGGGGTTGTCATGGGAGAAGTTTTGGTGTTCTCTTGAGGAGTTTGGGTTGTCTATGGAGAGGTCGGGGTTCTCTGAGGAGTTTGGGGTTGTCAAGGGAGAGGTTTTGGGTTCTTCTTGAGAGTTTAGTTGTCATGGGAGAAGTTTTGCGTTCTCTGGAGGAGTTTGGGTTGTCATGGGAGAAGTTTTTGGTGTTCTCTGAGGAGTTTGGGTTGTAAAGGGAGAAGTTTTGGTGTTCTCTGAGGAGTTTGGGTTGTAAAGGGAGACGTTTTGGTGTCCTCTGAGGAGTTTGGGTTGTAAAGGGAGACGTTTTGGTGTCCTCTGAGGAGTTTGGGTTGTCATGGGAGTGGTTTGAGTGATGGGATTTGTATCTGGTGTAAATGTGTCTCTTAAATGTGGCTTATTGAGAAACTTAAGACAGCTGAGGTGACCAGGTCTAAGCAGGGTCTTTGTGCTGCTTTATTAAGTGTATCTGGATGTTACTTTTCCTGTAGGCTGTTCTGTTTTTTTGTTTTTTTATTTATTTATTTTCATTAAATTAATAAGTGTGTTAAATTTATTAATGCCTTGTTTCTTCGTGTTTTGATTTAGTTTTTTAAAACATGAATGCATTCATTAGCATCATATGAAGGGCTATGAATCAACAATGGAGCATCTTACCAGTGGGAATGATAAAACTAAATGTTCTCATTCTGCTGTCCGTGTTCCTGCAGGATAAGACTCTGTACCACCCCATCAGTAACAGCTGTATAGACCACAACCCCACAGAGAAGAGAGTCTTCATGAACTCCTGCGACGCCAGCTCACCCAGGCAGCAGTGGCTTTTTGAGAGAATCAACTCCACCGTTCTGGAGCAATTCAACCGCCACCAGGACTCCTGAGGCTCAGCGTTGCGTGGCTGGGGTTTTGGGGACCTGGATTTTAGGAGACATCTGCTGAAGAAGGAGATGCTATGCAGCTCCATTTCTGACTGACTCAGCCACCACGTTCTTAGGCAATTACAGAAAAACACCACGAAAACATGATCTAGAGCTTTATAGTGAGTCCCGTTCTGAACGTAGGCAACAGTAACCTCTTTTCTTCAGCGCTTCGTTCACTAAACGTTCTGGAATGGTGTTAGAGTTGAGTCCCGTAACGTCAGAATAAACCAGAGGCTACAGCTAAAACGTCTTTCATCAGCTCATGCTGGCAACTGGTGTGTTCTAGCTGTGGACTGTGGATATGCAGGCACTGTGCTAGCTGTGTTAATTCATGTTATGGGTGGCTGTGCTAGCTAATTACACTATGGCAGGTCCATCGTTCCTAAAGGCCAATTTATGCTTCTGTGCCGAGTCGATGAGCAGAAAAGGCAGAGTGGCCGTAGGGGTTTCTGCGTCACTCTGCAGTTGAACCACTAAAACAGTCCGACTGTGGGGTTTCCATGCCACCACATAGCCGTCGCTTTGCCTGCACTTCAGCGACTACAGTCCCAAATACTTTTTACCAGGCCTCAACATTTTTTCAGCTCATCCTGCTGTGGGCGTGTGTCTGGTTGTACAGGAGCAATGACCATGTTCCATTTGTCTTGCAAAAGTGATCCATGTTTCCTTTTTGGAGAAAAACAAAAGCATCTGTAACAGCACAAATGCTTGCAGGTAGTCTATACTCGCTACCATCATCTCACTCCTGTTTACTGATGCCGTGCAATGTATCCTCGGTTGGTGTAAACGTGGGCTGGTTTGCTGAAAATCCCCAGGGTTCTCATAAGCTCAACAGAACCAGTTCAAGAACCAGAGTTCTTTTGGTGGAAAAGCGTTACGAGAGACACGGAGGAGGTAATGCAGCTGTTTGTCACACCAGTGTACGCTGTATCCGTGATCCATGTACATCCACCCGAATGTAAAAGTGGCAGTGAAGGAGGAAACGTGGGCCAACTGTAGTTGCGGTGTGCCGTGGTGCACGGTGGTGTTACTGGGGAGGTGTGCGTCATGCTGCAGCTTAGGCTGTGCTTCTACACAGAGGCTACGGCGTAGATTCCACATAGAAGCATAAAGTGGGCTTAAGTGCTTAATTTTAGCAGGGTAGGTTAAAAGGCTGATTGGGTTCCATTTTTTTCTTGTAGCTAAAAAATATGGAAATGTATTTGAATTCATTTGAAAGACATTTCGTGATTTTTATTCCAAAAAATCATTTCACTTTGACTAAAATGTTTTCCAGAATATATAATGCAATATACTGCTCGGACAAGTCCTTCCTAATCTGGATAAATAGTGTTCTTCTGTACAGCTTTTGAATAAGTGCAATAGTGTCTCCTGCAAAAGGGGTCCAAACGAGACTAAAGTGGCCTAAACTTTAGCCCACACGCCTCCTTCCAGAACATTCTACACCCTTTAGAAACAGTCTTACATGGGTGGATGATATTTCATATGACTAACGGTTGTAGCTTCCTAAAATTCTTTTTTCAGGAAGCTCCTTTCTGGTCAACTAGTTAATCAACTTTTGCGACGCTGGTCATGCTTGTAGACCAGCTGATCCATCAAACTCAAATCCTGTTTTTTTTAACAGCTAAGGCTGTAAATGTCCAAAGATGTCAAATCCAGTTCTGGAAAGTCAGTGTCCACCCAGGATGTTTATATTTCTGGGCCTGGATTTTCCATCTTCGCCAATTTCTTGCATGTGTCCTTCAACATTTCCGTCTCATTCGATTTTCCCATCATCCCTTGCTCATCCGACAGCTGTTTAACACCGGAACCTGCTATCGGTCATCAGGAGTTCAGCGGAGTGAGTCCGGGAGCAAGACAAGATGTGGACTGTGGTTTCAGGCCTCAGTGCAGTTTGAGGCACTAAAATTCGCACTGCGTCAAACAGCAGATCAGAGGCTGTCAGAGAGGCTTCAATGGAGTGTGTGTGAGTGTGTGTGTGTGTGTTTTCTTGACTGTGTGTGTGAGCGATCGCGCGTGTTTATGGGTTATCCGATAGTGGAGGACCCCAGAGGACAGCTTTCCCTTTGTGTTGATGCATAAAGCTCTCATACATCTTAAACTTGAATCCAATCGGTGTGCCTTGCTGTTAGAGCGGAATTCCGCCCGGCACAGCATTTAAATACATCCAGATTTTTTTTTAGCACCCCGATCGAGTGAGAAGGTGAAGCAGGGGTGAACATTTATCTCTGTCTGTCAGCAACACTGGCTTTCTAATTTGATTTCTGCTTTAAAATCAGTTTAAAACTCAAAACGGAACAATATTAAACAGTCCTTGTGAACATCATGAGATTACGTTGGTTAACATTGGTAGGTCGTTTAGTTAACATTAGATCATTGTTTAGTGAACATCATTAGATCATATATATTTTATATATACACACACACACACACTAAATGTGGACAAAATTGTTGGTACCCCTCGGTTAATGAAACAAAAACCCACAACGGTCACACGAATAACTGAAATCTGACAAAAGTAATAATAAACTGCTCTGAAACTCATAAAACAGGCCTGGACAGAAATGATGTCACCCTTAACTTAATATTTTGTTGCACAAACTTTTGAGGCAATCACTGCAATCAAACGATTCCTGCAGCTGTGAATGAGACGTCTGCACCTCTCAGCAGGTATTCTGGCCCACTGCTCATGAGGAAGCTGCTCCAGCTGTCTCAGGTTTGAAGGGAGCCTTTTCCAGACGGCATGTTCCAGCTCCTTCCAAAGATGCTGAACAGGATTCAGGTCAGGGCTCATAGAAGGATCCAGAAGAGTCCAGTCTTTTCCTCCCAGTCATTGGTGGGTGTTTAGCTGTGTTTTGATGTCATTATTCGGTTGCAAGACCCATGATCTGCGACTTGAGACCAAGCCTCCTGACACCTGGCAGTACATTTCTCTCTAGAATCCCTTGATAGTCTTGAGATGTCATTGTACTTTGCACAGATTCAAGACCCCCTGTGCCAGACACAGCAAAGCAGCCCCAGAACGTAGCAGAGCCTCCTCCGTGTTTCACAGTAGGGACTGTGTTTTTTCTTGATATGCTTCATTTTTCCATCTGTGAACATAGAAAGTTCCATCTGTGAACATAGAAAGTTACTTTTTTGTCTCATCTCTCAGTAGGACATTCTCCCAGAAGAGTTGTGGCTTGTCAACATGTAGTTTGGCTTTTTTAATAATGGTGTCCTCCTTGGTCGTTTCCCATTAAGTCCAGTGGATGGTGCAATCTCACACTGATGTTCCTTGAGCTTGAAGTTCACCTTTAATCTCTTTAGATGTTTTTCTGGGCTCTTATGTTACAATTCCTATTACCGTCTCTTTGAATTGTCATCAATTGTCCTCCTGTAGCCGCGTCCAGGGCGGTTGGACTTTAAGTCCCATGGATCTTAAATTTCTGAATAATATGTGCAACTGTAGTCACAGGAACATCAAGCTGCTTGGAGATGGTCTCAAAACCTTTACCTTTAACATGCTTGTCTCTAATTTTCTTTCTAATCTGAGACAACTTTCCTTTGCTTCCTCTGATCCATGTTGAGTGTGGTTCTCACCGTATCACCAAACAGCACAGTGACGACCTGTAGCTTTATATATCAGCCCACTGACCGATTACACAATTGCGGACACCTGTGATGCTAATTAGTGGACACACCTTGATTGAACATGTCCCTTTGGTCACTTTATTTTCAGGGGTACCATCATTTTTGTCCAGGCCTGTTTAATGAGTTTACTTTTTAAAATAATTCTGTTGAACCACATTTTCAAAATCAGTGTTGGATTTTCATTTATTCATTTTCATAGAATTTTTATTTATTATTACTTTCAGGTTCTTTCTGTTCTTTCTGTTCTTTCTTACCGTTGTGGGACCGTTGGGGTACCAAATACTTTGCCCGTGTGTGTGTGTGTGTGTGTGTATCGCTTTATGGATCGTGTCATGCCATGGTTGACCCTTAAACATGAGTCTGTGGTGGGATGAGTCAGACTGTACTGGTTATATGCTCCCTTTATTTCTATTTAAATTCGTTTCTGTAAATGTGTCTAAGCTCTCCCTGCAGATTTACTGGAAGGTAAACAGAGGTGTGTGTGTGTGTGTGTGTGTGTGTGTGTGTGTGTGTGATTGTGTGTGTGTGTGTGATTGTGTTTACTCTTTCTTTGGTTGTAATATGTGCGAACAGGCCAGACGAACCCTGCATTAGACATGCATTCAATTATATGCAATTTAATGAACTTTTGTGTGTTTTCTAACTGCCTTTATCTCCAGTTTAGTTCTGTGTCTCTGTCTCTGTAGTGCTGTGTGTAGCTCCTCCACTGACTGGACGCTTAAGGAAGTGTTCAGAGGGTGGTTCTGTACCATGAAAGAGTCCACTTTATTGGAAACTCCAACCTTTAGCTACTGATTCATCAGAAACATGACTGTGTCCCTGCTTTGACTGCTCTGATCAAGCTGTGCTGAAAGTAATCTGGATCTGGTTAGAAGGTACACAGTGTTTGGTTTGGTGTGAAATTGTTCCTCACTGTAGAGAAACTTTCCAAGTATGATTTCAGCGATTACAGTGGTGGTGAATGGAAGTAGGCTTCCATCGCCATGACTACAACACACATGTAGCCTTTTTATTTACTGTCCAAACACACCCGTGAACCTACTGGTTTCTTCTGAGTTTAATGTGGAATGACAATAAAATTGTGGAGAATCTGTACAAATAGTTTTCTTTAGGTACTATTTCTTGCCGCATAACACACTGCATATAGCATAAGTATCCCTCCACCCTGTTAATGATATGTGATTTTCAAAGCACATTTTAGACTTAAAATGATCTCAGAACTCTGGCGAAATAGTGAGTCAGACATCAGGCAGTGTATTCATAAGCATTAGATGTAATAACTGCGAGGAGCTTCAGGTTCGGATCTTTTGCTTCCCTTCGCCACCACAGTCGGCTTTCTGACTGGGTCAGGTTATCTAGAACGGAGCATTTCACGCCAAACCTACTGGATAACTTCACACTGCATCCGTTTAATTATGACTTTTGGAAAAAACAGGGCTCCCCTGTAATGAGTGGCAAATCAGAGGTGGTTTTGAATGTATTTAACAGTTTCAGTGTTAAGATCCAAAGTCCCAAAGGCCATGTTTGCGTTTTCTAAAATGCCTAAAACTCCTGATTCAGCTAAACTATAGAGAGAACAAGCAGAATGAGCAGAACTTGGCGTCTTCAGCAGCAGGCGATACTGAGAATGCACTTTCTTCGTTTTCTATGCGTTCGGTTGCACTGGTCAGCCCAGTGTTTTTAAATGCAGACCTATAGCACAGTATCACAACAGAGCAAAGACATTAGGGGGTGGGTAACTTTATTTTAAGGAAGGGTTTTTAACATCAAATGTACATGTGTGTAAACATTTCTTTAATGTTGGGTTTGACCTTCAATGCCAGTTGATCTTTGGTTTGGCTTTGCACTTGGGCGTTGCGGTGTATGATGCTGTCCACTGCATTTCTAGAGGTGTTTTTTATTCTGATCAGGGTGAGGGAAGCTTTTTAAAGTGTTAATAAAATTCTATTTTGTAAAATGTGATTTTTTTAAAAAATTGTTCTATAATGTTTTCAACGGAAACACTCTGATTTTTAAAGGTGTCCACAGCGGCTGTTGGTTAAGAACATGTGCAATTTTAACATGTAGGAAGTCCCACAGGACACTGTGTAGTCAGAGGTATTTTTATACAAGCGTAAATAAACACCTGTACAGATACTGTTTAGATACTGAACTCTACACAGGTGAACTGGAACTGTAACATATTTTCTCTGAAGTGTAAAATAAACTGAACTTTTATGTCAAAACCTTGTTTCTGATCTCTGTGTTTATTTCAAATGAATTTTCTCGTTCACTTTGATGTACTATTAATACTGTAACTAATATAAATTATAATGTTATGCTATAACAACATTGGAATGTTTGTGAATGTACAGGTAATCTTAGTAGATAACTCGTCCAATCAGCAGCTTATTTTCTGTAGCTTTTATATGGGACATTGATTGGACAATAGGGGTAATTCTGAAAAATAGTTTTCTTTAGGGACTATTTTTTGCAGCACAACACCCTGCATACAGGGGTTGGACAATGAAACTGAAACAGCTTTCACTGAAGTGTGGGAGGTTTCATGGCTAAATTGGAGCAGCCTGGTGATCAATCTTCATTAACTGCTCATTGTACCAGTAACAGCAGAGTGTGAAGGTTCAATTAGCAGGTAAGAGCACAGTTTTGCTCAAAATATTGCAATGAACACAACATTATCGGGGACATACCAGAGTTCAAAAGAGGACACGTTGTTGGTGCACGTCTTGCTGGCGCATCTGTGACCAAGACAGCAAGTCTTTGTGATGTATCAAGAGCCACGGTATCCAGGGTAATGTCAGCACCACCAAGAAGGACCAACCACATCCAACAGGATTAACTGTGGACATCTCTGCATGAAGTTGTAGAGGTTCCTAATGGTGTCCTGTGATGATCCATCCCATGCAACTTGAATGTTCTCACTCAGTTCTGCAGATGGTGTAGTAGGGGTGGAGTGTTGATACAGCATCCAATTGCATCCCACACATTTTCAAGCAGGGATAGATAGACTGAATAGCGCATTCATCACTGAAGATGACCTGCTGCCATTGAGTGACTTCATGACAGTCTGTCACAACATTATTACAGTGTTTGGTGATGTTGATGTGGTGTTCACGACAGTTGTTGTATCAGTCTGCATGCATGCTGGCTATTTGCCTCCTCCAACCTCACTACTGTGACACTGATGCGGCTGCTACAACCCTTGTCCAAATGTTCACTTTCAGCATGCAGACCATGCCGCAGAGTTAACATGCCTGCAACTACCCTCATCCAAAATTGCTAGCTCAGTGTTAAGATGCTGACTATCAGTGTCCTCCAACATTGCTACGATGAGGGTGGCAGGCTGACTAAGGGTTTGTCAGCAGTGTTAAATTGGGCCCCTTGTCCCTGTTGACATCACGTCACATGAATTAAACCTAATGCTTTAACTCGTGCAATCCGAGATCTGCACTTTGTGGGCCGTTTCATGTCAGTATTTTAAACGTGATATCATGGTGGTCTGATTGGAAACATCAGCGAGTAATCTATCTTGGAAATACCAAAACCAGCTTCCATATTCTACAGCTCTGTCCATGTGTACATGCTCAACCTGTATACAGACTCTGAGTGATCAGAGAGGGGGCGGGGCTGATGCTCAACCTGCATACAGACTCTGACTGATCAGAAAAAGGGGCGGGGCTGATGATGCCACTGACAAATATTGGGTTATATATGAACACAGAATGGAGGGGCTACTTGCTCTTTCTTTCCTCAGTGTTCAAATTTCAGAATAAAAGTCCCGATAAGGGAGAACACTGATACATAAATATCACACAAACTAAAGGATACTGAGGTTGTTTTTATTGTATTGAGACCACTTGTCAACATAATGACACATTTCTGGCTCAGAAACACTGAATATAAAGTGTTGTAGTCCTGAAAAGGAGGAAAATACAAAGAAATTGATGGTGCAGGTGACTGTTCGATCAAAACATGGACCAATTCATACAAAAGCATAAACTCTGTTATTATGTGAGCAGCCTGGGATCTCCTGAATGGCAGAGAGTCTGTGTCCTATGAATACGCCTCCATTTTCTGCGATTAAAACTACGCCAAACTACGAAAACACCCCGCAGAAGCGGTCTGGGTTTGTAAAGCCCTGGCCCTGCTTTTCTATTGGACTCTGTCTCCCCCTCGCGGCAGACGCGGGAACAGTCGCGCCCTTTGTCAGCGTTTGTGTCAAACTCCGTACCATCAGCGCTGTTTCTGCAGCTGCCTGGGGGTCTTTGAGTGTCTTTAAGGGCCCCCTCTCTTTAAACACACTGTCTGATACGCGTTAAAGCCCTAAAACTGAGCCGGGAGCAGACGCCTGCCCTCTTTGTTCGTCGTAAACGCAGCTAAAGTACTTCCACCGGGTCCTGCAGCGCAGGCAGGGGGTCGCACGGGTGCGTGGGGTATCTGAGCAGCGTGTAAATCTGCCCCCTTCCCCAAACACACGGCGCGGAGAACGAGGAAACGTTCGAAGCATGACTGACAGCCGCGCTGGCCAATCAGAGCGCGAGGAGCCGCCACTAGGGCCCGCCCATCGCGGGAACGGGCCAATGGGAAGTCGGGGAGGGAGCATCCGGTGCTGGGGCTGCGTCGGGACGCCGTATTCCTGCTCCGAACGGCCCTAAAGGCCGCGCTGACGGCCCGCAGCGGAGCGAGGCGAGGCGGAGCGAGACGCGGCGGAGCGGAGTGAGACGTCAGCCGCGGGTCCGGCGGTCGGAGAGCGGGCCGAGCTGTGGGTTGTTCACTGGTTCCGCGGTAAACACGAGGACCGGGCGGGGACAGGGCTCCTCCGGAGACAGGCCCGCCCGCCATGAACGGCTTCAGCACGGAGGAGGACAGCCACGACGGGCCGCCGGCGCCCGGGCCTCTGTTCGGGCAGAGCTGCTGCCTGATCGCGGACGGGGAGCGCTGCGCGCGGCCGGCGGGGAACGCCAGCTTCAGCAAGAGGATCCAGAAGAGCATCTCCCAGAAGAAGCTCAAACTGGACATCGACAAGAGCGTAAGAGCCGCCGAGAACCGCTGCTCCGCAAAACCCTCCGCGCCTCGCAGGAGGAGGCAGAGGCAGAGGCAGAGGCTGAGGGTAGGGGGTCTCCGGGGGTAGGCCGCTGTTAGTGTCCCGGGACGCGGAGGTTTGTTTCTGAAGTGTTTCAGGACTGAAGTAGTGTTTGATGCTGCTCCAACAAAAACAACGAACACACTTTATTATTTATTTGTGTGTGTCGGTGTTCTCCCTTATCGGGACTTTTATTATGGAATTTGAACACTGTGTGAGCAAACAGTGCAAACAGCCTCTCTTTCCTCTATAACTCAGTGTCTGGGTCAGTGACGTCGTCAGCCCCGCCCCCTCTCTCTGATCAGTCAGAGTCTGTATGCAGGCTGAGCATGTAAACATGGACTGGAAACTGATTTAGGGTTTAAACTGGGATTTAATTCTGTTGGAAGTGAGGGAATTTTAGCTGGATCTGGATAACTGGCTGTCACCGACAGTGATGAGGTTGTTATTCTTGTAGTTTGTGTTTATAAGTCTGTAGTTGACTCTCATCCTGAGATTTGAAGCCTAGAAAACGGCATGTAACTGCCCGCAAAATGTGGATCTCAGCTTTTAAGAGTTCGTGTAAAAGTGTGCACCACCACCGAGAGCTTAGTGGGGTTTTAAAACTCGTTTAAAGTCTGTAAACACAGATTAAGGTTATTTTCTTGTATTTTGGACAAGGATGTGTTTAGTGCTGGGTGATATTTCTGTTTACCTGAGGTGGGCAATCATGCTCCAAGATGTTTACTTTGTGGACCTGGATCACTCATCTGAGGGTCACGCTCACATTTTATTGGCTGTACATTGTGGCTGATCATCAAATAGCTAACAGATTTGAGTTTTTTCTCTCCTAAAACACCAAACTGCACATCGACAAGTTTGTAAAGGGTATTTTAAAGTTGAAGTCAGGCTTTATTTATAATTGCACAACATGTCGGGGCATCCATGTGCATGTACAGCCTCCGTCACCGGTTCTCACACTCGCCCATAATTCTTTTCAATCCTGTCTTTCAGGTCCGACACCTGTACATCTGTGACTTCCACAAGAACTTTATCCAGAGCGTCCGCAACAAACGGAAGAGAAAAACGAGTGATGACGGAGGAGAGTCTCCAGATCATGATGTTGAAGTTCCAGAGGTATCGGAGCTGATCTGTGCATTTCTGTTGATACACCGTCGCGGTCACAGTTAATGAAGTGCATTTTGACGGTGTACGTTTCAGTTTCAGTTTGTGTCTCTCGGGCTCAGCTGGGGCTGCACGATCATCTTCAAAAAAGCAGGAATTGAATAGAAGATTGGAGTAAAATAAATAATGAGCGAATAGAATCTGCATCTGGTAGCTCTGTCATGGAAAATGAGAGAAATAATTTTGGATCAAGCCGTTTGTAGCATGACGTGGTCTAATATATGGTCCAGTGTGCCGTACGTGACCTTGGTTGTCCTGCAGTGTGACTGTTGTGCATGTGCACATTGCAGTGGCAATGTTGAAATGATACACTGTGACTCATTTATGCTGTATATGCTGGTGCAGAACAGTTCTGGAACAGCACAGCCTTTAACAGGGTGAAAACAATAGAAGGAATATGACGTTCGGTGTAAGACAGTGCTGACACAGCACTCTGTTCACGTACTGGGTTCATCTTTTTTAACATCTGTACGTGTGTGGAGATAAAACTGGATTAAGACCTTCTTAGGAAGCCCTTCAACTTGACCGGGAGGCACGTTATTGCATTTTGTACAGTTTGGAGCCGAATAATGTACAAAAGCATATTTATAATGGGCTTTATTAAGATCATAATGGGCTTTATTAAGATCATAACTGGTTATAATGGGCTGTATTGAGATTATAGCTAGTTGTATGAAATTTATAGTGTGCTGTTTTAAGTTTATGTTGTTATGTTAAGATTATAATGGTTGTATGAAGTTTATAATGGACTAGATTAAGTTTATAACTGGTTGTATGATGTTTATTGTGGGCTTTTTAAGTTTATAATGGTCTATATTGCGTTTATAATGGTCTATATTACGATTATAATGGTCTATATCGCGTTTATAATGGTCTATATTGCGTTTATAATGGTCTATATTGCATATATAATGGTCTATATTGCATATATAATGGTCTATATTACGATTATAATGGTCTAAATTAAGTTTATAATGCTCTATATTGCGTTTATAATGGTCTATATTACGATTATAATGGTCTATATCGCGTTTATAATGGTCTATATTGCGTTTATAATGGTCTATATTGCGTTTATAATGGTCTATATCGCGTTTATAATGGTCTATATTGCGTTTATAATGGTCTATATTAAGATTATAGTTGGATATATGAAGTTTGTAAGGGCCTATATTGATTATAACTGGTTGTATAAATTTATAATGGACTATATTAAGTTTATAACTGGTTGTATGATGTTTATTGTGGGCTTTTTAAGATTATAATGGTTGTAATAGTTATGAAGTTCTCATTAGTCATTATAGTGAACTTAGGTTTATTGTTCTTTTACTTTTGATGTTGGCCAACTTTGTGTTCTTGGGTGACTAATTAAAATTTCTAAATGCATTAGTAACTTTTAGTAAGGAATAGTATATGGTTTTATGATGTCAGTTTTTTATTATATATTAAATATTTACTTAAACTCTTACAGGAAACTACTTTAACAGGAATGAGCTGGTCTGTATAAAAACAGCAGTTTAATGTTATTCATGTTTCATGAAGAAAAAATGTTTTATATCCAATTACAGTCTCTGAATATCCTTCATATGAAATGTTCAGAATGTCTTAAAAAGACAATAAAATCACGATGGCTATCATTTCTACACTGTGTCATAGTTGTGTATAATGTGTATATATTTGTTTACACGTCTATTTGCCTGTTTATATACAGCTATATTTACTTATTTGTGGTGATACGTGGTGATACGTGGTGATACGTGGTGATACGTGGTGATACGTGGCGCTATGTGGTGATACGTGCTCATGCCCGTGCTGTAACGTGTGTGTGTATCACTCGCAGTCAGATGAACTGAGCTGGTGTTCTCTGCCTCAGGTGGACCTGTTCCAGCTTCAGGTGAACACACTGAGGCGCTATAAACGGCACTACAAGATCCAGACCAGACCAGGCCTGAACAAAGCCCAGCTGGCAGAGGTACTGACACACACACACACACACACACACCCACACACACACACACACACACACACACACACACACACACTATAATGCTGTCCTCTCACTTTGACTTTGTGGAAAAGGGGTCATGTTTTATAGTCGTCATATTTAAAGTGACATTTCTTTTGTCCTTCATCCCGTCTGATTAGTTTTTTCTCTAAAGTAACAGCTTGGTTTGGAGAATCAATCACACAGAATAAAGCAGACGTCAGCACTGTTGCACCACACGCTGTTTAGATGACTGTGTCGTAGTGCTGGTTGATACGACCTCGATACCTCAATCAACGTCACATTAACGTTTTACCTTCATGATGATGATCAGTTATGTTTCTTTGGTACAAGCTGCTGAAGTTGCTCAGTCAGCTCTATTTGAGTTCTCCTCCAGTGTGTGTGTGTGTGTGTGTGTGTGTGTGTGTGTGTGTGTGTGTGTGTGTGTGTGTGTGTGTGTGTGTGTGTGTATATGTGTGTGTGTGGAGCGGTGAACTCGGAGCTGATTGGACAGACGTGCTGATTTGTGATTTAATAATGAAGTGTGATTCTCAGTCTCGGCCCGAACGCCTCGGGCAGTCTGTTAGCGCAGCGCTATCACAGCTGGATTAGCTTTCACAACATTCATAATGAACCCACAGCCTGCAGCTCACACACTCACTACATCACCTGCACTAACGAGAGAGCTTCAGATACGACACACACACATACACACACACACATACACACACTCACTCTCACAGTGCTGATGCATTACTGCTTTAATATATATATATATATATATATATATATAATCTTCTTTCAGCTGCTCCCTTTAGGGATTGTTGCAGCAGATCATCATATTTATGATCCACATTATAGTTTTTAATTCTTGTTATTAATTTGTTTTTATGTTGTTTCTTAGTTTTATAAAAATAGTAATAATTATGTTTATTATATCTTAAAGCTGAATTAAGGGACATCATTTACATCAGTAATGCAAATAAATATAATTATTACTGTTATTATTATTATTGTGTAGTTATTACTGTTTATGTATTAAGTTTGTTGCTGTGGTTGTTTTAAACAGTAAGTATCTCCTGAGTTATTTGGTGTCACGGTTGTGAATTGAATCGGTGTAGACATCGGCCGATACCGTTGTGTTGGTGTATTAATCGTGATGCCTTTTCTCTCTGTTCAGACGGTGAGCCGCCACTTCCGGAACATTCCGGTGAACGAGAAGGAAACTCTGACGTATTTTATTTATATGGTGAAGAGCAGCAAGAGCCGACTGGACCAGAAATCGGATGGAAGCAAACAGCTGGAATAAAACCCCCATCAGTAGCGCCCCCCAGTGGCCACGCAGGCCTTTCTAAAGACTGCTCAGATACTCGCAGGGTAAAGAGTTTAATGTGAACATGCTCGTATTCATTTACACCAACCAACAAGACTAATGAACACACACGCACGCCTGTGGGAGAGGACAACTGCCTACACACTTCTGTTTTTTTGTTTTCCTGCCTTAAAGCGCTTTTGGGAATATTTCACCTTTTCAAAGTGACTGTTAACAACTTTCGTTTCTGTGCCAAAAGCCAAAATCCGGAAGAAAGTAATCCGCGTTTCTCTCTGAAGCCGTTCCGCCGAGCTGCGTGTGCTCTCCGCTCCTCTAGTAGTGGCGTGTGTCCTGTCAGACGTGTGTGTTCTTGACTGTAACACTGTACACTCGCTGTGCCCAGCAGTGCTGCGGTCCAGCTGAAAACCCCGATCCCACACTGACCGTCACTAAACGCCCGACGTCTCCTTCACACTGAATGACTAGCCTGTTCCTGTTCCTGTTCCTGTCCACGCTTGCAGACTGTTCTCCTTCAGGCTCCTTTTTTACGCTTGTTTTGTGGTGTTACGTGTTTTTTGTTCAGTCCGAATTTCTTCATTTCACAGTGAAACACTGCTGCTGTTCTCGTTCTCACCTGACGTCTCCGACTCCCCTGTAGGTATCAGTGTAATCACCGGCCCTAGATGACGAGGCGGAAGGATCAAAGCCCAGTTACTCTAGAGGCGCAGCGCACTTCTTCACTGCTGTCTGACTTTAGCACTGTGTTCCTCTTCTGATGTGTTCACGGCAAACCCACCCCTCACTGGACCAGTGATAATGAGAGCTATTCATCAGTAATTATAATAACTGAATATATTATTTTCATCTCATTTCATTCAAAGCCTACAGCTGTTTAGCTCCGCCCATTCTGCCCAGGGAGTTTCAGCATTGGCCATCTACTCTACGGCAGTTTAGCCCCATCCATTCAGCCTACAGTGGTTTATCTCCCCCCAGTCGACAACAATTTAGGGTTGCCCAGTTTAGCCCCGCCCATTATACGTAGAGAATTTTAGCCTGGCCAAGTCTATGAGTTTAGCTCCACCCTTTCAGCCTACAGCAGTTTAGCCCCGCCCAATACGCATAGAGAATTTTAGCCTTGACCAGGTTACAGCAGTTCAGCTCCACCTTTTCAGGGTACAGTTTAGGTCCGCCCCTCCAGCCGAACGAATTACAGCCCCGCCCATCCAGCCTGCTGTAGGTTAGCCTGGTCCCTCCCACCTGTATCAGTTTAGCTCATATTAGTTTATAATGAGTGTTTCAAGCCTGCTTTTTGATTGAAGGGTAGCCAATGAGAACAGAGCTCATTTACATACATCTTAAAAATCCCGTCATTGTAACAATACAATAATAACCATAATTAATAGTGTACATAATCCACACTAATGTTTCACTACATGTCCAAAGGTTTGTTGAGCCCCTCTCCTCCAGCATTCCTCCTGAAATCAAGGGTGCACAGTTTAGCCTTTACTGCAGTAATAGATTTTTCTGAGAGATGTTGGAACATGGCTGTGAGGAGGATTTGATTGCACTCGGCTCCACAAGACTTAGTGTATCAGTGGGGTCAGGTACGTATGGTATGTTCTGACCTCATGGCAGCTCCAGAGTGGTGGTCCGTGCTTTTCTGTGTGCTGAGGGTTCGTGAGGAGGATGGGGAAGGAGGCCGCTCGGACACACAGGAGGATTTTCTCTCAGTGTTTATTTGTTGATTATTTGTTTTCTTTATTTAAGCAGAAGCAGCGTCTCTCTCTCTCTCTCTCTCTCTCTCTCTCTCTCTCTCTCTCTCTCTCGTGCAGTTTTAACTCCTCATTTGTGTAACACGCACAGATTCAGTTTGTTTTTCCTTTCTTTCTGTAGAGTCTTACTCAGTGTTTAAGTTGGTATTATGTAGGTTCTCTCTCAGTTACGGCTTTTACCGTTTTCTTTGATTAGACTTTGGCTGTACTTCATGGATCGAACTGGTGTATTAGATAAATAAATAAAGATGACTGCATATTGCTTTTAATAAACCGTATACATCAAAATATCCCATGGTCTTCCTCTGTTTTTCAGATTTTTCATTTGTTTTTGGTTGTAATACCCGAGACATCCACTAGAGGACCGCGACTGCTGTGTTCCCTCACTTTTTTTGTGTCTGTGACTCTAAAACTAAAGTTTACTGGCAGCATTTGTGTATTAATGTTTGGACACACTGACTGCATGTATTATAAATTACATAACTTGGCTTCTTCTCTTGAAATGGATATCAAAATCATATCCCAAGGTTTTCCAAGGGTTTAAGAGTGTATGTGTGTTCATACTTATGACCGGCGACTTCTAGTTAATTCATTTGAGACCGAATAAAGACACACAAGTGAATCTTACAGGTGTTTAAACTTTATTATAAATATGTCCAGAATAAGTCAAACGTTCAGGTGTATAAAAATCAACAACAAATTCAACACGTCACAGAAATAATTTATTAAAGCTGTGATAAATGGCCATTAGCTTTGCACTAATCCAGTAATCCTGTAGTGAGTGACCCCTGCTGACCAGTCTGGCTTTGTTCCTCTCCTCCAGCTCCTCTAGTCCATCAGGCGTGAGGTAGGTTATTATATCAAATCCACTGTTTCTTCCCACAGAGTCCAGAAGCAGCGCAGTGTGGATCCGTCCATGTTATAATCAACACTATTGTTGGTGTTTATTAATTAAAGTTTGTCTGTTACAATGTGTGATCCATCCTCTTTACTCTCCACTGGACTTGAGGGGGACCGGTGACATCATGGGTCGAGCTCGAGCTCCCAGACCTGCTGAGGCCAACCGGACCTGGAGCCAAACTTCAGCTTTACTGACCGCTCCACACCTGCAGCCTGTGGACACGAAGGAACATCCTTTAACCCTGAAAAGACTGAAGGGTGGGCAGTTTACCAGCCTTCACATAAATGCCATAAAAGTCTCATTCTGCCAAATTTATTATTATTTATTATTGTTATTATTATTATTATTATTATTATTATTATTATTATTATTATTATTATTTTAATTAACACTGCATGACTTTTATTTTGTGTTACAGTTGACCAGTAATCTGAGTTGCCACAGATAATCCAGCAGGGGGCAGAAAATGTACCTCTGATTTTAGTTTCATAAATATATGATTTAATTATTATTTTAGTTAAACAATTATATAATTAATACGTTTTACAGAGATATGAAAAACACTCGTGTATCAAATATGATACACGGGCTGGGCGATGTGGTGAGATACGTCATATCTGACGATGTTTAAGAGACGTGGTGATGAATAATACGATGGAAATCGGATCAGACTGTCAGTATTTATATGTGACGGCAGAAACACAGTCTTCTGCATATCTAACCCATAAAGACCTTCAGTGATATACGTGTCGCAAGTTCCTTCACTTTAACTGATGAAGTCCTTCAGTGACACATACTGGACATCACAGGACAGTGTGAGAGTGTGTGGACATGTGCCACATTTACGGAATGACCAGTGCTCGAGACGAATCCAGCTGATTTGAAACGTGTTTTTGTTTTTAAAGGGGACTTTTTTTGTTTCTGGGACTTTTACTTTAAAACACTTCCAGATGTGGTCACGTGAGCTTTTTAGCAGAATAAGGAAAAACACGAGCTGCTTATTCAATAATAGATTTATTCATTTTGAATTTCTGTTATTTATTATTTATAATGAACTTATTTTGACCCATTTATTATTTAAAATGATTCATTTTTAATATATTAAAATATTGTAATTGTGGGTTAAACAGTAACCTTTAATTACGATGTTTCTACGACATAATCTGAACAAGACTCCAAACCAGACCATTTCCGCACAAACCCACTGGACCTGATGACCATTTTTTCATATATCTCGATATATGAATGTTTACGATCTATGGTCCAGCCTTAGGTCCAGGTGTTTAAAAAAACAACCAATTAATGATCGGCAGATGAATCCATAATGAAAATAATATAAGAGCTTCGCTTCGTTTATTCATGTTATTTACTCGTTTATTTTTGACCTTTTAATAACTTTATTCCTTAAACGTCGTGTAGATGATAGTAATGAGAGGAGCTGTGCAGTACTGTGTTCTGTGTTCTGTAAATCCTTTCTGTTTCCTGAGATGAGAATTTTAGGCCATTACAAACGGAGGTGGGTGACCCAGCAAATCAGAACACTGGGTCGGATTCTGGCTTGCTGCAGCCCGGATCACGACCCCTCATAGAACCTTTGAACATTCACATACCATCAGCAGAGGTTCCACAGCTGATATGAGTCCGAGGACCCTTTTCAGTACTATAGAGGCTTTGTCATGTGAGAAAATGGAAGGGATATGGGAATAAAATGGGAAAAGAAATGTAGTAAAATGGGAATGTGGGAAACAAGCAGAAAAAGAGAACATTTAGGAATTCAGAATGGTGTCGTGGGATGTGGGAAAATATGAGCATGTAAAAATAGAATTATACATATTTTTCCAGCTCTTCCCATTACAGTCACTGGTCCCAGCACAAGGTTCTATACAGTTCTGGATTCTAAAATTAGTGGAACACTTTATAGTCCAAACAGCAGGTTTTCCTTATCCTTGATGGTTTTGATAGTGGGAACACTGGGATACTGGGAACATGTAAGAAGATACTTGGTGTCATTTTTATGAAGCATTAGCTGTAAAAATGTTCTGTGAGCAGCGTTAAGAGCAGGGTGGGGAGCCGAGGGCCGTGGTCCAGCACAGATGGCTGGTTTTCCAGTTCAAACACAAGACTTAACCAG